>PVKZ01001190.1:0-175000 GCA_004027375.1 Macroglossus sobrinus
AACTATTCAGCATATTATGAAAATATGTTTCTGCAACAAAACAAAAATCAGTGAAGCACTATGCTCTTCCAAGTCCTTGTTTGAATCCCAGGTTTGCAACTTATTAACTGAATGACCTTTGTAAATCTCATAACCTCTCTGAGCCTCAGTTTTCCTATCTATGAAATGGAGATATCACCAACTTCACAAAATACTATGATTTTTAAATGAGATAATACATGTGAAAGTATTACGCTGCTTTATAGAGTAGAAAGCATTATAAAAATGTAAACTTGATTGGTATTATGTGGGATTGTTAATGCAACTGATATAGTGTATCTAAGAAAATGAGGACCTGGGGCCCACGTGCTACTGAAATGCATTCATCCCTTTTGTGTCCCTGAAGTACATTTTCGTATCTTCTGCATTTTTGCTGGTGCTGGGCCTGCCTCATCTCAGGTCTCTACTCCTCTAACAGACTCTGAGCTCCTGCCATACTGTGCCCTTACACTTCCCCCAGTGTGTCATGTACCCTCTGAGCCCTGTGCTTTCCCGTGCACTGTTTCTTCTGTATGAAATCCTTTACTCCCCCAGGCTACCCTTCCAGCTTATCACTCATTTATTCATTCAACAAATAATTATTGAACACCTATTATGTGGCAGGCACTGTTCTACATATTGAGAATAAGCTCCTGCCCTCACAGTGCTTACATTCTGGTGATGACTAACTCGTACTTTCCCTCTGTGGCTCAACTTAAGGATCACTACCTGCTCTAGGATAATTTCCCAAATGCCCCCTCCACACTCCCTTCCCACAAGCATCAGTCACCAATCCCCACTGCGTTAGTGACTGTCCCTCTTTGTCTCATAGCATCCTTCACACTCACTACACACTAGTATATCTTGCCTGTTCATGTAGACAGAGAGCTCTTGAGTGTAATGATTATATCTTTCAACCACATTTGCCAAAAAGAGAACATAATAATAACAACTAATGCGCATCTAGTGCTTAATACATAGCTGGCATAGTTCTAAGTACTTTTACATACTGATATATTTAATTCTCACAAAACCAAATGAAGTGGGCATTATTACTGGCCAATTTTAAAGATGAGGAAACTGAGGCACAGCAAGATAAATTAACCCACCAAAAATCATAGAGCTGGTAAGGGGTAGAAACATAATTTGAATACAGACATTCCCACACTTGGTCACTGTACTCCACAATCTCACAGTTAGGAGACACTACAGTTGTTTGGGGGTAGAAGAAAGGCAACAAGAAGGTAGGGAGAGAGCCATTCACTCAGTAAGTAACAGGATAAAGACACCACTTTTTATGAGGTGCTTGGAGATGGATGAGCCTGAGAGAAGAGAATTTTCTATCTAGATTTCTGCATCTATTCCCATTTCCTGAACTCAAGCTACCTAGGGATTATCCAATCAATTAGAATATGCTTTAATTAATAGCATTGTTCAAGCTGGTCTGCGTTCTTCAAAGCCCCAAAAGAAAATCTAATGAATAAAGTGGAGAATTGGGGACTCGGGGATTGCAGTCTCCTTCCTGTCAGTCAACTCTGGATCCTCATGGCTTGGATACCCTTTGGGACACAATGTCAAAATAGGCTTTCAAGGCTGGATTGAGCCCCCGAGATCATCTGGTCCAGTTGCAAAAACTCAAAAGCCCAAGAGGGAGCAGCTAAAAGAACTGTGAAAACAAGCAGGGTATTGGATGGTAGGTGTTCAGTGGCTTGTACAGGACTCAAACATAACAAACACTGCCCAGGAATTTTGCTTTTATAACTTCGTGTGGAACTTCTGGTTAAACATGGCAGATTGAACCCATCTGTTCCTTCAACCCTAGTAAAATGACAGCAAAAGAATTTTCTTAAGTGTGAATCCATAAGTACAAAAAGGAGAGAGGATGACATCAGACAAGGATATCAATAAGACATTGGAAAAATGAAAGTGATAGACAATTTAATAATACAGAGAAAGCTATAACTAAGCATAGCTGAAAACTAAGCATGAAGAGAGAGAAGTCATCAAGAAGCAAACCAGTTTATACCTCAGAACCATAGAAATTGAATTTGGGGGAAAAAATGGAAAACAAATATATGGGGTAAGGAATGAGGCTGAAAAGGAGAGGACTAAAAGGAGCCAAGAGCCCCACTCTCAAGCAACCAAGGGACTACATTCCCCTACTTGGGAAGAAAACTGGAGGTTAGTGTAACAACTAGAGAGGCTCTCAAGCACACCACACCAGACTTACCAGAAAACAAAAAAACAGTGGTATTAAATGAAAGTCTACATACTGAAGAGGTAGACCTAACATAGAGGTTTTGCATGCCTGTCCTTAAATGTATTCCTAATATATATTTGATATTTTTAACATTATTGCAAACAGTATGTTTTTTAATCTCCATTTTCTAATTGTTTGTTCCTATTGACCATTGACCTTATAGACCTTGTACCCAGTGACCTTACTAATTTCACCTAATAATTGGAATCCCACATCAGTGGAATCCTCTGAACTTTCTGTGTACAAAATCATGTCATCTGCAAATAATGAGAGTTTTATTTCTTCCTTTCCATTCATCTGCCTTTTTATTTTCTTGACTTAGTACCTGGCTAGGACTTCCAATACAATGTTGGAGAGAAGTGGTGTTGGGGGTATCATTGTCTCCTTCCTGATTTTATCAGGAAAACTTTCAAAATTTCACCATTAAACATGTTTACTATAGATCTTGACTATTTTCTTTTAATTCCTGTTATCAGAATAAGAAAGTGTCCTTTTATTCCTAGTTAGCTAAAAGGTTTTTTTTAAATCATGAATGGGTACAGAACTTTATCAAATGTTGTACTTTATCTGTTAAACTGATCATATGACTTGTCTCCATTATTATGTTAATGTGGTAAATTACACTGGCAAATTTCTGAATGTTAAACCAATGTTGATTTCCTATACAAATCCAAATTTGGTCATGATATAGTATCTTTTTATCTATTGCTAGACCCATTTGCTAATATTTTGTTGGGGTTTTTGTATTATTATCAAAGAGGGATTTACCTATAATTTCGTGATGATCCTTAATAGGTTTGGGTACATTACTCAATGTCTATGAGCATCTATTTCCATTTCTCTGTGAAATGGAGACAATTAATCATAATGTACAGGGTTGTTATAAGGGTTAATTGAGAAAATACATATGAAATCACTTAACCCATTTGTACATAGTAGGTACTCAACGAATATTTATTGAAAAACTAGAATGGACTCTAGCTCTTAAACGAGTAAAACTTGAGAATAAAATGTATATAAAACAATCCCAAGGAGAAATCAATTAAAATTAAAACTTCATTTCTAAAACCAATGAGTAGGATTGGCACATAACAATCCAATTTGTACACGAGCCTCAGCTGATATTTAAACCTTTACTTAAGATCCAGAGTCCAGTGAAGGCAAATTCCAGCCCAGGAAAAACAAGAGGAGTTAAGACCTCAACCATACCTATTTTTTCACTTCCCAACAATAATTCCCATTTCTACCATCTCTGTTAAAAGCCTGAGCTGGCATGCTGGAGACCATCCTTTATTAGTGCTATGACCTTTCACAAATCACCTAACCTTTCTGGGCTGCAATTTTCTCCTCTGTCAAAAGAGCAACAATAATCCCCACCCTGCCTATTTCATACAGTTGTTATAATAATGAAATGGAAGAGCTTTTTAAAAGCTAAAACTAGTTACATGCAAATATAAGTCATTATTAAGTTACTGATAATATGCTAAGTGCTTTCTATTGATATTTAAGTTAATATTTAAATAAGCCCATGAGGTAGGAACAGAATGATTAAGCAAATTGCCCAAAGTCCTAGCTATTAAGTGGTACAGCCAAGATTTAAATCCAGACAGTGTGAGGCCAGAGCCTGTGCTCTTAACCTCTAAGACTAAGACTAAGAAAAATGCTCATCTTCCACTCAAAACGAAAACTTTCATGTTTCATGTTGTGATAGATTGATAATATAGTATTAGATTCAACATCATTTAACACAAGAATATCTATTAAAGGGAGCAAAGAAAAATGTTTCCTTTTATAACTATCACTTTTCTCTTTTGAGAATCATTTCTTTTCTCTTTCATTAAAAAGAAAAAAAAAAAGGCACTGTCACAGGAAATGTTTCATCCCATAAAGCTCCAGCTAATCAAAAGTTTCCTTGGCCAATTGCCCCAGCTATGCAACTGGAAGACATTAAGACTTTAGGGAACTCACAGTTCTCCTGTTAATCTAATATTAAATTGTTCTAACATTTTATTGACTCAGAGATTGCTCTCCAACCTACAGTAGCTTCTGCCAGAGGACGTTCTTTGTCATGTCTCTCTTGTCTCATTGTAGAGTCCGCAAATAGCCACAGGTCTTCTCAGGCACATTATCTCTAAACTCACCTGGTATTGACAACTCAGCCCAAGGTCTCACCTTAGAGACAGACGCTATAACAGGAAGAGTTCCAGCTCTGATGCACGATGAGTTAAGTCTGCCAGACCCTAAGCCTCCCATACCTCATTGGGTCAATGGGATTCATCACATCAACTCCACCTTCTTCCTGGAGCTGGTGTGAAGATACAATGAGACAACACTGGGGAAAGTACTGTGAAAAATGCAAAACACTATTCACAGTAAGAAATGACATTTGTGACCCATCCAGTTGTGTGAAGTTGTCAAAAGAAGTAGTGTTGCTCTCTCTCACAGGAATTTAAGAATGTATACTTTTCTTATCTTTGTTGCTTTTGCCATAGTTTAGGCTCTCTTTCCCTCTTGACTTTTCCTCACTCAAAATCTTTTTAAACTTTTTACTCAGACACTTTCAGGGTTACAACCTAAGATCCAGACATTTGAACAGTACTTTCCCATACTGATTCCTCTCCATGAATTTTCCTCCACGTTTCCCACCCTTACTTTTCTCCTTTCACAAAGGCAGATTTACCTATGACTGAGGCCAGATAAAGAGGGGCGTTTCCCATTTCAGGTCTTCCTGACCCTGGTCCCTGCCTCTCCATGAACTTCTAGATCTCTCCCTCCACCCTACCTTAATCATTCAGAAGACATTCATTAGATGCCACCCATGTGTCAGGCCTTGTTCTAGGAACAAAGGATACAAAGTCAAACAGAGCACAAACTCCTCAAGGAACATAGAGTCTAGCAGGAGAGACAGATTACTTACTCAAAACTGGATTGATACAATCTGATATGATTCATGATAAATGTGGTGATGGAAAGAGAACACTTTGGAGGAACACCTAACCCAGTCTGAGGCTGTGGCTAGTGAAGGCACTGCAGAGGAAGAGTCATATGGGCTAGCTCTTAAAGAATGAGTTCATGTTAGCTAGATAAAGAAGAAAAGAGTAACCATATCATGGGAACAGCATGTGCAAATGCATGAGGGCATGAGCGAGCATGGCCCTTGCAAGAAAATCACAAGCAATAACTGAGCATAGGCTGCATCTGAGGAAGTCCTGGAAAATAAGATATAGAGATTTAGACAGAAATAAATTAAATAATGGAGGGTGGCATTTGCTAAGCTAAGAAGCTATAATAAGCCATTGAAGTACAGGAGTGGAAGGGTAAGATTGGTGTTTTAGAAGTTCATGCTGGTAGCTGTGAGGTGGGCAGATTGAAGAGGTCCTGGCTGGCGGCATGAAGACCAATTAGGAGAGGCAAGAAGTAAACGAAGCCTCAATTAAGTCAGCGACCTTGAGAATAAAGAGTAGAATAAAAAAAGCTCTAGGACAGGACTTCCTGACTAACTGCATGTTGCAGGGGGTTGAAGGGAAGACGAATGAGAGGAAGAGGCCTCAGGAGGATGACACTCAGGTTTCTGGCTTTGATATTAGGGTTAATAGTGGCACCATCACAAGAGAAGCTTGGAGCAAGAGATGAGCTTGTTTTTTACACATGTCAAAAGTAATGATTAGGTTAAGTAAAAGATGTAGAACACTAAAGACTATCTTCCATTTGGTTCTATTTCCAAAACTTCTAGAGAAGGCAAAGCAGCGCAGTGACAGAAAGCAGATCAGTAGTTGCCAGGATGTAAGGGTCAGGGAAGAGGGGTGAGGGTCAGCTGCAAAGGGCCAAAGGGAAACCTTTAAGGGTGGGGAGATACTGAGAACCAAGACTAAGTTGTGAAAAAAATGTTACAGAATGGAAGAGAGTACATTTTTCTAGGGCTCATATATCTTCATTGAAGTGGCAGTCACTGAAATTCATGAAACTCTACACCTAAAATGAATGAATTTTATTGTATAAAAATACCCAATTACAGCTACTTTTTAAAGCTACATCCTTCAGGACACCCAGGTGGAGATGGCAACTTTCAAAGGTCTAGATATACCACATGGATTTGGAACTAATGGGTAAGGAGATTGTGTAAAGTAGAAAAGCAAAAGCCAAAAACAGTACCCCCAGGAAACAGTGAGAGACCAGAAAGGAGCCCAGAAAGACAAATGAGAAGAAACAACGAGAAAACCAGATAGTAAAGTAGTGTTACGAAGCGCACCCGGACAAGATGACCTCAGAGCCGAATTAGAATCGAAAAGAAAATTTTATTACGAGTTCGAATCCGGGCTCAAGCCTCCACTGACGCAGCAACAAGAACAAGAGCCCTGATCCTTAGCATGAGGTTTCTTATATTAGGTTTATGCAGGGCTAATTTAGCGCGCGTGGGACAGGTTGCAGTTCCTTATTGGCTAACCATATGGCCTGATTATGGCCTGACCTTTAAGCAAACAAACAGGATGTCTGGGCGGAGAATTCCAGCCCTTGGTCGAAGGGGATTGCAGTCTACCTTGCTGGGGGAATTTAAAATTTTCCATTCCGCCATCTTAGATCTTACATTGCCGTCTTAAATACATAAGTTCTCATGACCCGTTACAGTAGGAGAAAACTGTGAACAAAAGTTGAGGAAGAGTTTTCAAATGAAAGAATAATCAACAGTAAATGCCCCCCAGAGACCTCCAGAAACAAAAAGCTAAACTTGAGCATACATTGACTTTGTCCATCTGGAATGCCTTGGTGAAGGGAAGGTCAGAGATTCCCCTCCCTTGTCCTGCTTTTAGAATACCTAAGTCCCACTGATGCAGCGTTTTGTTTTTTTTTTTTAACATTTTTTTTTAACAGTAAAAACCTAAGGAAGAAGGTAGTAGTATATGAGACTTGCAATGACCAATTGCAAACATGCTGACTTACAAAAATTTATTAATTTTTGGGCCTGAAATCCAATTTATGAACATTTTGGCCAGGGTATACTTTTCTGATCATGTGTTGGTTAGGTAAAAATTAAAAATAAACTTAAATTGCCCAAGGACCCTTTACCTGAAAGCAAAGGCCTAAATATGCTAGTGATAACTCCAAATGTTGATGCCAGAAATTTAAAAAACTGTAAGGGACACATACTGGAAATATATGAGACATTTGAGCCCTGCCATGCTCAATGCCCAGAACCAAAGGTGACAGGAAGAGGAAAATTTACAGGTCGAGGAAATACATTATTTTAAGATCAAGAGTGACACCCAGTGGTTATGGAGATCACTCCAGGCTCTCAACAACTTCCCTTTTTGTTCAGGGAGCAGAGGACTCACTCCCTCTGGCTTCCATGGCCAGAAGAGCAAGTCAGGCTGAGGGGTGGTTAGAGTTAAGTGACAGCGTGTGAATTAACTAAACTCTGAGAAACACAGAATACCCAGCTCTTCCTTGCCCATGATGAGACCTGTAAAAAGAGAGTCTGACAGTCTCTAAAGTACTTTCACATTTATTGCCTCATATGAGTCTCACTTAACTTTATGAGACAGACAGAGCAAGTTGTCACAATCCCTTTTAATGAAAAGACTAAATTACAGAGAAATTAACATTTATCTATAAATATAGGTCTCTGGGTCCTAAGGCAAGTGCTCATTCCTTAACACCACATCATCAGGACTTAGCCAGGTGATACCTTAATAAAGGGGGTGAGTATCTAGATTCCCACGTTTGGAGCCTCAAATGCCAAGACACACCCTCTGAGCAATCCTGAAGTCTATCAGTGAATAAATACTTCTTGAGCACCCACTTTATGCCAGGAACTATACAAACAAGAACAAAAGACAGTTCTTGCCCCAAAGTTTTTAATCTAGTCAGAGAAGCAGAAAAGCACAAAGAGACGGGATGGGGCTGTGACCGGCAGGCCCAGGGTGCTGCAGAAGCACAGCTTTCCAGAAGAGGACTGAGAACCAAAGGGCAGCAGCACATCTGCTCCAGATCAGCCATGGTCACCTCAGTGAGTGTTCTTTCCTGTGCACCAGCCACCTCTACACGCCACTCTCCTTTCTAAAAGAAAACGGAGAAGAAAATTCACCTTCTGTGAAACTAGGAAACAGGTAAAACCCCAAAGCCCAGTGGATGGAGAATAAGTGCCCTTTGGGCTAAGTCAAGGGCAGAGGCAGAGAATGGCCTTGGGCAGTGCATAATTGTGGAGAAGTCTGCATGCACCAAAAAAGGCCAAACCAGCAACCATTTAACTTGAGTAAGGAAAGAGTGACAGCTCAGAACTCACCAGATATCACCAAGGGACAGGGGAAGCAGGAAGTCAGCCCAATGAGAAATCTTTACACAAAATTAGTCATCAGAGAGGCTAGGTAATAAACAGGTCTACCATTTCTGATCCAAGATAGCCAAAAAGAATACTAAAATACTATTCAAAAAAATTGACAATGCAGGATTTTATGAGGAGTAAGCAAACTTGCTGCTCACTCTAAAAATAGAAATATGGGAAATGAAAAGCATGAAGCAGAGATACACTATCTGCTTAAGGAAGGACAGAGTCTGTGAAAAAGTATTTTGAGGACTTGTACTTCTGGTAAAAAGGTGACCAGATACTGTGGGGGTGGATGTTGGGGGAAGGGGAATGGAGCTCATGCTATAAACATCTAAAAATATGAAATAGATATAACAAATATCTTTTAACACACGGCTAAGCTCATAGGGAAGTAAGAGAAAGCCACAACATCTAAAAATAAAGGGAGAACTGAAAGGAGATTGATGAGAGTCTTGGGCTGCCCTGGGCTCTCTACCCACAATCTAGAAGCCCTGATTTAACAGTCCAGTGGAAGATCCAAGGTGAAGGCTACAAGTGAGACCTCTGCTAAATCCAGGATCTCTGAAAAGCTACACCCTGGGAGAAGGATGAGCTAGAGTAAAATGTCAACAAATAGGGGAGCTAAGAGGGAAATTTGTCTCTGGCCACAGTTTGGGGTTGGGAAAAAAAGGCTCCTGAGGAATCTATGAGCACAAGCCTCCTCCATAGGAGGGGTCTGAAAACACACTATCTATATTCAGGGAACCTCAAAGGGAAAATTAATTTCAAGTACTTCTCAGTACTTGAAATCACCTGGGTACCTGGCAGACACAAATGCAAAATTGTTCAAACCCCTCAGGATTCCTCCAGTCAGCTAAATATGATCAAATCAAAATTTAGTAAAAACACAAAATATAAACCACCAGGAAAGGATGAACAAAAAAAGCAAAGACGTTAGATTTCAAATGACTCAGATATTAAAATTATCAGATAGAGAATATAAAATGAAGAAAAATAAAAGAAGATGTATTTCAACAAAAACACTGTCCAAGGATGTTCATGGCAGCTTTACTTACAATAGCCAAAACCTGGATAGAGCCCTAACATTCATCCGTAGGAGAATGGATAAACTAATTATGATATACTCATTCAGTGAAATACTACTCAACAATAAAAAGGGGAATAAATTAAAGGAATGAACTACTAAATGGATGAATCTCAAAAATGTTATGCTGACATTTGCAACAACATGGATGGACCTTGAGATAATCATGCAAAGCGAAATAAGCCAACCAGAAAAAGTTGAAAATCACATGATAACACTTATATGTGGAATATAGACCTAAAACCAACAAATGAGCAGGACAAACAAACACAGACTCATGGACATGCAGTATAGGCTAGTGGTTACCAGAGGACTATAGAGTAGTGGTTACTAGTGAGGTGGGGGAAGGAGGAGGAGGTAGACAGGGTAAAAGGGGTCAAGGGTAGCAAGAGGGTGAAGTGGGTAAAGGGGATCAAATATATGGTAGCTGAAGGAAACTGGACTTTGGGTGGTAAACACACAATAAAATATACAAATGTCAAATGATAATGTATACCTGAAAATTATATAATTGTATTAACCAATGTTACCCCAATAAACTTAATTTTTAAAAAATGTTACATTGAGAAAAAGAGGGCAGATACAAAAGCCAAACACACATACGGTATAATTCTATTTTTATATAAAAAGTTAAAAAATCAAGCAAAACTAATCTATGGGTGATAAAAATCAGAACATCTTGGGGAGAGGAGAATTAAATAGAAACTTACACAAAGGAACTTCCTGGAATTATAGCAATATTCTATATGTTCTCCAGGATAGTGGTTTCATAGGATATACAATTATCAGAGCTCATCAAACTATACTATTAAGGTTTGTGTATTTTATTGTATATTAATTACATCTTAACAAAATATGCACACATATCTAAAGAAATTAATGGAAATCATATCCCGGCCTGTAAAAAATAATCCAGAATGTCTCAAAAGGATGCAGAATGAAATTTTACAAATAAAAATTATAATCATTGAAATAAAAACTAAACAGGTGCTGCTTCAAGCTTTGGCTTATTATCAAACCAAATATTCTTCTATCAAAAACATTTTTAAAATAACATTTCTAATTTTAAAAGAGGTTTTTCAAATATCAGAGAGCTACCAAAACAGTGAGAACTTAAACCTAGGCCTCAGAGAAAAAAGCAACATGGAGATGGGAGTGACCAACTGAGAGTACTGGAGGTCAGAAAGAAAATGGCAACAAAGAAGTTGAGAGGGTAGGCCAAGTTCTTGGTATTCTCGAGGGCCAGGGAGGTAAACAGTGGAGTTCTGGATCTTGTAAAGTATCCCAGGCTTTCCAGTGGAATCCTAGCAGAATTGTAACCTAAGAGTAGCAGTGAGAGCCCTCACAAAAATCAAAACCAGTATCAAATCAACAAAATTTCAAAATGGATTAAATCTTCACCTAGCATATCACCTGACTGAAGCAAAAGGAAATCATCTTTGGAGGAAGGTTTCATCAAGAACTTCAGGTTAGTTCTACAATTTTTCAAGCACAATGTCTCTCATTCAATAAAAAACTGTGCAAGGGCCCCTGAGGGAATCCAAGGCAAGAAAAAAGTACAGTCGTCACCACTCCAGAAGTATAGTTGCCACTACTCTGATACCTGCTTTCGCTCCTCCATTGCCTTTGCCATGCTCAAGGTTATAACTGCCTACGAGATATTCTATCAAGAACATAAAAGTAAAAGAAAACTTATGATTCAAAAGTAGAAAGAGGACTTTAAGTATATCAGAAATCATTTTTAGCAGATTCTGCAAGAGAAAAATTTGGTCCCTCACTTAGTTTTGTGGCAGTATCTAAAAAAATTCCAGATGGCAAGATCAGCCTCATGAACTAGGAGAGTGCCATTCCAGGAAAGGGGGAAAAGAAAGAAACCCTACTAAAAAGAGACTTGTTTCAATTACAATTACAGTTGTTTTTCTGTGATAATTTTCCATTCTTGCAATTCTAATGAAAATTTGAATCACCATTATTTCACACAATAGCTACACTTCAGACATAATTTGTCTGCCCATCTTAGAGTAAGATAAAGATTAAAGTCCAAAATTCACAATTAAACATATCTTATTAGGAATATAAAAATGTCTAAATGAACCAAATATTCAAGATCAAAATTGCATAGGTTTGAGAATTTACTGACAAAACACAGTATTAAAATAATTCTGAGCCCAAGCCAAAGAATTTTGTACCCTTGTTCGTATCAACCAATGACATCTTAAAAAGAAATGGATCCTTTTGGTGAGAACTTGCCTAGAAGAAGTTTGCTTCATCTACAACTACTATTAACATAGAGTAAGGCTTTGTATTTGTGCCATGTCTCCATTTTTGTGACTTGTATACAGTTCTAAATTTGCTGAATTATCCTTAATTTTCTCATGCATGGTTTCTCTCAAGTCTCTTCTATTTGAGGTTGTTACATAAAACTTGCTTTTATTTAATATTGATATCAGTATTTCAACTACTGCAAAATCATTATTTTTATACTATAAATACTCTAGTATCTGATTTCCTTTCCTCTCTGATTACTCCAGTTATTAAGCTAAGCCTTCAATACTTTCCTCTGATGCTATGGCTGAGAACCTGTAAACCACATTTCTGCCTTAACAGATGGCTCCCTGTTTAGCTCTGCCAATAGGAGGTATCAGAGGCAGAGTGCAAGGATGGAGGAGGAAGAAGAGACTTTGTCCAGCTGACTTCCAGTCTGCTTCCTATTCCCATGAGCATCTTCTTCACCCAGGCAGGAGTACCTTCCCATAGCGGCAGCTGAATTCGTTCTGCAGTTTTTCAGATCCAACAGAAGCAGCCTCACTGCAAACCCTCAGATACACCAGCACTAGCCAGCCACACCTCCTCCTCAGAGGGCTGGATCCCAGTCTCATAATGCCCTTCCTCTAAGCTCACTGACACCAGCACCAGATGAGCAGTAAGTACCCACTACCCAAAGGTCTACATTTTAGCTTCATGAGGCCCCTCTCCAATCTTGCAAATTTTAGTAATTCTAGCCTGCCTTTGCTCAGCAGCTTTAGAAATGCTATCTTCACTGCTGCCTTTCTAACACTTGAGAGTCCTTTTGGTTTGTTTTCAGTCAACAAATTTATACCTTGTTAACAATTCTTCATATTAAATCATCTCTTAAAATAACTGGTATATATCTCTAATCAATTACGTCTTCTCTGATTTCTCTCTTCATTGTTTTACAGTTTACAATATACAACTCATGCACATGTTTTGACAGATTCAGATCTATTATTTCATTTTTTTAGTGCTATTTTAAATGGTACTTTTAAAATGAGTTAAAGGATAGAAGGACTTATTATTGTTAAGAAGTCAATTGTCCCCAAATTCATCTATAGATTCAATACTATTGAAACAAAATCCTACTAGCTTTCTCCCCAAATATTGATAAGCTGATACTAAAATTTGTATAGAAAAGTAAAGGGAATCAAATTAATAAAAAACTTTTGAAAATGAAGAACAAAGTTGGAGGACCCACACTACCCAATTTCAAAACTTGATATAAATCTATAGTAATCAAGATAGTTTGGTATTAATGAGAGACATGCATATGAGTGGAACAGAACAGAGATATATAATAGACCCTCACATATATCACCAACCAGTTTTCAACAAAGATGTCAAAGCAATCCAATGGAGAAAAGATAGCCTTTTCAACAAATGATGCCAGAATAGTTAGACATCTATGTACAAAAACAAACATACGAAAAAAAATCTGACCCATATCCATAACATATACACTGTCAGATAAATAAATACCAAGAGTTTTTATTATCGACTGTCTTCATTAGAAAAACTTCTAAAAATACTTCAGCTAGAAAACATCTATGTTGCAAAAAGGAAAAATAAGAAAAGAAATTGAGAAACATGTGGGTAAATCTACACAAACATTACTTGTGTAAAATCACAGTAACAATATCTAACTTGTGAAATTTTAATATGATAAATATACTACATAAAATATCTAATATAAGAAGGATGATCCAAGGTAAAGTTAAATAGTATCTGTATTTTTCAGAAAAATTCTAAAAATATTTAGTAATGTTAGATTTAAAGTTAAACATGTATACTGAAATGTGAAGAGCAACTATTAAAAATAAAATCATTAAAAATAAAAAAAGCATACATATTTCAAAATAGTATAGACAAAATGGAATTAAACAAAAAGTAATGGAATCCTAAGATAGCTAAGAAAGGAGAGAAAAGCATTGAAAATGTAGGCAGATAGCCCAAAATTATACATAAATATAATACAGAGATTATAAAAAAGCAAAATTGGTTACACTCAGCAGTTAAAATAAAGAGATTGTCATTTTGGATGGCAAACAAAATCCAACTATGTGCTATTTATAAGAGATACACCTAAAATATGACACAGACTATTTGACAATAAAAGATTGGAAAAAATATATCATCCCTACATTAACTGGTAGAACAGAGAGCTCTACTGAATATCATACAAAATACAATTTATTAGAGAGATTATTAGAGATAAAGAAGGTCACTATCTAGTGATAAAAGTTTCAATTCCCAGTAAGATATAACAATTCTACACTTCTATATAACTAATAACCAGGTGTTCAAAGTATGTTAAGCAAATGTGACTGAATTAATAAATTCAACATCATAGTGAAATCTTTTAATCTACCTTTCTCAGTTATTCAAAAAAATCACTCAAATATTAGAAAAGCTACAGAAGAGTTGAACAATACATTAATAAGCTTGATCTAATAGCTACATAAAACTCTTCCCTCAACAATTAGGGAATACTCATTTTTCTCATTCCTATATTAAACTATTACAAAAACTGACCACATATTAGGAAGGCTGTAAAGCAATCCTCTATAATGTTCAAAAACTACATATATAAAAAGTCCACATTTTCTGATCATAATACAATTAATTCAAAAACGCCCACAGAAAACAAACAAAAACACTTTTTAAATGCACATTACCAAATAGCATAACAAATATCCCCAGTGGAGCTTGAGCTCAGAAGCAAAAATAACTAGACCCCTGAGAGTTACAACCTCAAAATAAAGTCAACAAACTAAAGAAACAGGTACACATCTGAAATAAAAATATTAGAACAGATGAACCATGGATGTTTTTAAATAAGCAGTAAAAGTATAACTAATAAGTAAAGATGTTAGTAATACAAAACGTATTTTGAAAATAACTTTTAAAAAGTATTAGACTTGATTATAATAGTTGAAGTAAAAATTACAATAGATGGAATAAATCGAAGGATGAATTCAATTGAAAAAAGGCACTGGTGAGTTCAAAAATTAGATTAATAAACTGTCTCTAAATCAAGCAGGGAAAAAAGAGAAAAGATTTTCTTAAACTATCCAATAAGTAGATAGTAGCAGGCCAACATAAGGAAAATAGGGGCCCCAGAAGAAGAGAAAAAAGATGAGCAAATAGTTGAAGAAATAACAGATAAATTTCCTATAATGAAAGAAAATGAACAAGTTTGAAAGGGTTCAAGGATCACCAAACATCATAGTAAAATATATTAATATCAAAATATGGAGAAATAGATAACATTTGTCACTAGAGAGTTTAACATACTCCTCTTGAAAGCTGATAAATCAAGCAAACAGAAATAAGATACTTAAAATTAGAACAATATAATTAATATATCTGAACAACACAATTAATAAATCTGAACTATCAGAATATGCCCTGATTTATCTCAAATAGTACTGGCAACGCCTGTTGCTGGGGCTATTTATTAATAGTGCAACCTTTCACTCTAAAGCATGTCATAGTTTGAACAATAAATTATATGGCCATGCTGGCTATTTGATGTATTCAGAACTTTATATTCAACAACAACAAAATATTTTTTTAGCATACATCTAACATTTATGAAAATAGACCTTATCTCAGTCCATAAAGGAAATCTCAATAAATTCATTCAGTCATTCTTTCATTCAGCAAATATTTGTGGAGCATCTACCATGTGATTTGTCATTTTTCCATCCCTGGGAATATAGTCAAGTGCTACGTGGCACAAGTTCTAGGACAACCAATTACATTGTGTACTAACAGGAATATAGCCAGGAATGCCACATAGCACCACACCAAGGGTTAGTGCTCTATCAGAACAGCTACCGAGAAGTTTTGCAGCCTGTATGCCTTAGGCCCAATAGTTAACAAAACAAACAAAAATCCTGCCCTCCTGGAGATTATATTCTAATAGCGACAGAAAATGAACCAAATAAATAAGGAATATGGTTAATATTTTATAAGGTGGTGATATGAACAAGAATAAAGGGTTGAGGGAGAAGTGGTAATTTTAAAGCATGATCAGGATAGGCCTACTGAGAAGGTAACATTTGAGCAAAGATTTAAGTGAGAAAAGTGAGCTACATGGCTATCTGGCCAAAAGCACGGCAGGAAGAGGGAACAGCCATTGCAAAGGCTCACACAAGGGAGCTTACCAGGCATATTTAAGTAAAAGCAAAGAAGCCAGTGTGGCTAAGTTCAGACAAGAAGAGGGAAAAGCAGTAGGTGACAAGGTCGGGAGGATAAAATTGGGTAAATGGTATTGACCCTCATCAGCCATTTTACACACATTGGCTTTTACACAAATAGAAATATTTTTGTCCACACTTAAATATATAAATATGTAGTTCAAGGAAGAGGTCTAAGCTGAAGATAAAAGTTTTAAGTTGCCAGTATAGTGACAGTATTTTAATACGACAGAGAACTGTAAAATCATAAATAAATAAATAAATAAATAAATAGATAGATAGATAGATAGATAGATAGATAGATAAAAAAGAATAATGAATATAGAAAGACAAGAAGTCCAAGGACTGAGCCCTAGGGTGTTCCAACCTTGAGAGGCTGATGAGAGAAGACACTGAGGAACAAATAGTAAGGTTGGAGGCAAATCAGAGTGTGGGGTTCTGGAAACCAAGTAGTGGGAAAAAGCATTTCAAAGGGGATGCTGATAACAGATAAAGTGAGATAAGGATGAAAACTGACCATGGGATTCAGAAAATAGCACTTCTTTATACTGTCTTCTTGGTAATTGGTTTAAGAGAGAATGGGAAGAGAGAAATGGAGAAAGTGATGGGTTTTTTTTAATAGACAAATTATTTCAAAGAGTTTTGCTGTTAAGCAGATCAGAGAAATGGGAAGTATCTGAAAGGAGAATTGGCATGAAAAGCAGGTCTTAGAGAAAACTGAGAGAGAAAAAAACCAGCATGCTTGTATGCTAATTTGAATGATCCAATGAAAAGAAAAAGGATGAAAGAATTGGGTTAGAAATGAAGAATTACAGAAGCAACTCCCCCAAGTACAAGTGAAGGGATGGTATTGAATGCCAAAGGCAGCCAAATTTAGGAGCCTGAGAATTAAACTAAGACTAACAGGAAGGATGATGGAGCATAAGAGGGACAGGTTCGTAGGAGGGTAAATGCGATGGTATTGGTGGAAGTTCTCTTCTGGTTGTTTTAATTGTCTCATAGAAATAGGAAACGGGATCTTCAACTGAGTGTAAGAATGTCATGTTGCAGGTTATAGTAGAGTGTTAAAAATAATGGAAAAAGCCACCTGGCTAAGCAGAGAGACATAGCCAACGCCACCTGAGCCACCATACCGCTTCCAGGCCCAGACCCAGACCCAGCCCTGGCCGAATTGGAGCTATGGGAAGGTGATAGCACTCAACAAGGATATGAAAAGGGCAAAGCTTCTTGCACGCTCCATACTACTTTTCAAGGAGTAGATCCATCCTTACAAGCTGAGACCAAGATGCCCTGGCCTCCCAAACCGCGGCCACGACGCCCCAACAGCAGAAGGCAGCATTTCTGGTCAGACATTCACCCCAAAGGCGCACACGCAGCTTTGGGGAAATATTGAGAATAAGACGTCCATGTCTTCAATAAGTTCTTGTACATCCCTCTAAGGAAACCTAGGCCTCTCCAGACGGATGAGGGCTCTGATGAGGGCTCTTTCGGCGACCCAAGCGACTCACCTTTGTTCCGCTGCGAACCCTCCAATTTCGATGGGTCACTCAGGGCTGCTCCACTTCATCCTTGGAGTCCTCATCTCAGTTCATCTGAGAGAGAAGCGCCGTGCTCGCAGGCCCGGAAGCCCAGGCCCACGGAGCTGTGCACCTGGCTCCCCGCCCGACATGCGCATGCGTCCGCTGGGCATTCTTTCCGCTCGCCCACAGCTGGGTGGGAAGAGATGTTCTGGGCTCCAGCAGAAGCGTTCTGGCCATGGTGGGTAGTGAGCAGTCTCTGTGTCCTTTTCAAACACAGGTTCTCTCCTCGCGTGTGGTACGTCGCTTTAGTGTATTCTTAGCAAACCTGAGCTGCATGTAAACTGAGTGTGTGTAGTGAACGTGATTATAGAAAGCACCATGGGGAGAAATAATCAGAAATATCAATGGCATTGACCAAATGGGGAACAGGGAGAGGAAGGAAGAGAAAACGTCCACATTTAAATTAAATGGGAAAAGAGTTTAGATCTACAATATGGTTGGAATATGCGAGGCCGTGGGAAGTTTCTTTATATGGATTCAGTGTGGCCTTACGGAGTGGGTCTTAGTGTGAGTGCACCCCCACGCCTGTGACACCACAGTCCCCAGCACACTCCTTCCTCCGCAGACTGTGAAATAGGTACAGTAGCAACCATGCTTTCCCATGTGCAGGCCCAGAAATGTTAGCGTGATTTTTTTCAGTATCCTCATTTATATCATTTCCTTTTGCAACAGTTTTTAGTGTCTTTAGCAAAATCATGAAGTTTTCTTTTGAATGTGCCTGATTTAAATTGCAGAAAAATTCAGAGGATCTCAGATCTAAGACTTGAACATATGTTTTGTTATTCCTAAGCAATAGGAATAGGTCAGATTTTGTGGAGGTCTTTTAGCTCCTTGTCCAGATACAAAAGGAAAACACTGGGTCAACATGAAGCAGGCTTTTACATTGGTTAGGTATTTTTAATTTATTATTCTTTAGTTTTGAAAAAATAATTAAGAGCTCAGTTGAGGTATAATTGACATGTAATCGACTACTGAAAGTGTACAATTTTATGTTTTAAGATGAACACCCATGAAACCATCCCTACTATCAAGATAGTGAACATACTCTCAAAAATTTCTCATGCCCCTTTGTCATACCTACTTTCTGCCCTTTTTGGCTTCCCTTTACGCCTCAGACAATCACTAACACTATAGGTTAGTTCATATTTTACAGAATTTTATATAAATAGAATTATACAGTATTTACTTTTTATTATCTGGCTTCTGCCACCCTGCATAATTATTTTGAGATGCATTCATGTTCATGCATATGTCAATAGTTCATTCCTTTTATTAATGAGCAGTATTTCATTATATGGATGCACCAATTTGTTTATCTATCTACCTATCTGTGGATATTTTGAGGTTTTTTTCCAGTTTGAGGCAATTACAAATAAAGCTTCTATGATTAGTCTTTTAAAATAATAATAACAAATACGAACATAAAATCATCTATAAAAGTGAGAGATAGTATATGGACTGAAAAGATGATAGGTCTGTTGAACAGGCCTGTTGAAGTTTGTAGTAATGAATTTAGAGTAAGACCAATCAGCATAATTTTGTGTATTTTTACAACCACCTTCGGCTACATGAGTATAGGCATAAAGAAGACAGAGAAGTACATTTAGCCAAGGTTAGAGTTTTGCTCTGAGAATACTACAAAGCAAAAAGGGAAAGATGTCTGAGAGTGCATACAAGAGAATAAGGATGCTGGTTGGCCATGAAGTTTGGAGAAGGGCGTGAAGGAGGAGAATCACCTAAGGTTCATTGTGTTTGTATTTCAATATCTGTATAAATATGTAGGTAATTTTGTAATTATAAATGCAAAATAATTATAAATATGATTGATGAATTAGTTATTTTTCTCTTATGATTTCAATCCTTTTCTATACCAAACTGCCAGCTTAAGAAACTCCCAGTTGATGCTCAAAGAGAGAAATGAAAAAGAGAGAATGGTTGGTTTATTTGCAGGACTCTGGGGGATTCCAATAGGTTGTTTGAAAAACATTGAAGAGAACTCAGCAAATAAATAAAGGAGTCTTTTATTTATTTTTCCAGAGTCAATACACTCTACACGAGGAATCCTTTATAGTTGTCTGAACTATATTTCCACAATGAAAAGTCATGAAAGACCCAAATGTGAATGGAGTCTGCATGGGGTAAGAAGGAGCACCAGTTCCCTGAGCAAGTAAACCTAGGTTCAGGTCCCAATTCTCCATACACTAGCAGGCAAGTCTCCTAACATTTCTGAGCCTTCGTTTTCCTGTCTGGAAAATGGGATCACACTTGATCTGCACACTTCACAGAATTATAATAATGACTAAGTTCTAGGCAAGCAGAATGCATGTCTACTTTGTTCCTTATTTGAACCTCTGCGCAGTGCTGTGCTCCTAGTAAACTCAACCCACATGAATGGTTAAATGATATAGCTCAAATGATGTGAAAGGACTTTTTTAAACTAGCAAGTACTATACAAATGTTAAAAACCATCTGCATTCCTTTGCTAATTTATGCTCCCTCCTTTCCGAGCACTGTTACTGCACCAGCAATGCCCCTGTAACAAGCCCACCCTTCAACTTAAAAAGTTTCCCCCATGCCTCTTCTGCCAGTGTGTTATCCCCAAATATGCATCAACCAACCCATAGTCAAGGACAGCATCCAGCATCCCCCAGCTCAAATGATCTCTAAGACCACCTAAGTCACAGTACTCCCAACATCTTTAGTCTGCCAGTATTTCCTAAGAGCACCCCTGGAACAGAAGCCTCTCCTCTGCAGGTCTCCAGGAGTAGCTAACAGGACTGATCCAAAAAGTGCTCCCTCCAGTCAGACAAGTTACACCTACTCCAGCTTTTCCAGCTCAGCTCCTCAGTGCCCTTTCCTTCCCATTTCAGCCCAGGACTCAAATTTCTTTAGACAACCCATACTTCACCCTCCTAGGAGATGGTGGAGGAAGAGGTGGAACCTGGCAGGCAGCAGCAAAATTATCAGCCCCCTCACTTTTACCGTTTAGCAGACTCTAAAATTGATGTCATGGGCTAAACGAGGAGTAAACCCGAATTTTATTCTTGCCCACATTCATCAGATGAATGTGGCAAAGGGAGAAAAAAATTAAAAGCAGATGAGTTTAAAACCTGACTCCACTGTTTACACCACTTATTAGCTATGTGGTATGTTGCTTAACGTCTCCAAGCTTCTGTTTTAGCACCTGTAAAGTAAGGATAACACCTTTTGCATGGAGTTATTCAAGGACTGAAGGACATCATTTAAGTACCTAGCATAGAACCTGGCACTTTATACCTCAGTAAATGTCAGCTCCCTTCCTCCTCTCATTCAGTGCATCCAATTCTGGCCGTGACTTCCAGACCCAGGTGGAATCCTTTCTCTTAATGCAGCTGAGGGGAGTTGAAGGATACTTTTCTGTTGTGATTCTCATGTTAGTTCTGCCCAGAGAATTCGGGTACTTACTAGTGAGTGGACCTTTCTTCCTTCATCACTGCATTAAGGAAATGAACATTGCAGGGCACTTACTCTTTATCTGGTCCTTCTTAGAATCACCCTGGGATCACCCCTTTTCACTGAGGCTCAGAGATGTCAGGTAACCTCCTCAAGGTCACATACCTCCTACAAGGCATAGTGAGGTTCAACCCTAGTTATCTAGAATTCCAAAGTCTACTTTTTAAGGTTCCCACATCACTCTCCTTCAAAAGGATGCATATGAATCAGAATCACAAAGTGGTTAAAATGGTTACACATGAAGAAAAGAAATTCATCATCCAGGAAGAGAGTTTACTCAGGGTACCTCTTTATCACACTGTCAAATCCTTGTCCATGAGTCTCCTCCTCCTCTCTGAGTTTCCCTCTCACTCCACAAGGTGGCAATATTCAACAAAGTTAGGTATAAAGTAACTCACATATTTAGCAAGGATCCCTGAAGGTGTTAACCCCTCAACCTTATTTCAGCACCTGCAAGGAAAGACACTCACTAGTAAGTACCCAAATTCTCTGGGCAGAACTAACATGAGAATCACAACAGAAAAGTTTCCTTCAACTCCCCTCAGCTGCAGAAGAAAAAAGTTGCACTCTCAGGGTTTTGCCTGATACTTTGTTCCTACATTGCAAGCAAAGTCAGAGAAAAACAAAAAAAGAAAAAAGAAAAGAAAGAAAATAGGATAAGATAAGGAAAGAAAACAAAAGATTGGCAAATAATAAGGAACAGCCCCAGGGTTAATGGTAAAAGAAAGCAAGAAGGAGAGAAAAAAGAATGCTCTGAATTTGAAGTCTTTACATTTCTAGCAACACAAGTCAAATCAGAATCAAAGAGAGAGAGGCACTTGGCCAGGGTCACACAGCAGTCAGGGCACAGTCATCTTTTAGCCACTGGGCACCCTGGGGTTCTGAATTCACAACTCGTTCCACAAGGCTCCAGGATCAAAGACCCATGGATTACTAGAGTTAAAACTGACCCTAGGACTACCACTTGCAGAAAGATGAAATAGACATATGTTTCCCTATTTTTCCTGCTAAGTATAGATAAGAAACCTAGACATGAAAATAAACAGAAGAATCTAAAAGTTAGAGAAGAAAGCAGACAGACTAGGGACCTCAGGACCCAAGAAAGTACACAATTGTGAGTTCCATGGGGGTTTTTGTTTGTTTGTTTTTGCCTCCAAGATTGCATACTGGAGCCAGCTGGATACACAAATGAGCAGAGAGAGACAGAGACAGAAACAGAGAGCGAGAGCACACGTGGCTTTAGACAAAACCACACAACTCCCACCAAATACCACAGAAAAAGTTGCAGTCCCACTCCTACCAGTAAAGGCTGAATGAAGAGCCTAGATTTCCACTTTTGCCGGGTCCCAATAAAGCACCCCCAACTCCCTTCCTTCACCCTACCCCCAACTTGTGTGGTGTCAGAGAAACCTAAGTACTAAGCGGGTATTTTCATTCTTGCTCAGCAGTCACAAGCATCTCCCACCACGTGCAGCCCTCAGTGGAGACCACATGGGGATCCTGGACTCTGTCTCCACCAGGTGGCACCCCTCCCTTTCCTTGCTGGGTGATGTTAGAGTAGCAGAAGAGGCTTAGTATAGGTGAGACTCATACCAACCACTCAGTGATAATGAAGCTAACCCACCTATCCCCATCCCACATCCCTGTGGTGTCACTAGAGGCCACATGGGGAACCTTAACTCTCACCACTGTAACAAGAAGTCTGTTTCTCCCACAGGTTTCCACTGAGGCAGAAGGAGAACCTGAATTTCCATCGCCACCTGGCAGTAGTAACAAAGCAGTATCTGAGGTCCATGCTCTCCAAGCCATCTTCTGATAATATTGTTTCCTCTCGTCTTTATGGAAAGTATACACCAATCTGACGAAGATGAAAGGTGATTATACTTGGTACACACTAAGTATTGTGGCTTAACCAATGTGGGTTAGAATTCTCGAGACTGAAAAATTCTGGCCCATTGAAAGACCGGTTTGGGACCAACAAAATCAAAAGCCAGATTCTGAACCCTGGTGAATTCACTACAATACACACAACTACATGAGACTTCCTAACATCCAGTCAGCCTCTCCTGAGGAATAGTGCTCTGCACCAATAGCTTCTAGCTCACCTAGATCATTTGGAACGAGGAAACAACAGGTTCATGCATGTAGGCAAAATAACAGGACAAAGAGAAAGGGCTTTCATGAGGGCTAGTGTAGTCTAACTGAATGCGATCCCCAGGAATTGTGCAGTGCCCAACCTGTGCTGCTGTGCACAGAGTCCCTGCTCACAGTCATCAAAGTTTAAATGCCAGTCATCAAAGTTTAAATGCCAGCGTGCCTCTACTTAACAACTGTGGGGCCCTTGGCAAGTCACTCAGTTTCTGTTAATATGTACCTCAGAAGTAGACTGAAAAAGAAATATCCACCTCAGAAGTGTGAACTGAATGGGAAAATGGTATGTGGAACCCTTAGCCCAGTATTTTTCTTTTGGGTAGGCTATCAAAAATGATGGCTATTTTTATTTTTAGCAGGAAAGAAGATTAAGGATAAATAAAAGGCATAGTTGGCAAGGCATTGTACTTTTTGTATCAATGTATGATTGTCAGTGTTGCCAACCTCATATAAAATGGTTATTCAGACCACTCCCTAAATTCTCCAGGGGCTGGGAGAGGTAAAAGAGAGTGATAGATGGAATTTCTCACGAAATAGCATGGAGTCCATGTTTCTGCCCAAAGAGGACCCATTTTCTCTTCTGATCACCACTCCCTTATCAGGAAGATACTCTTTCTGCAAAATGCAGCTAAAAATGCCTCATGAAGAAATGTCCAAGGATAGTGTATATGTTCATTACCTCGAGGTTGGTGATGGTTATGTTAATACCAAAATATCATTTTGTACATTTTAAATAATGTGCAATCTTTTGTATGTCAATTATACTTCAGTAAAGTTTTTTTTTTTTAACGTTCTCCAATAATTGTCACAGTTTTCCAAACTCTGATCTAGGAAGAGAATGTCACATATGAGGGGGGAAAAAAACTAAGATGCAGGATAAAATGTTCACGAGTGAGAAAGAGGTCATCAGCATTTTGAAGCATGTGTAGAAAGGAACAAACCTCCTGGGAAAGACTGTAATTAACATAAACCCAAAACTGTTTTGCTATGGGGTTAAAAGCCCTGAAAAAGCAAAGTGCCCCCCCCCCACACACACACACAGAAAGGGACAGAAAAGACGAAGGACACAGCAGAGCCTTAAGAGAAGTCATTTCACAATCTCTCCTAACTCATCCTGGGCACCACTGTCAGAGTGTTCTTTTTTGAGGATCATTTTCAACACGAACACTTGCACTCTCATTTCCCGTGTTCCCAAGTGACTTTCATGGACAAATATAACACCCATCTTTTCTTCTCTCCAACTTCTCCCCAGTCAGGTTTAACAGGCCCACCGGCTGTTCTCCCAGCACTTCCCCAGCTCTCCTCAGGTTACACGTTCCTTTTTGCCCCAGGCTGCCCTTCCCCTCTCCCCTAGAATCCAAGCCCAGCCCATCCTTTTAGACCTAGCTTAATTTTACATCCTCTGCAAATCCTTTCTTGGCTTCACCACTAGATGATAATTTATCTTTCCTTTCATTAAAAACCTATCTATAGAGACTGTATTTCTGAACCCAAAATTGGGACATGTGGATATAGAATTCGTGCTGTTGACAGATGTGAAAGACAGTCTGGGAAATGTTGCTTGAATGCTCAAAAATTGGACTTTGGAGGATGTTTTGATAGTGTAAGGGACCAGGGAAGAAAATATTCGAAATGGTGCTTATATAGGGGGTCCAGGATAAATGGCTTTATCTATCATTTAGTTTTTGGCATAAGCAACATACAGTGCATAATTAAATTCTCTTCTTCCCATCATTTTCTCAAATTCTACTTTTAATGGCTTGGGGAGAGGAATTGTGTCAATACCTAGATATACTCCCAACACCTAGGCAGCAAAAGCAATGAAGAAATAGTTATGAATGAACAATTTCAAATCCATAATCTCCATAGGGAAATGTCTGCCATACAGTGTCACCACCCTCCACACTTCCTTATCCATTCTGTGGCCAGCACCCCACACCTGGGATGCAGCTCAATGTGAGTGATGCAGTGGATAAGGCAGAGCCAGAAGCTGTACTTTATAATCTGATATCCCTTGCAGCATCTTCTTACCAATACTTTAGGGAAAGCAAGGAAAATGAGGCATTGCTATAACATAGAACGAGTTTCTGAAACTTTAACATGCATAAGAATCCCCTGGAGAGCTTGTTAAAATATGATTTCAGGGCCTGACCCCACAGATTCAGTGAGTTTGGGATGGTGCCTAGAAATTTATATCCTCAGTCTCTTGCTTGAGGCTGATGCTGCAAATCTTTGCACCACACCTGGAGTAAAATATTATGTGCAACACGTGTTGAAGCAAACAAGCATTATTAGGACCGCTTCATGAAAGTGGTGGTAGAAACCCACATCACCTTAAGTGAGAAATCAAATTTATCTTGAATAAGAATATTGATTTTTTTGGAAGGAAATGAGTAGGTAGCTCATAGTGTGAGTGGAAAAGCCACAGAAGCAGGTGAAGAGCACAGGACCACAAGGACTGAATTTGGGAACTCAAAATCATTGGAACTGTCTCTCTTTTTTTACTTTTATCTCTGCTTGGCATTGTTCTCCCCTCCCACTGATGAACCTTTTTTCATATAGTGGACATGGCTACTGGAACTTCCAAATTCTTATTTTTCAAGTTCATGTTTCCTATATTTATTGCTTTCTTACAAGCCCCCTCTTCCAAACTTGGTAGCTTAATACAACAACAATATTTTATTTTGCTCACAAATCTATAAGAATCATTACTATTCTATTATGTGAGCAGGGCTGTCATCTTTAGACTTGGTGATATTAGTTTGGGCTCAAAGCTTAGGGGTGACTTGACAGCTGGGACCTAGAATTATCTGTGGGATCTCTCACCCATGTGTCTGGTGATTGATGTTAGCTGTTGACCGAGACCCCAGCATCCAGGACTACGAGAGATAAATGTTGTAAACGACCCAGTCTATCGTCTTTTGTTACAGCAGCCAGAACTGACTGAGACAATTGCAACAAAAAAGGCCAGCAAAGGAGGAACTATGAATAGGTGCTGGGTCAGTGAGAGAGTTCTGGCGGACCTAGTTTTCAAACTTGTATTTTTAATAAGAGATTTTTTTTTCAAACCAATTTTTTTCCAGAGCTCATAATAAAAGAGATAAAAGTGGTAACAGTTTCTTAAGACATTTTAAAATTATTCCATGTGTAGTATCAAATGCATCACAGTTTAAGGAAACCCTGGAGTAACTCTGGATAGCTAGGACACTCCGACAGTTTGAAAAGCCTCTGGACCACTGGGTTCTATCATTCTCTGGGTTTATGAGTATAGCTTGTGAGGGGCAGTATGTTAATCCTTAACTCAAATAAGGTCTTCAAAGGGGTTGGTAGAGTCAGTAGCGTAATTTTTGGGCCTCATAATTCAATGTTAGTAAACATTAAGATTTAAAGGGGGGCAGATGCTTAAAGAGAAAACTAGAGTTGCTCATACACTGTTTTCTTCATGAAAAATCCCTTGGACTGACTTACAAAGCCCTTATAATGTGAATCCCTTTCAAACCAACTGGGGCCCACCCCAAGATGATGCCACTCTCCTTTCCCATCCCCTCCCTGTTCCTTCTTGTCAGCTCCAGCCCCACAGTGTTCTTTTCTCAGAATATAAATTTAGCTCCTAGAGGAGGGTGGCAACTGTGCTCTCTGCAGGTGGTATGAGTCATTCAGCCTCCAGAGGAGCCTCTCCACCCAGGCTGGTCAGCCTGTCTTCAGCCAGTCAGTGAGGCCTGGGTAAGCACACCTGAAGGGATGTCTCCTGTCTTGCGCTGCTCCCTCACTCAGACAACCAAAGCTGTCATTAAATCTAGCGGTTCCCCAACCTTTTTGGCGCCAGGGATTGTTGCTCCTATGAGAATCTAATACCTGATGATCTGAGGTGGAGCTGAAGTGGTGATGCTAGTGCTGGGGAGCGGCTGCAAATACAGATGAAGCTTTGCTTGCTCACCTGCTGCTCACCTCCTGCTGAGCTGCCCGGTTCCTAACAGGCCATGGACTGGTACTGGTCCACAGCCCAGGGTTTGGGGACCCCTCATTAAATCGCCCCAGAAGATGTCTATTCCCTGTGTTTGGCTTCTCTAGCTCCAGGTAGCTTTTTCCCCCCTCCTTTACACAATTTATTCACAATGCACATGTTATTAGGATCATATGGTGTAAGTAGCCCCACTCTGCAGTGAAATAACACTCCTTTCTTTCCACCTTAAATTCTAAATGCTTAAATGATTTTAAACTGAATATGATTATTTGTGCTTTTTAACACTTGCATTTCACACTAATGTGCTTACTCAGTCTATTCTATAAATATATGTATTTCATTTCTATCTCTCTCTTCCTCCCTCCCTCCCTCTTCCACACACATGTAGCTCATGGTTTTAACAGGCAAGAGGGCTACCACATCCAAAAGGCCTGTTAGTAAAATTTTCTTTCTTTAAACAAGGGGCAGCGGCTGCCATCTAGTGTCCAAAAGCAGTCATGCATGCATGAAAGATAAAACTACATCTGCAGAAGCACTTTGCTCTGATCCAATTGCAAAATGACCAAAAGACCTGAACAGATACTTCTCTCAAGAAGACATACAAATGGCGAACAGATATATGAAAAGGTGCTCAATTTCACCAGCTATTTAGGGAAGTGCAAATCAAAGCCATAATGTGATACCACCTCACACCTGTTAGAATGGCTATTATCAACAAGACAAATAATAAGTGTTGGAGAGGTTGTGGAGGAAAAAGAACTTTCATACACTGCTGGTGAGAATGTAAATTGGTACAGCCACTATGGAAAACAGTATGAAGTTTCCTCTAAAATATTAAGAATAGAATAGAATACCATACGACCCAATCTCTCTTCTGAGTACCTACCTGAAAAATTTGAAAACATTTATTTGTAAAGATATATGTACCCCTATGTTTACTTCAGCATTATTCACTGTGGCCAAGACATGGAAACAAAGTGTCCTTTGATAGATGATTGGATAAAGATGATGTGATACCTGTGTACAATGGAATATTACTCAGCCATAAACAAGATGAAATACTGCCATTTGCAACAACATGGGTGGATCTTGAGAACATTATGCTAAGTGACATAAGTCAGATGGGAAAAGTCAAGAACCATAAGATTTCAATCATTTGTGGTATATAAAACTGAAAAAAACAAATGAATAAGACAAAATGTATAGATACAGAAAACAGGTTAGTAGTTACCAGAAGAAAGGGGGATCCAATATATGGTGATGGGAGGAGATTTGACTTTGGGGATGAACACAATGCCATATTCAGATAATGTATTGCAGAATTGTATACTTGAAACCTATATAATTTTTTTAACCAATGTTACCCCAATATATTTAATAACAATTTTTTTAAAAGCACATTGCTTCTAACTTATCAATTTCTGGGAGTGATGATGAAAGAACAGTTAGAGCTAAAGAAATGATGTGTGAATGAGAAAAAACATTCCTCTACCCTCTACTGGTGTAGGAACCACCCATCCCAGTTTACTTGGGACCGAATGGGGACCTAGGACAGAGAATGTTCAGTGCTAAAACCAGAAAGATCTTGAACTTTCTGGTTTGACAGGGATGAGTTTGTCACTCTGAGATGAAAGCAGAAACTGTAAGAAAGAAGGGATCCCAGGCATCTGGCTAGGGCCTAAGACCTGGCTCGAGAGAGAAAATTTTTGCTCTCATAGTAGAGACTGGCTTTGTGAATATCAGAGTGGGGAGGACCAACCAGGGAGTAGAGAAATTACTTTGAGCACTAGCCAAAAAATCTTAGATCAAGAGACCAGGCTAAGCTCAAGGGATTCTCTAGGGGCCTCCAAACTGAGGGATCTGTTAAAATCATCTGTCTCCTACTGGGACAAAGGTGGGTTCTATATCTGCCTTTACAGACTTGGTCTTGCTGACCTGAGCAGCATATTGTTCATATAAATCCCTAATATAGCCTCAGTGCTTCCAGTAAACTTATTCAACTATGCCGAAGAAGTGAATCAGAACTTAGTGCTTCCTGAACCATCTTGGATTTCTCAGTGAGCAAGTAGGCTTCAAGGTTGTTATGGACCCAATGTTTTTGTCCCTCCAAGATTCATATGTGAAAACCCTAATCCCCACTGTGGTAGTATTGGAGATGAAGCCTCCAGGAGGTGATTCAGATCATGAGGGTAAAGCCCCCTTAATGGGATTAGTGCCTTTATAAAAAGAGAAAGAGACCAGCACTCGCTTCACATGCTCGCTCTCTCGCTCTCTCTCTCTCTCTCTCTCTCTGCCATGTGAAGACACAGCAAGAAAGCAAGAAGGCAGCTGTCTGCAAGCCAAGAAAAGGGCTTTCATCAGAAGCTGAGCATGCTGGCACCCTGATCCTAAACTTCTCAGCCTCCAGAAATAAAGGTCTGTGAGAAATAAAGTTCTGTTGTTTAAGCCCCCCAATTCATGGTATATCATTATAGCACCGAGCTAAGACAGAGGTTAACTTGGGCACAAGTTGTAGCTCTGCCTCTAACCAGCTGTGTGACATTGAGCAGGTGACTTGACTGTTCTGAACTTTTTTTTTCTCAATGGGCTCTTGTGAAGATCGGATGCATATAAACACTCTTAGCCCAATGCCTAGCATTTGGCCAGCACCAGGTAAACCTTGTCTATTGCTGACCAAGCAACCCAGAATCACTTTCCAGCCCTGAAGCCAGAATCCTGGGACCAATTCCCTTTCTTCAAGGAAACCCCAGATTGAGCCTGATTTTCTTTCTTTTTAAAGTTTCTAGCACCTGCTTTACTAGGTTTCCTTTCCACCCACCCCCCACCCCCCAGGACTAGCTGCAGAGCAGAGATAATAATAGTAATTGTGAAAATTAAATGAGATAATTCAGGTAAAGAGACAAGAGCAGAGCCTAACATAAGGTAAGAGCTTTAAAATGCTTCTGTCATTGTTACTGTTATCCTGCCTTCTCCTTCCTAGTCACAGGCCCTTATCATCTTAACAGTTGCCAGAGTCAAAGAAACAAAAGTTCAAGAGATACCCCAAATTTCACCCTAAAATCTAAGCAGTGATGAAAAGCATCCAAAGACTTCCTGGTTCGCTTGTGTAGCCATTCATTCAATAAAGTTTCGTAGTTCCTATGCTGGACACTGAGCAAGGCAGGAAGGTCACCAAGTAAACAGGACAAGCAGCCTCTGCCCTCAGGGAGGTTGGGTGTCAAAGGCAAATAATGGCAAGAAGTGAGCCACGAGAGACTTGGAGGGCTGTGGCAACGTGGAACAGAAGAACCTGTGTCCCGGGTAGGATCTCTGAGAGGCAGTCATATTCAAAACGATACATGAAGGTTGAGGACAGGAACAACTTTACCTGCCCAAGAGAGGGGCAAGGGGAAAGGCGAAGAGAAGTCCCAGTAATGAGAGAGAGGTCAAGAGGACCAATATGAAGGACAAGGAGTGTGATGACGTGCTACTGAAAGGGTCACAAAGATGTAGTAATGGGTTAAGGTTAAGAGCCTACGTGCTAATCGCCATGTCTCGCTTCTGGACACCTGCTTGCTTGAAAAGTTATTGTTTGACTATTACCCCTGGGAACCGAACAGTTGCCCATGGGAACCTAACATTTTAACAGTACGCTTTCTGCTTCTGTACCCCCACTTGCACAACCCACCTTTAGGTTGACAGGTAGAGAATAGAAAAAATATTAGACCTTTGTGATTTAGACAGAATGAAGAATGAGATTTTGGGCTTAAAACCCTTGTACCTTTATGTTTCGGGGCTGCTCCTTTGGAAGGACAGCCTCCGGCTAATAAACTGACTCTAATATCAGAGCACTCAGGTTGAGTCTGGTTATTCCGGTCACAACAGGAGAAGGCAAGAAGGTAGAACAAGAAACAGCAGAATGGTGTGGGGGTGGCGCTGAGGGGAGGCAGGAGCTACAAGTGAAGGACCCTAAAGGTCTTCATAATGACATTGGACTTTGTCCTGAGGGTGACAGAAGCCCCCGGAGAGCTGGGAGTGAATGATCAGATTTGAATTTAGAAAGCTCGCTCTTTCATTCCTAAATGTGAAGCTGAACCAACCCCTTCCTTTCACTGAATTCTTCAGAGAACACGTAGTTAGGATGGCATCATAGGCTTTTCAGGTAGTCTTATCTTTTCAGGTAAATCTCATTTCCAAGAGACTGACTTTCAAGAGCCTATCAGGCAAGAGAGCACATTTCTTCCCCGCAACTCATCCAGGGAGAGGATTGGAGAATGGGGCTCTGCCCCCAGGCCCCAGATGGTGAGGGCTGGCTGGGAGCTAGCGGCAAGCCAGCTGCAGTGCCTACACATGCCTCCTTTTTCTTTTTATAGCTAAATTTATTGCTAGTTTTTACAATTGGTTGTGGGGGTTCAGAATGAGCCACCCCAAGATGTGCCTCTGTGGTATGCAGATTACTTTGCACTAAAAGCAACTTTAGCTTCAGGCTCAAGAGAAACTTCTGCCTCTCCTTTAACTCCCTAGAAAATTTTGAATTAGGGGCCTGCCCATAAGAAATAATAGGGATATTTTGCAGATAGTTTGCAGGGCAAACATTTGTCCTTATCTTCCTGCAATGACCCTTTGAAGCCTACAAGGTACATTACTTCATCCTTATCTCAGGATATTTTGTATGCCTAAATCCCCTTCTATCTCTGAACCTCTCATGCATGTGGGGCCTCTGACTCTCTTATATCTGCAGGGTTCCCATACTCGTGTATGTATTACATTTGGTTATTTTCTCTTGCTAATCTCATGTCTATTTGATTATTAAATTAGCCAGAAGAACCTTGAAAGTTTGTTCCTCCCCAACATGGTCAACAAATCCAGTTTATTCTAACCTCTGTGTTTTTCTTAACTCTATCTTCTGTATCAGTTGATCTGTTGCAATTTAACAAAAATGGCCTCAATGCTTTTGGATGTGGGTGGGTAGAAGGGTTGTGGGTGTGGAGAAGTTAGATATAAAACAGAGACCTCATTCCAGTCTTGCCAGAGTTTATAATCTTGTAAGGAAGGAGATTAAAAAAAAAAAAAAAAAGAATCCAATTGGAGAGGACAATGATAGCCTCTGTGCTTGGTGATTGGCGGAATTGAGGCTGGCAATTCAGGGAGCTGGTTGCCCAAGATTGGGACGGAGTGAGTGCCAGGCCAAGGAACCCACCAGACCACACTGACTTGCTCACACAAAAGTCTCGGGGAAGAGTGTGGGGCCCCTTCCTTGCTCTGTGGGAAGCCAAAAGTAAGTCAGGGGCCAAATTCTTAGCCGCTACTGGCCCTACAAGAGCACCCATTCTAGTCATATAAATCTTCCTTTGGTTCCTCAAACCAAGTCCATCCCACTATCTCAGGGTATTTGCTATTACGGTTCTCTCTTCCTGGCTTCCACCTTCAGGTAAAGTACAAATACCACCTCCTAAGAAAGGACCCCTCAAAACCATTCTTGAAGTGAACCCACACCCACATACCAGTGAGTCTCTCTACCTAGCATCACTCTTGTCATTTTAGCCCTCATCTGACATGACCTTGTTGGATTAGTTCTTTCTCTGACGCCCCCAACCCCTGGCCAGCAGACCATAAACTCCAAGAGACTAGGGGTCTCATCTGTTTAGCTCACTTCTATGTTCCCAGGCAAGGGAGGAGGCCTGGCACGTAGCAGGCACTTAATAGCTTTAGAATAAATGAATGAAAGAAATGCTTTATAAATGAATTAATTCCAAACTGACATGGGAATTATTACTTGTAAGTAAATTTAAAGCTGGTAAATCTGGAATAATGGAAAGATCAGGTTGAGCAGTCATAAGACACGAATTTAAGTCCTAGGTGGATTTTTCCCCTAGCTGTTGACAGTTGATGTACTGAAAATTCTGAATCTTAGACTGGTTCAGTGCCTGCAAAAAGAAAGAAAGCAACGTTTCCCACATCAATGTTGGGAGGTAAAACTGGGGAATATATATTGAAACACTTTGTAAACTGTAAAATGCAGATAAATGTATTACTGTAACTTTACACGGGAATCACTACAATATTTGTATAAGTACTTTTCCTAGCCTATTGAAAAGTCTTCAACTTAGAAAAAAAATAATTTAGAATAAGCATTTCAGAAACTCATCTAATATATAAATGGAATTATTTCTATAAATGAAGGCAGAGTATATAAAGTGTGTCTATTCTTGTACTCTGTTATGTTTTTTTTTTTCACACTTTGCCCACTGACAGCTGATTTCACTTTCGAACCATCTTTTTTGTCTGACTGTTTATTTTCTTTCTTAAAAGGCTTTTTCCTATTTATGCATGTAATATATATTCTTGTAAAATTTTAGTAAATGCTAAAAAGAAGAGAAAGTTACCTGTAACCCTAACAATCTAGAGATAACCAAGGTAAATATTTTGAAATATCTTCTTCCAAATTCTTTTCTAAAAATGAAATTTTGTATCGAGTGTAGAGTGAATGTGCTACATAATAATGGTTCCGTTAAGCTGCCCAGACCCCGGGAGGCAGATGGCACAGTGTGGTGGCAGAAACACAAGAGTCTGATTCTGACTCTGCTTCTTGGCAGCTTGTAAGTTGGGGGCCAGTTATTTAATCTTTCTGAGCCCAAATTTCCTCATCTGCAAAATGTGGAATAATAATTTCTACCATGTAGAGTGGTTGTGAGCACTTAATAAAATATGTAAATTGGCAGAAACATAGTGATGCATGATAAATTATAATCGTATTATTAGTACCATAACTATAATGTCTTTAAAGATGGCAGCTCAGTCTTGAAAGAGTTTAAACTGAAGCAAAGTTGGCTAGGTCAGACACAGTGGGGTAGGACAGGATAAGAGTTTTGCTCTCATCGCTAGAGTCTAGCCTTGTTTAGCCCATATTCAAATCTTACCTCTTCCTTGAAAGCAGTAATCAAGAACATGGAAAATCATTGGGAACCTACAACTCCCAGGGCAAGCCACAACTTAAGGATAGCGATCAGAGCTCTCTGTCACCAGCCCAATGCAGAAAGTTACGTGCAGCAAAAGCTGTGATGTGTCACCCAGAACACCCTTCAGGATGACAGACTTCCTCCCCAGCTGCCAGAAGCACTGCTGGTGGACCACCCCCAGCTGGCAGCCACCTCTGGGGATGACCTCAGTGAAGAAAACTGCCTTGCCGAAGGTCACATCCTTTTTCTGGAATGACTTCCATCTTATGACTAATGATGTTGGAGTGTTAAGTCAGAAGAATTATTCTGAAATGATTGCATGGACTTTACATTGTACTTGAAATCAAACCGACTCCCTTCATCCCTTCATGATCTGCCCACTTTTAAACCCATTCCTTTCACTCCCTCTGCCCAGACTCACTAGTCTCTCTAGGCTACTGTTTTTTACTGCCATCACCAAAAGGCACTGGTTATTATTCATGGTGTGTTCTTCTTGAAATTCAGATGGCACATATATGAAAGAAAAAACTCTGCCCTGTTTAAAGTCTTTCCGCAGAATTCCCACTGAGCTAAGCCACACTAGGGGAAACAGCTGTTCAGTGGGAACAGTTAACCCTTTTTGCATGGTGCATGTCAAATGATGTGAGGTTTCCCAGGAACACAATGGAACACAATGGCCATGGCACTGGGGAAAGAAAAGGCTATTTACAATTTGATAAACAAGAACTGATGTATCTATCTACCATGTGGTTATTATCTTTGTATCTTTTCCCTCTCTCCCTCTCCTCCTCCTCCCCCACCACCAATCTCTTCTTCCTCCCTCTCTTTCTTTTTTCCCAGAAGTGATCACTTTGCTCATTTTTAAAAGTCCATTTTGGAGGCAGAGGACATAGGGGCAGAGGTAAAAAAAAAAATGTGCTAGGCATGAGCCACCTCCCAGATTACTGATAGAATTACAATTTTTGTCAAAACAAAGGGCTTGCCACGAATTCCATATGATAAAATCTTTTCAGATCAAAGTTTATTTAGTGGGTACCAGTTAAAACTCAGAATTATAGTAAAAATGTAAAGATGCTGTAATAGTTAACTACATGTCGACTTAACTGTACCACAGAATGCCCAAATATCTGGTTAAATATTATTTCTGAGTGTTTCTGTGAGGGTGTTTCTGGAAAAGATTAGACTTTGAATTGGTAGACTGAGTAAAGCGAATTGCCCTCTCCAGTGTGGGCGGGCATCGTCCGATTCACAGAGGGCCTGAATAGAAAACACAAAGGCAGTGAAAGGTTGGAATCAACCTCTGTCTGCTTCACTCTTTGAGCTGGGACATTGATCTTTTTCTGTCCTCAGCACTCCTGGCTCTCAGACCTTCAGACCTGGACTGGAATCTCTACTGTCATCTCTTTGGCTCTCCTCCCTTTGAACCTGCCTCTCTGGGTATCCAGCTTGCAGACAGCAAATTTGGGATTTCTCAGCCTCTATAATCACATGAGCCATACCTTATTATAAATCTCTTTTTAGAAATCGATGTGTGTGTGTTTCCTATTGGTTCTGTTTCTCCGGAGAATCCTGACTAATAAAGGTATCTTCATAGAACTTCTAAACCCATCAGTCCTGTTACCTACATATATTTAACAGACTCATTTAATTAACATTCAATAAACAATTACATATAGTATTCCCTTTCCAATAGTGAGGCTCCTGATCCTGAAAATCTAGATTTCAAAAAACTTGGAATTGAAGATTTTAAGTTGTTAAAGTTCTTGGGATTAAAAACAAATTTATCTGTAATTAAACTTTAAAAGGAATGTATTAATCCAGCCAAATTCCTTAGACTGGCACTTCTGGTCTATCTACTACTTATTCTCAGCCTGGGTTTTTGACATTGTCTTTGGATAATGCCCTTTATAGACTCTATTCTGTTAAAGAGTCCCTCTGTTTTCCTGTCTTCTCCAAGCACTGACACTTCCTGTCTCTAAGCATTTGCTTAAGGGCAAATCAATCACCAAGGAAGTTAGAATACATTCTGGCAATGCCTTCAGCAATAAAAATATATGGCTCTGTCTGTCTTGAACAAGACCACCTTTCTTTAGGGGAATGCCATTGTTATGGACTAAATTCTTGTATTGCCCCCACCAAAATTAATATATTGAAGCCTCAATGTAATAGTATTTGGATGTGGGCCTTTAGGAGGTAATTACGTCATGAAGGTGGAGCCTTTAGGAATAGAATTAGTGCCCTTGAAAAGAAGAAGCCAGAAGCTAGCTCACACTTTTCATCATGTGAGGATACAACAAATTGTTGGCAGTCTGCAGTCTGGGAGAGAGCTATCACCAGAATCTGATCCTGCTGGCACCCAGATCTCAGACTTCCAGCCTCCAGAAATCTGAGAAACAAATTTCTGTTGTTTATAAACCAGCTGGTCTATGGGATTTTGATATAGTACCCCATATTGACTAAGACAGCCATTTCCCCAATTCCAACCTTATAAGTACTGTGGTGGTGTGGGGGCTGCCAATCATAAAACTCCACACACCTGGCCATGATGACTGGTCCCTGGTCCACCCAGGACAATTAGAATCCTTCTCTGGGACTATCCTAACTGGAGATCACAGAGAAAAGACTTTCCTTTCTGGTCAAGAAGCCATAATGATGTAAGCAGGAAGCTGTTTGAGACCATGACAGGGAAGTGCAAGGAGTTAACCTGCAAAGAGAAACAAGTGGAAGCAGAATCAGCCATTTTAGGCTGCATCTAAACTCCCTAAGGCCAGATTAAACTGCTCCTTCTTGCTCTTCCGTGATTTGGGCCAATAATTTCCTCCTTATGCTTTCACCACTTTAAGCTGGATTTCTATTACTCACAACCTACTCGTGTTGACTGATACTAGTAATTTAGCAGAAGATGCAAATTCTTCACCTTATCATTTTTTGAATCAGTCCTCAATAAAAGGTGAGGGAAATCTAAACTTTAAAATGCTTTGGGTACTAAAATTTATCAGTTTCTTGTTGTTAAATGTATATATATGCATTGTAAAATAAATTTATGAAAATTAGGACAGTGTAGAAAATGAATATTTTAGATCTTTGTAGATATATGAACACATATAATGCTCTTATTATTTTATAAAAAATAGATTGGACTATCACAAAATCCTACAGCTTGTATTTTCCACTTAATGTATTTTAGATATCATGATATATCAGTTCATATAGAACTGCTTGGTCTTAGTGGTATTTAAATGTTTACTTTATGTTCAAAGTGTGTCCTCCTAAATGACTATCATTAGTAATAGTGGAAAGGATGACTGTGTTATCTCATTGATGGAATTCTAGCTTAGAGCCCAGAGACCTTTATTATTGACTTTTTGTGTGCAGATAGGTTTTGAAAGAAATCAAATGGCTCATTTTTCGCCTCTGTGATATAAATTAAGTCAGAGTATTGGCAGTATTTCAAGTACTCTCTCCATTCAAGGTTGAACCACACAAGAGAGCTATCAGGCATTTGCCTGACAATCCGTGAGATGACCTTAACATTCTGTAATGTGGACAGTAAAGGAGAATCAGCAAAACCTAATCACTTTAAACTCAGCTTCACAATCAAGAGTCATGGAAATAATAACAAGAACCAACTAAATAGTAACTTTTATTGAGTACTTAATAGGTGTCAAGGACACTGGCTAAGCACTTGACATCAGTTAAGTTATTTAATGCTCACAATAACTCTAAGATTATTACTATGTTTAGTAGTTAAATTGAAGCTCTCACCCAGAGTCAGATGGCAGTGCTGGAGTTTGACTTCAGACTAAATAACGCTAAAGCCCACGCTCCTCACCACCATTTATTCTGCTCTCCAACTTGCCCTACTTGACTTGGGACACTATCTATCCTTACCCAGGGACTCAGACTTTGAGACGTAAGGTTTTATTGTCAGGAAAGTTTGTGGAAATGTTATTAAAGCTTTTGTTGTTGGTTTAAAAATAAATTTATGGGAGAATATTACAAGATCCTCTTGGTTGGTGCCCCCTGGTGCAAGTAGTGGTTTGTGGCCTGAGGGTCTGTTCCCTGATCACTTTAACATTTACTGAATCAGACTTGTAGCAATAACACACATCAGAAAAAATAGTTATGTGTGGTAACAAAATTAAAACTAATTTAAACAGCACCAAGTGATTAATAAGAAAATGCAATATAAAATATGACTTTAGGAAAAACAGGTGATATATTAATTTTCTGTTGCTGCTGTAATGAATTACCACCAACATAGTGGCTTAAAGCAACATGAATTTATTGCCTTACAGTGCTGGAGGTTAAAAGTCCAAAACGGGTCCTACAAGGCTGAACTCGAGGTATTGGCAGGGTTGTGTCTCTTTTGGAGGCTCTAGGGAAGAAACTGGTTTTTTTTGCTTTTTATAGCTTCTAGACACTGCCTGCATTCCTGGCTTGCGGTCCCGCGTCACTCCGATTTCTGCTTCCATTGTCACATTTCCTTCTCTGACTTTGATTCTTTTTAATTTTTTTTGTTAGGAAACCTAGTTTATTTTTAATTGTGGTCAATATATAAAACATTTACCATCTTAACCATTTTCGAGTACAGTTCAATATTAAATATATTCATTGTTGTGCAAAGCAATTTCCAGAACTTTTTCATCTTGCAAAACTGTATGTAGATATACTATGTTTCTGATTCTATGCACTCAAAGAATGTCAGTTAGTACATGTCAAGTGATGAAGGAGCTTTTGTGCCAAAAATGCAAAGCTGGTTTAATGCTATAGAAGGGTTACTGTAATACATCATATAAAAAAATATATAAAAGGGGGAAACTTAATTATCTCTATAGACACTAAGAAGGTATTTGGCAAAATGGCATACTCATATTTATAAACTCCCAATAAAGTCTAGGAATTTTTTGACAAAAATATTCACACATGTACTCAAAGATATATGTACAAATATACTTAAATAGAAATAAAAAGCAAATGACAGGAAAGAAGTAGGCAAGCTTATGATCATTTTAAGACAGAATAATTTTTTAATCCAGTAAATTCAGAAAAATAAAGTACAAAATTATTATCTTTCATACAATATAACAACTAGATAGAGTTATAACATATAACAGAAGTTCCCATTCAATGTAATCCCCTGTGTTAGTTTGCTGGGGCTGACACAACAAATTGAAACCACCGATTGGGTGGCTTAAACAACAAATTTATTTATCACAGTTCTGGAGACTGGAATTCCAAGCTTAAAATGTCAGCAGTTTTGGTTTCTGCAGAGGACTTACTCCTTGGCTTGAAGGCATCTTCTCTCTGTGTTCTTACATGGTCTTTTCAATGTGCACATACAGCCCTAGTATTCCTGTGTGTAAGGACACCAGTTAGATTATTTTAGGGGCCACGCTAATGACTTCATTTTAATGTAATCATCTCTTTAAGAACCAATTTCAAAATATAGTCACATTCTGAGGTACTGCATTAGGACTTCGACATATGAATTTTGGTGGAGAGGCACAATTCAGCCCATAATATCTACATAAAATGCATGTCGCCTAAATATAACCCTAAGAAGATCGATAAACAACCTAAAAGGTGGCAGCTATACCATAAAATTTTTACTGAAAGACATAAAAGGACAAGTCCTTGGTGGGAAAGTGCATTAAAAAGTGCCAATTTATTCCAAATTAAATTAGTAGGCATAACACAACTGTAACCGAAAGCCTAACAAAATATTTTTCAAATTTCTTACCATTTGTGTTTATTTCTCTTCCATATTTGCTACATCATCTTCAACTGTATATTCTTTATTTCTAATGGCCATGCTGCCATCAGCTCAGATCCATCATCTTTCACCCTAATCTTCCCAACCACCCTATATGTAGAAATGGGAAATCATCACCTTACCAGTTATCTAGAATAAAATCTCTGATTTATCTTTGAAAATTCTGTCTACCTATGAACAGTAAGTCCTGTGAAGCCATTCTTATCAAAGGTAAACCTGCCCATTCAGTTCTATTCCTATCTGCCAACCTTATCTCAGATTTGGATTCTAAGTCTGCATAATCACCATCATCTAGATTAACCTCTCTAAAACATAATTTTCCTCATTCTTTTCCAAGTTTACAAATATTGTATTCAATAACTCTATGGTGTGACCTTGGACAAGTTAATCACTGTGCTTCAGTTTACTTATCTGTAAAATGGGGATAAAAGTACTTACCACATAGAGTTGTTATAAAATTAAGTGAGTTAATAATTTTAAAGCACTTAGAATAGTACTTCATATGGATTTCTTAAATAAATAAATATTTCCCCATTGTTTTACCTGGTACTTAAAGTTCTCACTTTGATAAAAAAAAAAAAAAAAACCAAAAACCTCATTCCTGTTGCTTTGGGCGTTGTATGCCCTTTTCAAATGATTATACACAGAAATACTGGACAAATATTTTATTGGTGAATACAGGTGTTCATTACAGTAACATTTTTAACAGCAAAAGACCAAAGGCATCTACATGTCTATCAGTAGAAAAAACAATGTTTAATAAAAGATGAAGTCATACAACAGAAAACTATGGAGACAAATGTAAGTTTGTAGAGAAAATATAAATTGGATGTGGAAAGATTGGCTGTATCATAGTGAGTGAAAAAAGTAAGTTGGAGAATGAGATTTTAAAAAAACCTTTAATGCACATTCATTTTGGGAAGAATAGAAAGGTAAACATGAAAGTATAAGCAGGGAACAGATGTCTCTGTTATGAAATGAGGCTTGAATGGCCTTCCTACAATGAGCATGTGTCACTTTTATAATTAAATAAAAACAAAATAAGGAGAAAAAAACTGAAAAATGTTTAAAACTTCCTTATCTTCGGAAAGCTCACTTATCAAAAGAGAGTCATTTTGCCTTTGATGTTCAGATTTTTAGCTAACTCAAGTGAAATTGGGTTTGATGAGGAGTCGAATTTTAGGATTTGCTTCAAAACCTCTATCCCACTATTGGTGGCTTTAAACACCTTGTATATTAATTTCAAATATTAGTCTTTGCTTTTTACCTGAGAAATAGGCATCATCAAATACTTATGCTTTATCCTTAAAGTCAGCAAAGACCATTAACGCAATTACCTGGGAAATTCTAATGAAATGGAGACGCAAAAGCTTCCATCTTCAGCATTGACGAGGGTTAAGGGAACGACTACCCTTTTCAACAAATTTCAGACTAAGGAAGAAAATCTTAATATGGAAGACTGAATTTTCTCATCTTTTTGACAATCACTTCCACTAGCAAGAGAAAATTCAGGGAGTTGTAAATAGAATCGAGCACACTTCAATAAATCTTTTTTCCATAGATCTTCAAGAGTTCCTGTACGCTCAAATTCAAAGGATTTGGGTTTGAAAATAAAAAGAGGGTCCTCTATAAGGACTGGCAAGAGTACGCAATCTCAAAGAAATTAATTACATAGTGTATGTTTACTAAATAAGCACCTGCTTTGCCTAGAAAACAGCCTGTTGTTTTCATTTGTTATCACGGGGCCTCAGGAAGCTAGGCCATAGCCACAGCCTGGTGACGCTGATGACGCGCGATGTCTCACAGCTGCCGCAAATAGAAAAGCTGAGCCGTCTCCTTTAAGAAGCTGACTCACGTGGACGCTGTGTTTTGTGCTCTCAGCTGGGAAAGGGGTGGATCTTAACTATCTGCACATTGGCCACCTCTGGAGAGGGGGTAGAGTTATCCTCTTTGATTGGCTGTACGAATCCGGGTGTTGGGTCAGGGGCGGGGCGAGCTGCTGGGAGATAGCCCTGGGTCCGCAGCTTCTGGGAGGGGTTGGTTGCAACACAGACCCGAGCTGAAGTCGCGGATGGGGGTGGAGCGGTGAACCAGAGAAGGGGCGGGGCCCGGAGGAAGGGACAGTGTGCCGGGGAGGGGGCGTGGCCTAGAAATGAAGAGTGTTCTGGGCCAACCGAGAGAGCCGACAGTTCGAGGGGCGGAGCTATGCTGGATGATTGACGCTGAGGCCCAACCAGGGAGAGGCGGGGCCAAGGTCGGGGCCTGACTAAACCTAGAGACTCCGGTGGCCGAGGGGCTTCATCCCAGCTGAGGAGCAAAGAGCCACAGGCAGCCGCGGATCTTACAGCCGCTTGGGGTAAGACGGGTGGAAGCTGGGTTCGGAGCTCGCTGTGGGGTAGGGAACCCTCCCGGTCAGCGGCTTCGAAGACTCGGGAATTGGTCCGGGGCGGGGGCCCAGGCAGGAAGTGCCTCTTCCTTGTCGCGCTCCCCCCGGGGTCCCAGCGCGGGTGACCCCGGCTCCTTTGGGCGGGCCCCAGCGACAGGGGCTGCGGGCTGACGAACTGGGGTGTTTCCTCTTTGTGAGGCTCAGGCTCGGCGGCCGCTGTCGGCCCGTCCCCGCCGTGAGCAGCCGGGACGACTGGAGCGACCGCCACAGCCGCAATCCCTCACCTCGCCCTCAGGTTCCAGCTATAACCTCCGGCGCCGCCTCGGAGTCCCTGAACGTCGCGGCCGAGGCCTCTGGCGCCCGCTCCGCGGGCAGTTCGGCGACCACCCCCCCACACACCGCCTCGGCTGCCCCGCCCCCACGGGCCTCGTCCCCGCCGCAGTGTCGGGGACGCGCCCCAGGCTCCGCGCCGCCGTAGTTTCCCTGAGGCCTGCCGCTTCGGCCTACTCGCCGCGCCCACGTCCCTGGAGTGAACTGCGAACTCGACTCGGAGTTGTGGTGCTGTGATTACGCCATGGCATGGCCCGTCCTTAAAAAGGGCCACCTCCCTGGCCGACTGGCACTTGCCACGGGCTGGAGGCAGTGTTGGCTTTTGTTTTCTTGCCCCGCCGGGTGAATGTCCACCACTCTGCCCTCCTCCCCAGCTGACCTCTGAACCGAGGAAAGGGCCTAGCAGAGGGCGTGGTGCGGCTGTTGGGTAGCAGCGGGGCGTTCCGGTCCGCGGGGCCGTGGCTGACCCGCTGGGACCCCGCGCCGTCACCCGTTCAGCTGTTTCCGCCCGTGTTTGTTGTGCCTAAAGAGGCCCCTGCGGGCCGCACCCCGGCGCCCTCCCTATTGGCCCCCAGCGTCACGTGCCTGCAATCAGCTGGGGCCAGCCGGGGCGGCGCGGCGGGGCGCTCGCGGAGTTGGGCGGCTGCGGGCCGAACGGGCCCAGCCCCGGGGCCGCGCGGCCGTCCAGCTGCCCGGCTTCAAGCTGCGTACTTCCTCCTCGCTAGTTGGGGTTTGGTAGGCGTACTCTTGCAGCCCCTTTATTCTACACTGTTTTGTAGGTAGGTAGGAGTATAACGAACAGCGGGAGTTGGAAAACTGAACTACTACAAAGATCTCTTTAACCCTTGACACCACCTTTTAATCCTACCTTCAGGGGAGAGTCTGGAATGGTGTACAGCTCATTTATTTTTAAACTTTTTCTGTTTACAGAGCCCTGTTGGTAATCTGAGGATTTTTATTCCAGATCTCCTTGACAGATGGAAAACCTGAAGTAACCTCAGGCTAACCTTGTGTTTTTGGAAAATTAGACTTGCTGGTGAAGTAACTGGTGTAATAGGATATTGGCTAACTTTGCAGTGTTGCAGCTACATTCCGACACAGACCAACCAAAATGCACGAAGTGTTTCCAGGGTACATATTTGTGCCAGATGTTAGTCTTGGTGGGTTCTTTGCCTAAAAGTTTTTTGCATATTTGTACCGTGTGAAGTAAGAGAAATTGCAGAGAATTTTGAATCTTTTAAAGCTTTTAGACAAATTGAGTAACAGTACAAAGTTAAATACTAGTAATTTATGAAATGAGTATTATGAATTCAAAAATGGAGCATTGAGAAATGAAGTAAGGTGAAGTTGGAAGCATTCTGAAGTGGATTGGTATTGATTAGGTCTAGAAAGTGAAGAGTTGCTATTAGGCATAGGAGGACAGCCTGGAGAATTTGCAAATAATGAAAAGGTGAAACTTACGCAATTCGGCACACAAAATATTTTCCACATATCTCATCTTTCTGAGTATGTAGCAGAACACCAGGTAGAAGGTAGCTCCTTGGAAAGGACTGATGTCCACCTTATTAGAGAGTGTCCCCACCCAGCACAGTTGGTGCCCAATACAGGCCTACTGATTGACTTTTTTTAAAGCTTATTTCTAGAAGCCACCTTATCTATAAGAAAAGGAGGTGACGAAATGTGCTCAAATAAATTATTTAACTCTATAGAGGGGAGCTAAGTAAATTAAATTTTAACAACGTTCAAAAAAAAGAGTAAAATCCATGTAGATTTTTGGATTGAGGATTTTTTGTTATTTGACTGTTCTTTTGCTCTGCCTAAGTGGTAGAAGAGAGAAAAACATTCATAAACAAAGAGAAGGGACATAAGACCAAAATCTAAATAAGACCAAATCTAATCTCTTCTAGAAAGAAGAGATTAAAGTAGCTACTACTTTCCAAACAAACCAGTCCATGAGACATGAAACTAGTCTTAACTATATTCATGAGATGCGAAAGTAGTCCTAAGTACATTTATACCTGGAATATCATTTTAAGTTTTAAAGTGGCTAAATGGCTATGTAAATCAATATCACTTTCTCTAGTAATCCTGTGCAGTGATGTTTGGGTAATGTAGGAACTGACTTTAGCTGTGACATGAACTTGCTACTTGACACCTGAATGAGGAAACTAGTTAAATTATACTCCAGTCTCCAGTTATAGGCTTTTTTAACTCATGGTATTGCATCTCAAAGGAGAGATTGTGAATTTGTCTTGTCAAAAGACATGTTGGGGAGATTACCAATTCAGATTGTTTAGCTCACTCACTGAATTACATGACTAGTCTTATTTTCTGTGATGACTAAACAAGAAGTATAGAAATAGAGTAAACTTGGAAAACATTTAACAACAACAAAGACATTATTTGAGAGTCAAGAATAAAAATATAAAAGTTACTGTTAAATTAAGACCTGCTACCACAACTAGAACATCATTTGACATAGAAAACTGGTCAGTATTGCAAAAAAGCACAGCTTACTTTTGTCACTGGAACCTTGGTGTAGTGAATATTTTATATAACAATTGAAAAGTTGGTTTTATGGATCAAACTCATTTCCCTTTCTAGATTGTCAGTAGAATTTAGTCACAAAAATCGGTATGAAAATAGTTGATGAAATTACAGTAGCCTCAAATGTTGATTATAGTAGTCAACCCAGTACTGTTAAAGGTTTTTGGGTTTTGTTCCTTTCTTTGTGTTGGAGAGAGAAGAGACTGAAAACCAGATATACAAGTATGCTTCCGCATGTTTCCATTTTAGCAGAGCCATTGCAAAACACATCCTCCTCTGAATGGAAGATTCCTTTAACCCTTTTTGTACTAGGCTCCTGCACACTCAGTTCATTGCAGGAGAGGTTTTATGCCTTGCATTTGCCCACCACCCTCTTCTGGTGCAGTGGAAAAGTTCCTCTCACTTACGGTGGTGTGTGCTTTTTGTGGTCTGTGGAAATGTTCTGAGGATATTATTAAAGAAGTCTGTGAATTGGATGTTTTCCCATCAGAGAGTCTTTAGAGATGCAAATCAATACCTACTGCTCTCCTTTCTGCTATGTTTAGGGCTGGTAAATGTGTCCCTCTTTCAGAGAATTCTGCTTGCTAGTGTTGAATCCAAACTGGATTATTAATTACAGGGAGGGCAAGGACCTATTTTAAGACCTAGAACTGTGACACTAAGAATTTGAGATGCCTCAGAAGGTTTCTAACTTTCCTTCTGCTTGTAATTTCTGTCACCTGGTCACTTAGCTTTGCAGTAATTAACAGGAGGTGAAGCTGGTTAATTGTTATTTGTTCAGTATCCTTTCTGAGCCTATCTTCATCTGTAATAGGGGAGGGAAGATGGGGTGAGGAATGTTGACCAAGGTTATCTATTTTACTAGATTTACCTTTATTTAGCATTTACTGTATGCCCAGCACTATTCTAAGAATGTTAATTCTCACAGATCAGAAATGGATGCTGCTATTGCCATTTTATAGATGAGGAAGTGGGTAGGATGTCTTACTCAAAAGTTTACACAGCTTTTAAGAAATAGAGCTGAGATTTAAAGGTGGGCAGTCTGACTCAAGTGTTCAAGTATCTGGACTACATTGTTTAAATCCTGGGGATGAGGAGAGAAGGAGGCAGAAGCTGAGTATATATTGTTTTTTTAATAATTATTTTATAGTTTTATCTTCAATATGCTGTACTGATTACAAAAAAGTTAAAAAATTTTAAGCTAGAATATTCGTGAAGAAAAGGGAGCAGGATTAAATTGATCTCAAATACTTCTGTCAATCCTTAAATCTGAATGCCAAACAAGTTTTTTTTTTTTCTGAGAAAGATTGTTTTCTAAAGGAAAAGGTCTTTCAGTGCCCAAAATAAGTTTTTAAGCAGGGGTGTACACTTTCTGTCAATGGCCAGATAGTGAATAATGTGAACTTTACAAGCCATAAGGTTTCATTCAGTCACTGCTACTCAGACTCTGCCATTGTAGTGAGAATAGCCAAGAATAAGTAAGTGGGTATGGCTGTGTCCCAATAAAATACTATTTAGGACACTGGAAGTTGAATTTATGTAATTTTCATGTATCACAAAATACTCTTTTGATTCTTTCTTTCCCCCTCCCCATCATTTAAAAGTATAAAATTATGAGCTTGTGGGCAATACAGAAACAGGTGGTGAACTGAATTTTGCATAAAGACCTTAGTTTGCTGACCTCTGTTTTTAAGGAAAATATTTAGCAATAAGCCAGACTAAAGAATAAGGTACCGTAATATTTAATTTGTGTGTGTGCCTGTGTATCAATCAATATCAGCAAAGACAAGTGGAATTTGCAATGAAAAACAATATCATTTCTTTTAGCATCCAGAGAAAGTGAAATGGTATACATCTAACAAATTGTGTACACGATCTATATGAGGAAAAACAACACTAGTGAGTGAAATCAAGAACTAAATAAATGGATAGAGATTTCACTTTCATAAATAGGAAGACTCTTATATTGTCAAGATGTCAGTTCTTTATAACTTGATCTGTAGAGTCAGTGCAGTCCCAGTCAAAATTCCAACAAGTTACCTTGTGAATGCCAACAGACATTTTAAAGTTTCTGTAAATGAGGCAAAAGACCCAGAATAGCCATCACAATATTGAAGGAGAATAGTAAAGTCAAAAGACTGACACTACCCAATTTCTAGACTTAACTTTAAAGCTATAGTGACATACAGTCAGCTGATCTTTGACAGAGGAGCAAAGGCAATACAATATAGCAAAGATAGTCTTTTTCACTAAATGGTGTTGGAACAACTGGACATCCATATGCAAAAAATTGAATCTAGACACAGACCTTACAAACTATTTATGAAAATTAACTCAAAATGGGTCACAGGCATAAATGTAAAATGGAAAACTAAAACTTCTAGAAGAGAAAATCTAGATGACCATGGATATGGCAGTGACTTTTTAAATATAATACTGACAGCATGATCTGTGAAAGAAATAATTGATAAGGTGGACTTCATTAAAATTAAAAACTTCTCTGTGAAAGACAACATCTAGAGGATGAGAAGACAAGACTAGGAGAAAATACTTGCAAAAGGCATATCTGATAAAGGACTATTATCTAAAATATATAAAGATCTCCTAAACCTCAACAGCTAGAAAACAACCCAATTAAAAAATGGGCCAAAGACCTTAACAGATATCTCACCAAAGAAGATATACATATGGTAAATAGTGTATGAAAAGATGCTCTGCACCATATGTTATCAAGGAAATGTGACTTAAAGCAACAATGAGATATCACTACACACCTATTAGAATAGCCAAAATTCAGAACAGTGACAATAAATGCAACAAGATTGTAGAGCAACAGGAATTCTCATTGATTACTGGTAGATAGCATGGTGGTTTCTTACAAAATGTAATGTACCATACAATCCAGCAATTGTACTCCTTGTTATTTACCCAAAGGAGTTGAAAACTTAGGTCCACACACAAATCTGCATATGGGTGTTTTATTCACATTTTAATAACTGCAGCTTTGTAATTGCCAAAACTTGGAAGCAACCAGTGTCCTTAAGTAGGTGAATGGATAAATAAACTGGTACATCCAGACAATTGAACATTATTCAACACTAAAAAGAAATTAGGTATGAAGCTGTTAGAAGGCATGGAAGAGCCTTAAATGCATATTATTAAATAAAAGGAACCAGTCTGAAAAAGCTGCTTCCTGTGTCTATGTTTCTAACAACATGATGTTCTGGAAAAGGCTAAACTATGGAGACAATAAAAAGATAATAGGTTGGTAAGGTGAAGGACGAATAGGTATAGCACGGGATTTTTAAGGCAGTGAAAATACTGTGATACCGTAATGATAGATATGTGTCATTGTGCATTTGTCCAAATAGCATATACACTGAAAATGAACTCTAATGTGAACTGTGGACTTTGGATGATGGTAACGTGTCAGTGTAGGTTCATTAATTGTAACAAATGGACCACTCCGGTGGGGGATGCTGATGTGAGGAAGGCTATGCATGTGTGGGGGCAGAGGACATATAGGAAAGCTCTACCTTATTTTGCTGTGAACCTAAAACCTCTAAAAAATTAAATCTCAATTTTTAAAAAATAGTCTTTTTTAGAAAGTTGTTTTATTGACCCGGACCCAAACTAGGAAATTATATAGTCCATATTGTCTAATTTTAAAAGGCATACATTCCTAGATACTTTGGCTTTCCTGGATTTCTGAAAGAGAAAAATCTTTTTTACTTAACAGATTCTGTACTCCTGTAAATTTTTTGAAAATTCTATAAAAAGATAGAAGACCTAAAAATGTGATTGCTGCACCAGAGTCTATTAAAATAGAAATGGAAAATTCTAGATTGTTAAATATGCTATTTGTTCAAGAAGGGAGGAAATTGAAAACAGTTACTAAAATGAGATCTACATATCATCTGTGAATTTCACTTACATTTTCAACCTGGCCCTTGATTATTTCTAGTAATTCCAAAGAAACTGATAATAAGCTTCCAGTTAAATAACAAAGTTTGGTACTTCTCTTATTTCAACCTTTTAAAGATTTTAATAACCCAGACTTAAAAAAAAAACTGGTACCAAAGAGACCTTATTTATTAAATTATCTGGGGAATGGTACTTATAAAAATTAATATTATTAATGTTTTCTTGAAAGTCGAAAAGGAAGAAAACTTCTTAAAGCTTTAACTGTGATGAGTTTGGCCTTAATTTTGGTTATAAGCTTGAACTTCCACATTGACAAATACCAAAGCATGCATTTTATTAGGGACACAGTCAGGTTTTCCCAGAATCAACACATAACATTAGTCATCTTTGAAAGCAGCTCACTAATAAGATATTTTAGAAATATTTGGCTGAAGAGATTTGGGACTTTTCTAAGTCCAAGCAAGGTGATTAGCATATCTGGGAAATATTTTGGATGTGAACATAGTAGATCAGTGATTGCTTTGGTTGGAGTGGGAGAAGGGATTGATTGCCGAGGGGTTTTGGGGAATTTGAGGGAGGTGACGGAAATGCTCTAAAGCTGAATTGTGATGATGAATTGTGGCACAACTTTATAAATTTACTAAAATTTCAGTTGTACACGTACAGTGGCTAAATTTATGGTATGTAAGTTATTCCTTTAAAAATTAGAGGTTTTTTTTTTTAAAGGAATCAACTATATATTCTGTCAGAAAAAAATGTTTCAGAGTTTGTGGTCTATATGAGCTCATAGAAAAGGATCACTTAAGCACATTCCATTGACCTTATTTTTGTGGCACTAGCTAATTTAGAACATTTGTAGTGGCACCTGTGATTATATGTTGCGTTTAATAATACAGTTCACACTCCCTGACCACAGAGGTTTATCTGGAAGTGATGAGCATTTGAATTAAGACATTGATGAGGGGGAGGGAGGTTTTATGGATTTTGTAGTCTCTCAAAAAATTGCCATGGTTTCTAGGAATTGCCACCAACTAAAGTAGGGAATACAGGAGGATCAGCATGGAGACTGGAGGGGGTTCATAATAAATCTGAGGGAGAAAAACAGTCTGGCAGCCCTTTGGTCTCTAGAGAGTGAACAGAGTGAAGAGAACTGGAACAAGATGTAGTTCAGATCCCAGTTTGACTAATTTCAGAAAGTCACACAATTTTTGTTTCTTTATAGAAGCAGGATAATAAATACCTACTTTAGAAATTGTCAAGATTAAATGTGTATATAAAGTACCAAGTGCAGTGTCTCATACAGCATAGACACTAAATAATTAGTCCTAAGGCAGAGTTCAATATATCATTCCAGGTTTAGAGAAGCCTGAGTCAGGTATTGTGTCTTAGCTTTTTAATGACCTGCTCCCTTAAATGATAAAGTGGCATTCTGATTAATGTCAGTCAGCCTCTTGAGAGTTTGGATAATGTAAGTCAGTAGTCGTTTTTGTTTCTAGCTCTACAAAGCTAAAGTTTATTAAACACCTGGAACCTAAGGGTTTTCTACTTCCTGAAGAACTTCGACAGCAGTGATGTTTTGCTTGCTTTTGTCAGATTCCATGGCATTTCTAGCTTATCTTTTGGCAAATAAGAACAGTTTTCTTATAAAAACTACATTTTACAGTTTTATTCATATAGTACTCTATAAATGGCAACCGCAAATAGGAATGGTTATTCTGTACTGGTATTTTTGGTCTTGCTAATGAATCATATAATTGAATCCAATAAAAATAGTTGGGTAAAAGAGTAAAAAATAGACTGAATTTGAAGCAGGGCAGAGAAAACATTTTAAATGTATTTACCCCATTTAGGAATAAAGAGCTTGCCTGTATCCAGTAGCAAATGGTCACAGCTATATTATAATTTTGAACTGAAGATAGAATGCTATAGGTAGAGGCATAGGGAGAGGAGAGTTCATTTTGAAGTCCAGTACATTTTCTACAGTAGCATTGTATCTGCCATGGTCATTTCAAACATTTAATTACTCCTGCATTTTGGTTGAAATAAATTACAATATGAATATTTTATTTAAAAGTTGAAAGGAAAGCTGGCCTTAAAGTAACAAGTCCCAGAAGCCAAAGCTAGAGGCTAAATCACTGCACAAATGTTAGTTTTTGGAGAATTCTAGAATCTGAGGACTGTCTTAAGAGGTGAGACTAAAACTTTGCTGTTGATTCCTCGCTGTAAAGGACCAATATTAAGAAACATGACGAAAATCAGCTGCTCACAGGGTTGCTGAATGCTTTATTTATATCAAATCATAAACTCAGATGTCTTAGCAGTGAAGTAATTATGTGAGGCAGAGTAGATACTGAGCAAATCAAATGACCTTATGGGGACAGTTGCAGCTACCACTCAACTCTATTGAGTTGTTGCCATAGAATACATTGTACCTTGTGTTGCCAAGTCTCCCCATTGTTTCAAAACAAAACAAAACAAAAAACAAAATACTGGCTCTTGAATGAAATCTTTCAAATTTTAAGTGGTGACTCAACTGTTATTTGTAAGAATAAAAAATTGTGTGGGCCAAACAAAACATTTCCACATATGTTTTATGAGGGAAGGGTCATTTGTTTTGTTCACTGTTATCTCAGCCAGCAAATGAATTCAGCCTACAGTCTTCAAATTTGCAACCTCTAACATTTATGTAATAGTATTGTGTTTGTAAGCATCTGGAAAAAGTAATGCTGTCATCTTAAAGTATGACACAATGGGCAGTAAGTCTTACTTGTCATTTTGCAGAAATGTAATCAAAAATAAATATTATATCTTAAGTCTTGTGTTTTTACCCAAGGTTTATTCATTAACGTTCTTATTAATGCACACTGGTTTTCCTTTTACCAGCTACAAATAGCAATTATATTCACCATTTGTCTCATTGCTTATTAAACTTCCACACAAAGTTTAATGGGAGTCTTAATGATCTTCATGATAATGACTTCTGATGACATTAGGACCACCTAATGTCTGAAGAAGTTCACAGACTTAAGAAGGAATGGACAATGGAATTTCCCCAAATTAAGGTGACAGTGGATTCTTATTACAAACATAGATTTTAGATTTTTTTTTCATAGTGGCAGCTGTATCAGCTCTGCATGCCATTTTTAAGACACATAATATTAAATAAAACACACAAGCTGTTAACTACACCCAGGAATAAATTTTTTTTAAGTGAAAGCTATCATATATTCTTGACTATATCTAGATCTTTAAGAATACCATTAGAGGGGATTAATTGCTGTGCTTTTAAGGGTTGCATATATTAACTCTTCTAACTTTTGAAATAATAGTTTGATTAGCCTTGTTTCAGAAGTTGGATTCAGCACTTTCCCCCTCAATGTTTCATTTAATCAGTATGATTTATTAAATGTAAATAAATTATGTAATAATGGTTCATCTTTCCCTTCTGTTCTGTTCTTTTTTACCTAGCCTTACACTAAGCCTAGACCATCTTGTGTGCCTTCTTCTTAAAGACAGATAGGGTAACGGAAGAAGTTTGGCTTTGAAATGGGTGAACTGCATTTCAGTTACGACTTCTTGTATTTGAAAGCTGTGTAAATAAACTTCAACCAGTTAATAACATTGCATAATCTATGAAGTGGGGTTGATAACCTCACAGAATTGTGATGATTTTGAAATAAGTACCTAGTACAGTGTTCCACAAACTCAAACTTAACTAATGTTAGTGCCATCACCCCTATATAGTTGTAGATGGACCTGGTGACCAAAAAACCTACTCACCCCATGCTGTCAAACCAGACCACCTTCTTGTTTTCTGATTGCCCCCTTTTCTTATCTGATCATCTCATTCATGGCCCATTGTCTTTGCTCAGATTACATACTCAGAATGTATATATATACTTAATGCTTACGCTAAACCTTTTTCCTCACCTTTCTGCCTGTGCTTTTCATCATTCAGTTTCTGACATTCCATATTCCTCCTGTTTTTTTTTTATACCAACCAAAAGAGAAGTGACACCATTCCTTTCCTGCCTAAGCATGTTTATTTCCTTGGCTCACTGCTTCTAAAATGTTCTTTGCTTGCATATGCCTATTTATTTGTTCAGTGTGTGAACTTTGGATCAGTCCTTTTTTCAGAGTCAGCTATTCCACATATTGAGTAAGTGGTTTTCTGATCTCCACTAGCAATTTTTTTTAATCATATTGCATTTCTTGTCCTTTTCCATTTTCTCCTAGGTTTTTAGAACTTCAACTGTAAAAATGGGCAGAATTTTCCTTGATCACATTGGTGGTACCCGTCTGTTTTCTTGTGCAAACTGTGATACGATTCTGACCAACCGCTCAGAACTCATCTCTACTCGGTTCACAGGCGCCACTGGCAGAGCATTTCTTTTTAACAAGGTTGGTGAGAAAACCAGATTTATTTCCTGGTAGCTTCAGTGGTGAATATGTTTGTCAGCACTACCAGAATATGCCCCCCACCCCGAGCTTGGCGATACCAGGATGAATCAGAATGAGAGCTCAGTTTATAGAAATTATTGCTCACTAGCTTGTCTTTGATGGGACCTTAGGAAGGCATTACTAGAATGTGGTTTTTAATCTTGGCAGTTTAAAGACTGTGTTATAAATAAAAAGTGTAGTCTCCAGAAAACATTCAGTGTAAGAATTTGGTAATAACTTCACAGACAATGAAAGGGCTCAGAGTCACCCCGTACCCATGTCACTGAATTATCTGTACAGTGAGATAGCTGCATTAAGCTCTAATAGCTTGATAGTGCAAGTGAATAAGGATCATCTAAATTGCTCTGATATATGCCCACCAATCGGCTTTCTGATTATGATTTTATTACATAGGTTTGCAAACAGGAACAGCATTTCCTGATTCACAAATGTCTAGTTTGCCTGTTTCTGTAATTTCTGGCTTGCTGTGAAATTGGTTGATGTGATTTCTACCTCCTGGAGTCTGTGTACTAGCAAAGTTGAGTTTCCAACTCTTTTAGGCTAAGGAACAACAAGGGTATTGTTCTTAGAAACTCAGCTGAACTTCCCCAGTAGACATCCCTCTGTTCCATTTAGAAAGAAGCTTTTTTCCCCAAAGACTTGATAGTGTATACCCCTTGATCTTTGTTTAGGTACAGAACAGGAGTTGGCACACTGCAGCAGGCCAGTTGCCTGTTTTTTTGCAAATAAAATTTAATGAAGCACAGCCATGCTTATTCATTTATGTATTACCTATGGCTACTTTTGTGCTACAACAGCAAGCTGAGTAGTTACAATAAAAACCATGTAGCCCTCAAAGCCACAAATATTTGTTATATGGCACTTTACAGAAAATTAAAGTGTAGAAGTTTGATTGGTGTTCAGAATCATTGGAAATTCTTCAGATTCTTTGAACCCACTTGAAAACAAGTATTGCAATGTTTGGTCTATCGTAGATTATTCCAGTCTGTTTGTATAGAAAATGTATTTTCAGAAGCAAATTTGGCAAACCTTTTTATGGAATACCTGTCGTGTACTGAGTTCTTTTACATTGGTAGCCTTATTTGCACTCATCATTGAATGGTGAATAACAACAGTTGAACCCAAGACTACATTTTCTGACTCCAAGTCAAGGACTCTTAATGACAACACAGAAATGTAACTAGTACTACGTAGTGTGACTTGGGCTAGTACAATAATATGTGATCGTGATCATACTAGTTGTCCAGTGCATTGCGATTCCAGATGTTTACCTGTCCCAGCAGCTTCTAAATATAGTTCTTGGGAAGGGGTTTATAGGTTTGACTACAGTAACAATGGCTGTTCACGTTTTTGAAGTTGCTGTTATTGCACCAACCAAATATTGTGTACTTTTTGGCAAATAATTTACATGCCTTTGCAATTTTGTTTTTGCATGTTTTTTAGGTAGTTAACCTGCAGTACAGTGAAGTTCAAGACCGGGTCATGCTCACTGGCCGCCACATGGTTCGAGATGTAAGCTGCAAAAACTGCAATAGCAAACTGGGATGGATCTATGAGTTTGCCACTGAAGACAGCCAGCGTTATAAGGAAGGCCGTGTGATCCTGGAACGCGCTCTAGTTCGAGAGAGTGAGGGCTTTGAGGAGCATGTACCATCTGATAACTCTTGAAGAAAAAGAGATAACTCCATCTTTTCCCAGGTCTCCTTCACTGAAAACAAAAATCTACTTACATACACTGTCACCTTAGCATCAGAGTCGGATTCATGAACTGCGGAACAAGAGGTTGTGAGAATCTAAGATGGAACCTTTCTTTCTTTCTTTTCTTTTTTTAATTTTCTATTTTCCATCCAATAGCAGTGTGTAGAGAGAATATTATGCAGATGCCGTTAATTTTTTTTCCCCTATGTTTACATCTTAAGGCAGAATAGTCTTATTTGTAGCTACATGGTGGACTATGTGAGGAAAAAAATCTGGGCTATTAGAGTGAAAAAGTGTGTTTTATGTAAATTTTGAAAGGATAATGTGTCAAGAGCATGGTTTTTAAACTTATTTGGGCTTCGTTTTAAAACTTTTTTTTTTACACCCAATTATTTCACTTGATTTGCTAGCTTCAGAGAAGAGATCCGAATTTGTGACCAGAGCTAAAGGTTCAGTGTCAGTATGGCTTGTGCTGGCCATTGCGCCATATTCTTGTTGGAGATGAACCGTAGCACCAGAGCCCATTCTTCCTTGTCAGTCTTGACCCAAAGATGTCACTATTCCTAGTTATTTGTCACCACATAATTGGTGTTGATTGGAAGCTTCCTGAAATGGGGCAGAACTCCTTGGTTGTCTTTTTCCATGTAACTTAAGCATAGTAATATAAATAAAGTAATAGTTGGATGTTTTTGGTCCTGTGTTGCTTTTAAAATCATCTTTTAAAAGAGCAGAGTATCTGATAAGTAATTTTCATAGTAGTGTTTTTTTTTCATCTCTTAAGCTAAATTGACTATATAAGATATTACTTTGTTTAAATTAAAGCATACTGTTTAAACCCATAGTATTGTATTTAGAAAACAGTTGAATAGAATGTCAATGTGCATTCATGCAGAAATCATTTCATCTGCATCTGTTCTAAAAGAAGGGGGGAATTGAAGCAGCCTATCTAAAAATACTGCTTTGCAAAGTGTTTCAGCTTAGCCTCAGTTTTGTGTTTTAGCCTATCCTCAGTTTTGTGTTGATTTTGACAAGTCTGTAGAGGCTAATAGTTTCATCAGAGGACTAGTTCTTGTTAGCATTATTTTCTCGGATCTTCCATAAGAACTAAGAAGTTCAGCTATTGAAATTGAAACTGTACTTGGTCCCTTCAAGTGAATAGGGATCAAATTTGACTCAGGGTGTTATTTTAGCCCAAAATTTACAGCATTACAGAGTATTAAAATGTAAATGTTTCTTTATCCAAACTATTTCTAGATAGACTAGTATTTGTTTCTGGTGGAATAAATGACATTAAAATTGGCTAATTTAAGTAAATGAATAGGTGTTTGAGTGCTCAATTTCTAGGTCTTTGTCTGCAGAGGAAATTTGCCTCAATTAGCAAAATCTTTCTGTCATTGGTATTAGAAGTGACTTCTGAGTATAGTTAAGATTTTAAGTTTCTCTTATTTGCCTTTGGGCTCTTGGTTAGGGGCATAGGGATCTGATTAAGTAGGCGTATAATATTGCATTTGAGATAAGTGGACATAAATTCTTCTCTCCTTCACCATGGACTAAATCTTCAAGCATTAAGAACCGCATTCATTCCCGTTCATTTCCATACCGGCCTTTGATTATATGCGGATTCCTAGTAGCATGCCTTACCTATAGCACTATGTGCATTTGCTGTCACAATAAAGTATATTTTGTCTTGCATTGGTGCAATACTGCTACTTATTTTCCACTGATCCTTGTCTAGTAATCATCTTATGTTTTTACCTATGAACACATATGTCATACCTTTGAATAGCTATAGCTTTCTTCACTTGGCAGCCAGATGACATACTGGTTTTGTTATTTCTACCAAATTTATACCTGGAGATACTGAATTTATCAATATTAACTTCCTGAGATGATTTTGCCTCAGATAACTTATTACTACAGTTTAGTATATTTAAGATGTCCTATTGCTAGAGTGACTTTTAGGTACCTGGCAGATACCACAACAAGCAATATGAAAGATCCAGTCAGTTTGTATTCTTTACACAAAAGCAAACACATTGAATTGGGAAACCACTAATGAGAATGATTTCTCTTTGGGGTGGGAAGCTTAACCAAATATAGGTGAATACACAGTATAATATGTGGGTTATGAAAGGTATACGGGTTAAACTTTTTCCTTTGAACACTTTAGAATTTATTCCTCTTAGTTTTAGGTGACGGTGACCATAAGTTGTTTTGATCTTAAACAACATGAGTGCTTTTATTTAAAGGGACCCTAAAGTGAATATCCTAGGTTAAATTTTTGTTAAGCAATTTTGTGATTTTTAGTTATAGTCATGAGTGGGTACTTTGAGGTTGGAGGAGAAAAATAGTACCATGTCCCTTTTCTAAATTAACCTATTCATAAAAGTCATATGGGATGTTTAAAAGCAGATTATGGGCCCCAGACCAGGCCTGAATCAGTCCATAGGTAATTTTTGATTGGGCGTGATTGGGAAACTACAGATCGTAAAATATTCAGAGACATGTTTATGATGGTTCATCTCCACAACATTTATAAAAATATCTCACAGTTTAAATAGAAATTACACTAATTGCATGTCTGGCCAGCTTCCCACCAGGGATCACATAAAACCTAAATTCTAGGGAAGGTGTGAATTGGAAATAGAGCAAGATTAAACTGAAAAAAAATCCTGTTCGGCTAGCATTTTGCACTGGATGAAGATACCTGTTATAGAAATATAGCAGAACTAAGAGTGGATATCCATTCTAAATTGGGTGTGAAATGTATGGCTTCTTTATTTTTAAAATATTTAAAAAATATTGGGACTTTCCATATTGAAACTTATGTACGTAGGCATAAAATATACATTCGAAAAGCACCATTAAGCGTTTTGTGATTCTCACTGAGTATCACTTTACATATTTGACTTTTTAAATCATTTGCAATTTGATGACTTGGGAGGCAAACAGTGAATTGGGTCCCCTTTTCTCTCTCCCAATATTGAATGGGCCTCTGAGTTAGAGTGAAGAAATGCTTTTTTTTTTTTTTTTTTTTTTTGCCAACTATGTGCTAATTCACAAGAATCATTAGTCAAAAGGTTATTCAAACTCAGAATATATGGTTGTGTAAAACCTGGTAAAAGGTGTTTGTTACAAGAGGCCCACAGACTTAGAAGTGTAAATAAGAAAAAAAACATTAATATGATTTCCACCTGCTTAAAAACTTGACTTAAAAATGGATAAGAACAAAAAATGGGTAAGAACAACAGTTAAACTGACTTTTAAGGAAAGGCAGGGTAAGTAAACTCTGGGAAAGAGTTTCTAGAGAGATCACCAGACTCTAAAGACCTGTCTTTGATGCTGACTAATTTATTGGCTGTGACTTTGGGAAATTTGTGATTTAACCTCTGAAACTTAGTTTTTCTAAGTATGAATTATAAAAACAAGCCCTATCTTAAATGATTCTCGTTAGAATGTAGTGAAATATTTGGCCTAAAAACCTGTTAATTATTATGCAAATGTATGGGATAACTACTCATTTTTTCAGTAATCCTGAATAACCCCTTGCAGTAATCTAATTTTGCTCTAAATTAGAGAATGACCAGACCACTTTCAAAATTCTTTAAATTCTTATTGGTCTTGATATGTGCTGTTAAACCTTTAAGCAAATGAGGGCATTAAGTCTGCTAATCAAATGTTAACTGTTTTGACCTTTCTCGGTAAGGAATCTTTCATAATCTGCCACAAAAGACAATTTACTTTGCTTGCAAAAAATATTTTTCACTACCATGGAGTAGAAGGAAGAAAGATAAAATGTACATTGAATACAACCTCAGTAATAATGTAAATAAACAAAAAAAAAGCCTCCATTTTTCCCCCAAAGGATCCTACAAGAATTTCAACTGATACTGACTAGTTACTTTTCATGCCCAATTTTGTTTCTCCTGTGTTGTCTCAGCCTATTTCATATTACTGCTGTAATAGTGTTAGTTTTTAAAGAATTCTAAAATTGTGAGAAAAGTGGTGGTTTATATACCAATTCTCCAGTTTGCCCTAAAAATGAACAAGTCACCTCTTGTCCCTGGATTTAAATCAAAGTGCAAAGACAAATTTAACCTAATAATTAAAAAAAAAAAAAAAAAAAAAAAAAACATATCCAGAGCAAGGCCCAGCTTTAAAAGAGGTATTTGTGTTCCTGAAGGTTGACCAGAGGTTTTCAAGGGGGAGGGACGAGGCACAGCCTTGAGAAACCCCACTGGCGTGCCCTGAGTCAGGAGGTTGGCTTCATCTGTTACCCGGAATTTCCTCTTCCACCAACCATCGAGCCCCTATGGAGGGCCTCACTATTTTCGCAACTAACCCTCTCTACCTGTAGCCTTCCCAGGAAACACTGGGCAAAGTGGAGACATTACACGAATGTATGATCACTCCATGCGTGTGATCTGTCCCTAACTGAGCCATCTTCCTTTACCCAAGTCTAAGCCAATGGGAAAGGCTCAGAAGCATTTCTAAAGCCTTCAATATGCCAAAGGAATAAGAATTTCAGTCCCATGCCTAAGTCTTGAGTCCTGTTTTAGAGTAGGCTCCTTAGAAAATGAGTTTGAAAGATTGAGAGGGGGTTATTTTTAAGGCCTTGCTTAATGAGTAAAACACTTGGTCCTGCTGAAGTTTACACTGAAGAAAAATATTTTTTAATCCAAAATCAGCTGGAACCGAAGCTACCAAAAAAGTACCAATAGATGGCATGAATATGCAAGAAATTCAGATTTGAACTGCCAATCTGACCTGTCTTTTGGAAAAGAATAACATCTGGGGCAGTATGTTATTGCCTCCACTAGTTGGCTAACCTGAAGTAAGACAATTTTACTCTTCCTATAGGGTGGAGTTGTGGCAGCTGAATGAAATCACATGTGAGAAAGTGCTTTGGAAACTACAAAGTACTATACAAATAATAGTACTGTTTCCAGCTTTTGTGATGGGTCATTTTTTTTCTTCCATGTTTTAGTATCTAAAGTCTTAGCTTACACAGCTTGAAAAAATTTTCCCAACTTTTTTTTAATATTGGCTTTTATTTTGGTAATGACACCCCGAGGTCATAGAAAGTTAAACATCACAGTGTGACTTTGAAGTTACCCTCTAGAAACCTCATTTTCTCAACTTTAAAATACATAAATTTTTTAGAAAATGTGTGAAAGCTTATAAACCATACAGTATTTTAAAAATATTTATTTCTGTAAATCGAGTGAGGTTCAGTGAGTTAACTACTTGGCTCCAGTTGCTAGAAAGTATTTTCTTGATCATTTATTCAATAATATTGAGTTCCTATTGTAGTAATAGTCACCAACACCTGGTACTTACTTCTCAGGGGCCATATGAAGATGTTTGTAAAGCCCAATAAAAATTTTCAGAGCCACTATATCAATAATGAATGTATTCCTGCTGCAGGAAATGAAAGGCATTCAAAATAGGTGCCTCATGCATAAACTCGTGAAACATAATAACAGGCCTTCATTCTTCCAGCAACTGATTAATCTCTAAATTGAAAAAGAGGAAACCTTCCAGATTAAGTGAAAATAACAAATCATCTTTCCATGTGCAATGGATTCTGAAATTGGATTAACCATATATTCTAAAACGAGCTTCATCTGTCTCCCTTCCAGAAGCAAATATAAACCAGCATTTTCAGGGCACATGGCAATAAGGAAGAACACGCTCACATCTGACAGCCATGCTCAGGAGAGGACTTTCATAACAGAGGTAGGGAGCCAAGGCTCAGAGCCTCTGCACAAGAAACCTCCCAGGTAAAGTGTTCTTTAAACTGGATTGGTAAGAAGTGGGGGGAGAAGAAAAGTGAAGGTAAAAGAAATGTATGTTCATAGGACCTCAAATTGAAGCATTGTATGATTGGTGATCTCAAACTCAAATGCCTTTAGATGCCAGAGAGTCCATTAAAATAAGGAAAGTGGCGGTTACAGGGTAAAGAGGGAACATTTACTAAATACAGTCACTTTCAACATGAAAAGAAACAATAGCTGGTTCAACACAGCTTATTCTTTACGCTTTGGAGGCTCCAGTTTATATCCCTCATCTAGTCCAACCTCTCATTTTTAATATTTGGAAACTAAGGGTTGGAGAGGTGAAGTGACTAGGCCAAGTTCTCACTATAAGTGGCAGAAGACTGTTCAGGGTGAGGCCGTTCAACACTTCTGAGTATGCTGAATGTTGTGTACATCGATAACATTTTCAAAACAGCCTTGGAAGGCAGACTGGTTAAGAGCGTGGATTCTGAGCCCAGAATGCCTGTGCCTGAACCCCAGCTCTAACACTTAATAACTGTGCTTTTGGGCAAGTTTCTTAACCTTTCTGTGCCTCGGTTCCCTTGTCTCTAAAATGGGAGTAATAATAGTACTAACTTCCTAGGACTATTATGAGGATAAAGGTGAGTTAATACATAGAAAGTGCTTAGACCAGTGACCGCCCCGAAACACATGCTCAGAGGTCAAGGTCATACAGCTTTACTTAAGGTCTCTGTTGTGGGCTTGAGTGAGCAGGTGGAGAAGATGTGAGGGAGACTTGCCTGGGAAAGGGAAGGCCTTCCTACAGTTTCCTACCAACTGCTCTGCCTTCCCTGCAGACACAGCCACTAAATCTGACAAGGTCACATTCCTGACACTCCTGCTTCTGTTTGCTTCCTACTTCTGGCTCTCTGCAAGGCCCCATGTGCTTCTACAAAGCTTCAGTTCTACTAAATTCCTTGTCTACCCTTAAAAAGTGACATGCGCCCTCTCACTGTGCTGTGTTCAGTTATTCCCCTGACTACATTGCTTACCTCATTCTTTGCATGGAATACTTTTGCTCTTGGAGACTAAGCAGCTCTGATCTCCCATCCCACCAGTGTGGGTTCTGTGCTCCTCCTATACCTCTCAAGAATATCTCGCTTACCTCTTTCATATTATTTGCATACATTGTTGGGTAATTATATATTTACCGATCTATTTCCCCTTCTACGTATAATTCCTGGTCTAAACTAATTTTTATGAGTTTAAGTCCTCAGGGGCTATTATAATATCTGGTCCAGAGTGCGGGCAGTGGTCAGTTCCAAAGCCCAGGATGTACTCTAGACCAATTAAGTCACAATCTCTGAAAGTGGAACAGGGCATTAGTATTTTAAAAATCTCAGGTGGATCCAATGCACAGACAAGTTTGGGAAGCACTAGAGTTTCAGGATGCAGGATGGATGAATGGGTGGGTGGATGAGTGGGTGGGTGGGTGGATGGATGGATGGAAGGAAGGTCAGATGGATAGTTGAATAGATAATCAGGTTGAAATTGAATAGGAGAGTACCAAGAAGAGAGGGAGAAGTGTTTTTAATAAAAAGTAACCACATAAGCAAAAACCCAGAAATAAGGTACATGGGAACTGACTGAAGATAAAACTAAAAACGGTAGTAAGGGGAAAGATTGTGGAAGTCCTGGCTTACCATGCTCAGAAATTTGAATTTTATGCTATAGGTAGATGGAAATCATTGAACGAGTGTAAGCAGAGAGTTAAATAAACAATTATATTGTTTAGAAAGCAAGTTGTGATATTTTATTGGAATGAGGAAAGGCAGGAAAAAAACGTGATTTTCCTGCTTTTAGTCTCCTGCTAGGGACTGGCCTCTGGGAGGCTGCTGAAGTTTTAAGAGAGGCAGCCCATGTGACGCTTGACTGTGGGAGCACTTGATTCTCACAGAGTCGGGTGGGGATTCCTCATTACTGCCAGCGGTAAAAAGACTCAAACCCAGTCATTCTGTTTCCTCGAATCATCAGCTCCAGGTAGTTTCTAACTCCATATTCTATTGTGAAAAGTAAAACTTGACAAATTCACACAGGCAAGCAGATATTAATTCATCAATGGCCACTGACAAGCAAAGCTGAACCTACTTATGAATTAGCTTTGGGGATCAAACTGCAAAGGGAAGCACTGTGGTGAAGCCACCAATTATATATTCCAGTTTTATTTTCTAGTTAATTTATCCCTCAATCACCTCTCAGATACTCTAATGATTGTTCTCTGGTTTGGGTCTCCGAGTCCCTCAGGAGACTGGTCACCTTGCTGCCACCCCATTTTACCTGAAACTGGGCTGTCCTCTGGCCAGCTACATGCTGGAGTGTCTTTTCTTTGTCTCATTCCCCCAACTAATGACAAAGATGGGAGAGAGGTGGGGAGGAACATGTGAACTAGAGTTGGAGGAGGACTCCAGCCACCCACTTGGTCTTCTGTTTCTCTGGCCAGCCAGACTGTGTTGGAAACTCCCAGCCACATGCGAGAAGGTTCCAAGCATATTCTTGAAAGGACTAATCTAGCCATGCACATTTGGTCTGTTTTCTTTTGTCCTTTCTTTTTCCATCTTTCTTCATCTTGTAATTTTTCTCTTCTCGTTTTTTCCCCCCTGTTTGTTATTTCTGGCCCCACCCCCCCCTTTTCTCTTTTCCCTGCAACCATCCTCTTATGCTTATGACCACTTCTTTTCTCCCTTTTGTTTACCTGTTCCCTTCCTGCAACAGGGTTGCTGCACTGATTTCGCCCTGGCTAAGAGCATCCAGCCAAGGAGGAAAGTGGGGACTGAGCCATACCCAGCACCTGCAGAGCTACAGCTGCCCAGAAGGGGGCATCCTTTCTGATAGGCACAAGGGTGCTAAAAGAGATGGCTACTCTGTTCTTTGTAGTCTTTTCCCCTTTCTAGGTCTTTCTCTTCTATTCAATAGGATCAATATGGTGGGGTAGGCAGAATATAGGCAATGGAGTCAGGCCTCTGGCACTGCCATTTACTAATTCTGTAACCTTGACCATGTTATTTGACCTCTCTGAGTTTCAAATTCCTCATCTGTCCTCACTCCCTCTTTTGTTATCTCTAGATGCCTAGGGAGACATTTCAGCATAATGAACGCAGAACAAAGCTTGAATGCTCTCTCAACCACTTGCTAGCCATGTGACCTCAGTACCTAACCTTCCTAAGCCCCAATTTCCTAATCTCTTCAATGTGTAATACAGGACCAAGTTAGGAGGATTGTTGTGAAGGTAAATGAGATAACTCAGAACGTTCTTAGCATCTGGCATGAATAATTTACAATTATATGTTATGATGTTATTATATATTTGTGTATTACCTAGTACATGGTAGGTGCTTATTATAGCCAGCCCCAAAGATGGCCCCTAGGGATCTTCGCCTTCTGGAATTCATACCCTCATGTAGTTTCCCCCCACACTGAATCACAGCTAGCTTTTGTAAATATAGTGCAAGTGACAGTGCATGCCTTGCAAGACCAAGTCATGAAAGCTATTGCAGCTTCTACTTCAACTTCTTAACGTACTTGCTCTGGGGGAAGTCAGCCTCCATGCCATGAAATACAGAAGTAGCCTGTGGAGAGGCCCCTCAGAGAGGCACTGAGCCCTCCTGCTAACAGCCAGTGCAAATTTGCCAGCCATGTGAGTGCCTTCCACCTCCAAAGCGGATCCTGAGGTCCAGCTAAGCCTCGAGATGACCGCTGACATCTGATGGCAACCATATGGGAGACCCAGAGCCAGAACTGCCCAGCCAAACCAAACTCTGGACCCATCGAAACACGTGGAGATAATAAATTTGTATTTTTGTTTTAATCCACTCATTGTTATACATCAATAATTAACTAATTATAGTGATTTTAAAAAGTCAGTCTCCTCTCAGAAAATGTATGCAGTCTAGCATGTGAACACCAGAGAGCAGCAGTGTACCGTTTTCTGGTCTGGCTGGGTGGGCATTTTCCTCCTTCAAACAGTGGGCACACTCAGGCTGGGCCAGAGGAAATACCAGACAGGCCAGGAAAAGGCCAGCTACCTCAGGGCCCTTCTCTTCATGGGCAGAGCTGAAGGTTGGCCCGGGGGAACAGTTGGGTCCAAGAACCAGCTCAGAGCAGGCCCCTCGGCCGTGTGGCCAGGAATCCCAGAGAATAACTCAAGAGTTCTGCTTCACAGCTGTTTTAGGACAGGCTTGAATACATCTCCCCAGTGGCTGGAGATTCTCCTGTTCTTGGGCTTGAGCAAAGACCTTCATCAGGGGTGCTGTGGCCATGTGGTACCATTGGGAAAGGGTTTCTGTGTCTCTTATAAGTGACTCATTTGCCACTGGGAAGAAAGAGCTAAAGAGAGTCTGGCCTAACTGACAGGTCCTCCTCCCTCTGCTGTGCTGGTATACCACAGTCCCTCACCCTGTCAGTGAGCACCTTTGGGGTGGCCTCATGATCTACATGTGAGAGAGAGAATCCTGCTGCAGGAGGGCAGTTGTCCCTTTCCATCTCATGCCTGAGACTTTGGGGCCCCTTGTCACAAACTTTCAGGCCCACCCTCAAGGAGCGAGGGCCTGACAGCTGGGTCTGCCCCAACCTTAGAAGGGGGACCACACCTAAGGGCCAGACTACCAGCCCTAAAGAAGGCCACACAATAAGCCTGGGACAGCCAGAGTCAGAGTGAGGGCCCTAGTTCCTGCTGGGAGGTGACAGAGGTGAGTGAGATGGCTGAGCACACCCCCCTGCTCTCCTGTGTCCTCCAGAAAGAACGGAGTGTCCTGGTGGCCCTCATCTCTGAGCCAGAAACTCAGGACATCCAAGGCTTTCCATGTCCTTCTGCTACATCTCCCCGGCCCAGGAGAGGCAGAGCTTTGCAGGGGAGGGAGGAAACGGGTAAACATATCCTGGATGCTTCACCCCATTTCTTGTTGGTGTTATGAAGGCAAGGTAGGGTCTGGGGAAGGGAGGTCATCAGAAGGGGTGAGAGGGTAAAGATCAATACACAGGGAGTCGGCTGATCCTCGGTCCCAGGGATGATCCCTGGTCCCTGCTCCTCTTGCTAGAATAGGATAAGAGGCAGGACCACCCTCCAGGGGGCTTGTGGAGATGTAAGGAGGCATATTTTTTCTTACGTGGTGCACTTAAGCACCAGATCCACTTATGCCATGATCTTGGACCTCCCAGCCTCCAGAACTGTGAGAAATTGTTTAAGCCTCTCACATGTTATTTTTCTTACAGCAGCCTGAATGGACTAAGATACCAGGTAACACCTTGTTTGGGGAATAACTATAGAATCAGACAACAAGTCTGGTTCTATAGTTATTGTCACAAAGTATCCCAAAGCTGATCTCCATCCCATGTCTTGCATTGGGACCCTCACCCCTCCTGGATCTCGGTCCTAGACCTCAGTGATGCAAACTCCCTGGAAAGCTATGTTGTTTGATGACTGAACCCGCTCGCATCTGCCCAGCGAGTGGCTTTCCCTCCCCAGATACGCCATGTTGTTACTGTAGAAGAGCATATGTTTGAGTATTTGATAGAATTTCACTCATTCCTTCTGTTTTCAGATTTTTCTGTCACATAGCGGGCATTCAATAAATATTTTTGTAAATGAATGCTTCAAGAAGCTTCTGGTCTAGATGACATGCTAAAACTAAACAGATAAAAGAAATAGTGTCATAGGAATATATTAATTGAACGAATAGTGACCGAGCACTTAACTACACAAAAGGCACTATGCTAAGTGCTGTAGAGGATTCTAAAGGGAACAAGTAGCAGATATCCTCCATAGGATACCACATGCAAAAGTGCTTCGTAAAACAACCCTTCGTTGTTGCCCAGTCTCAAGACACAGAATGAATTGGAGACCCGGGTTTACCAGCTAGATGAGGTGTGATGACACTATGAAGATCAATGCAACTCTAAGCTGTTATTCAGGTGCAGATGCACAGCGGTGTGTAACACTGAAAGTACACTGAAACCCTGGAGAGGTTGGGTGGGGGTCCCTTCTGGTCCAGGGAACAAAGTAGGGAGCGAGAGTTAAGGTGGTAGGTTTTGAGAAGAAGCTGAACACCTAAGTGTTTTTTTTTTAAATTATCCAAAAGGGAACTTTCGGGAATATCTAGGCGAGATGGGTGAACACCTCCAACTCAGGGACACTCACTCACCTTTCCAATCAGCCCAAAATGAAGAGGATCTCAAAAAAAAAAAAGGTTAGAAAATCCTTATGGCCCCTCTCTATGTGAAAAGTCTTCTGTCAGAACTGTCTTCACCTCCTTACAAAGAAACAAGCTGCTCCCCAGCAGATCAAAATAGCTTCACCCACTTCTCCACAGTAAGGAAATTGATTTTCTGTTCTCTCTTGGCTCCCTCTGGACAGTGGAACTCAGTTATCAAGCTCCACTTCCTGTTCTCCCAGTAACCCTATTTGGTGAAATTAGAATTAGGAATTTAATTCAATGTAGTGCAAAGCCCAATGAGATTAGCTTTATGGTTTCAAGATCTCTGCTAAGAAACAGAATCCTGCGTGCTCTATTCCTCTTCCAAAAATTGACAAATAACTGAAGGGGGAGGGTCCGTGAGCCTGGGTTCTGTGGCCTGCTTCGCCCTGGACTGTTGAGCCCCGAATCCTTTTAGTGCTAGGTATCTGTGAACCTGTTATGTGAAGCTTGGCCTGCACTTATCTTCAAAAAATAAAAAAAGTAAAAATAACTGTTTTCTTTTCCACAATGTGTAAAAATAAGGTGGCAGACTGAATCAAAACACAAGTAGTAGCCATTCTTCAGGCACCTCCCAAGTGAGACACAGTTTACAGGAGGCATTCAATGCAATCTTTACCTGTGGCTGGCTTTGTGGGTGTATGAGCCATGCAGTTCACAGGGCTCCATGCTCAGAAGAGCCCACACTTGGTTTACTGTTCTGTTGTTGTTGTCTTGCAATTCTTAATAACTTTTGAGCAAGGGACTCTGCATTTTCATTTTACACTATACTCCAGAAATTACATAACCAGTTCTGTTCTCACCATAACACTATTGCTTGGTAGGTATGCCGATTCCATTTTTTTAAATGGGAAACTGATGTTTAGAGTGGGCTCAGTAACCTACTCATCATCATACAGCTGGAAAAAAGCAGATCTGGGATTTGAAGCCACATCCCTGCTATCAACCCCAAATCCTTGCTCTTTTGACTTAGTGATACTGCCTTCCTGACCTAATTACGTGATTCAAGTAAGCCTGTCTCTCTGAATTGGGATATTAATTTTAGATACTATAGGTTAAAGGGCATTAGCAGGTACATTTTTTCTTAATCATCAAGAGGATTCCTTTCTTTTCTTTCCCCCTTCCTTCCTTTTTTCCTCCCTCTCTTCCTTCCTTCCTCCCTTCCTTCCTCCTTTCCTTCCTTCCTTCCTTCCTTCCTTCCTTCCTTCCTTCCTTCCTTCCTTCCTTCCTTCCTTTCTTCCTTTCTTCCTTCCCTTTTCTTTATAGGCAAGGCAACCTTTGGTTGACCTCACAGATTACGAGGACCTTGTCAGCTTACAATCCCTTATTTTTTTATTTTTTATGCCTACAGCACCTGGTCTTCCTAGGTGGTCTCCTATCCAAGTACTAACCAGGCCTGATCCTGCTTAGCTTCTGAGATCAGACAGGATCGGGCTTGTTCAGGATAGCATGGCCGTAAACAAGAGGATTACTTTAAACCTCTAAATAGTACTGCATGTATAGTATTTATTTTCTGATAAAAGGTTTCCCAGCAAAATGTCTTTGAAACCTAACCAATATTTTTAACCTCATATACTTTTTTTTATAAAAAAGCAGAGTTTTTATGAGTTTATTTTATTCAAACTGATGACACTTGCTGGGGAGCAAGATATCAAATACTCGCCTATCCTCATACACTTTTAAAATGTTATTACAGATGTCAGATGAAGAGCATTTGCTCTGTAACAAAATTACATTTTTTCCAAGATGTAGTGATTTAATAATTAAAATAATATCCATGAAATATAAATACAAGGTATTCATAAATAAATTAGATTGTGGCTGCTAAGAGCCAATTATCATGTAAGATATCTCCAATGGTTGAAATAATAAGAGAGCAGAATATTAATTCTGACATTTTCTATAGGCCATGATTATAAATTGCTAAACTGGTCTAATAAGTTATGGAGTTTTATTGAGATTTGAGATGGCCCTTAAATATTCATTGTGTGTTAAAAATTAGTTGTCTTGATTGATTTTAGTTATAACTTCATTATGTGTTTATAAGATTGGAGAAAGACGGGTGCCACAGAACTGAGAAGAAAAGCCTATTCTACGTATGAAATGATAATAGTAGCTCAGATGGCGGCACCGTGATTAAGAAGTTGAGACAAACCTAGATCTGAATCTCAGTTTCACCGCTTTCTAGTTGTGTGACCTTGAGCAATTTACTTACCTTCTCAAATGTCCTCATCTATAGGAAATGATTGTGATGGGGAATAAATTATAAAATGCATAAAGCACATGGCACAGAGCATGGCATTTGGCAGGCACAGAATAAATGTTAGTTCTTATGATTTCTGCTGCCACAGTGGGGGAACTTGAAGCGCTTGGGAATACAGCCATTTCCTACGTTGGTTATTTTGCATCAACTGCGATCTTAAGGCGATCAAAACATTACCTTTAGCACCAATGAGAGAAATGATGAGGATGTTCTCAGTGGTGTGCTGGTAAAATGTTTAACAAGTGGCACGGGGAGCCCTGATTTGTGGTGTTTGCCAATTCCCATGGTGTAATTTCTCCCACCGTGACTGATTTCAAGCTCTACCAAAGTGATTTCACAAAACTTGGAGTTTCAAAGAGACGTGCACTTTGGTTCCAGGAGAGCTGATATGACCCCACTCCCACACACCGCTGGGAAACAATGGAGTTTAGTTTTGGCTCTGCTATTCCAACCTACCTTCCCTGGATGTCGGCTGCTTCATCTGTAAAACGGAGATTGCAACACCTACTTAGCATGCCTCATAGGGTTGATGTGACAAATAAATAGGGGATATGAGAAAATATTGAACCTATGAAATGCAATGGAGATTAAATTGGCAGTAGAGTTGATGAAGGCTCCTGTAGTTACACAGGCAGCTCTGTCTGACTGCAATTCCTTTGTCTTTTGGTCTGCTTTTCAGCTGGGCCCAGGAGCTCCTGGTTAATTTTACCCTAATCCTTTATTCTTCTCTGAACCCATTCAGTTCATAACGATTATCTACACAATTAACATAATAAAGCCAGTTAGTTAGGCTCTTTAAGGCCCTAGGAAACAAAGACTGGCTCTTCTTACTTAAGGCCTAATTTGGCCTTGAGAAGGAGCTTGGGGAACCATCAAAGCTATGCCGCACCCACACCTTGGAGCATGGAACAAGGGGTCCTTGTCCTTGGGGGACCGTCAGCTGTCCTGGTGACCTGGTCACCTTGTTTTCCCTTCAGAGGTAGGTGTCCTTAGTTTCTAACTTTAGTCCTCTTGAAGGTCACAGAACTCTTTGTTTCTCTATCTACTCTGCTCCCGACTGCTTCTGCTTTGATTGTATTAAAAAACAGCCAGTGTCACCTTAGAAGCATGAGTCAGATTCCTGGGTTCAAATTTAAGTGCCACTAGGTACTTTCTTTGGGCTGGTTGTATAGCAGTAGCATTTTTGTGCTTTAGTCTCTTTGTCTATAGAATGGGGATTAATAGCATCTACCTCACAGAGCTGTGATGAGATTAAAGGAGTCAGAATATGTATAGTGTTTAGAAGAGTGTCTGGCACATAGCAGTCATTGCTGACAGCTACCCTGCTTCTTTGCCATCTATCTATGGTGCCCTCATCAAGCCTGGGCCTGGATGGAGAGTTCTCATAGGCTCCCTCTTATCTGTCTAAATATGGCTGCCTTTGGCTACAAAGCACTGTCACAAAACACAAAGCATGGTACATTACGGGTGAGGATTCTACCTTCACTGAGAAGGGCTGCAGATCTATAGATATCCAATCTTGGCTTTTCTTGTTTATAGCAAGCAGTCCTTTCTGAACATCGAAAAGCGGGTGACACTAGCCACCAGCATATCCAGGAAGACATTCCATGGCTGGGTAAAGGAGGATTCTGAGGAGTATAATCAGAAGCAAATATAAGGAAGTTTGGTTACTTGTGCAACAGTAGATGTTTTAGAGGTTTGCCCTTCACTCTCCTTGATGTGAAAATTCATTCCTCAAAGGCTGTGCTGGTTGTCAACCTTTTCCCACCTCGGCACCTGAGTGGCCCGCTCCATCCGTCACAATCTTTAAGGATGCCAGTGAACCTCAGGCTGGGGTATGATAAGCTCTAAAAGCAGGGTTAGTTTGATAAGAAGCAGTCAGCTTCTTCACTTTCCTCAGAGAGAAAGCATTTAAGAGTGTGTGTCCAAGGTTCAGCTGCTAGTCTAATAACAATAATAATTACCTTAATGTTCTTCAATAGGGGATTAGTTAAACAAATTATGGTACAGCCATGTACATGATGCAGCCATTAAATTAAATGAAGTAGAACAATACAGTGTATTTTATTAATTGTTACACTCTCTAAAGCTGTACAACCAAGGGTAGCTTTGCAAGTGTTACAACTTGGGGGAGTGGGGTTAAGGATTTTGGAATTAAGGAGCAGTGCCCAGCTGCATCTTGAATTAAAATCATACCCCATGATGGGAGCCAAAATTGCGTTTTCATCTTGGCCACCTGAAAGGGGAAAGAGAGAAGACCCAGCATGAACAAATTTCTTGGAACACCAATAGAAAGCCAAAGGGACACTGTAGATATGAGCCTGAGGATGGAATTACAATTTCTGGGAGACAGCATGGCTCAGAACTGGATGTTCCAAGTGGAGAACTATTATGTGAGTCACTAACTTGAGGAAGTCTCTAAGATTCCCTTGCGGAATCAGAGTCAGCTGCTCAGGCTGGGTCAGGGCCAGCAACCTGCTTGTCCACTGGAGGCTGCCTTGAGCACCAAACATCTGGGAAGCACCTGAACAAACTGCTTTCATCTGGGAGCAGAGAAAAGGTTTGGGAAGGGGCTAGAACATGCTACAGAAACAGCGCAAGGAGGAACAGGCACCAGGACAGGAAGATGCTACTACCTGTGTGTGCATTTCCCAGTCCCCACCTGAAGAGGAGTTGGCAGGAATGTATTTCCAGGTGGGTCACTCTTGCTGCTTTGAAACGAGCATTCGACAGAGTAGATAGCAACTGGGATGGATATCAAATTCATAACCTTACAGCAGGGACTTGGGGAGCATCAAAGTCTCCCAAAATGATTGTAGTGGTCTTTCTGCCTGAGACACAGAGAACAAGGCTGGCGGGTGCATGCATGCTCTCACTGAATTCCTGCTGCAATGACATGCAGTCAAAAATTAGCAAACCACAGGGTACTGGCTCTCATTTTTACTTGGAGGTACCATCTAATGTGAGTGCCAGTTAACCGAGGAAGAAAGAGAAGTAACTTTATGAGCTAGCAAGATTCAGGACTGAAAAATGGAGCTCTGATCTGAGATCAGGTATACTTCAGTCAGAGTTGAGAGTGCTGTGGCTTCACCTTTTGAGGACAAATCTCTGGCATTCTGGAATCTCAGGTTTGTAGACAAGCAAGTTCCAGCCCAGGACTCTTAAACATTGGTTAGGAGTCTCCAATTTGCTGTCCATATATTAGGATAGTCAATTAATGAGAACACTGTAATCCAGTCATTTGCCTTCTGGCATTTCAGTGTGAGTGGAATAACGCTAAAAACTGAGATGAGGGTGGAAATGGCTTTGTATAAGTTGTCTCTTGCTGTGTAACAAATCAGCCCAATACTTAGTAGCTTAAGACAAAAATGATTTATTATCTCTCACAGTTTCTGTGGCTCCGAAATTCATACAGAGCACAATGAAGATGGCTTGTCTCTGCTTCACTATTTCTGGAGCCTTAGCTGAAGGAGCAAAGACTGGGGGCTGGAATGAGCTGAAGGCTCAACCACTCACATGCTGACAGTTGATGCTACTGCAGGCTGAAGGCCTCGCTGGGCTGTTGTCCAGAAAAACAACATGTGGCTTCTTCATGTGCCTTGGACTCCCTCAGAATATGGTGGCTGGGTTCCAAGGATAAGGGTCTCAAAAAAAAGCCAAGCAGATACTGTATCAATTTATGTCCTAATCTTGGAAGTCACATAGTATCGCTTCTGCCCCATTGTATTTGTTAGAAATGATTCACTAAGTCCAACCCATATTTAAGGGGAGGATGAGAGCCCGTCTTTTGGAGAGAGGAATGTCAAAGAATCTGTCAACCTATTTTAAAACCACCATAGGCCTCGTTGTTGCATGGTTCATGACAAATAAGGGCATTTAAAGGCCTCTTGCTCCCTACTTTCCCTTTTCTTCACCATAATTAAGATATTAAAGTTCAAAGAGGGTAGAGATTGAAAGATGTCGTTAAGATTTTTACTCTCATGATGCCATTCCATCCCTAACCTTGTATGTGAGGAGATAAGATGCTCTCATTCAGGTACCAGCCAGAAGTACCCAAAGAATTTCCAGAGGGGAATTCTTTAATGGATGAGGAAACCAAGTATGTGTTCAGTCCCTAGTAATTTGCTTATTCCAGAGGCCAGGGTCAAACCCTGGACATTAGAAAGATTCCTGCTCACATGTTAATAGGTTTTGTCTAGTTATACTCTGCTGATTTTTTGTGGACCTTTCCAAAGAGGTGTTTAATGTCTAATGAGGCCTCCTATTAACTCTCCCTATTTATAATCTAAAACTTCCCTTCCCTACACCATAACCTTCTTAGGACTAAAAGGCCCAGAACTGTTGGTATAGTTCACTTCTGTCTGTGTATTGTTTCTGCATAGAAATTTCCAGAAGAAATACAGACAACCATTAACACTGGTTTTCTTTGGGCTGAGAGAAGGAGTTATTTTTTTCATTTTTATACTTTGGTTTGACTAAGTTTTTCTTCATCCTGGGTACATATCATTTTCTCAACCTACTTAACATAAATTAGGTGGGTTTTTTTTTGTTGTTTGTTTGTTTTGTGAATAGCCATTTATTAAATACCCATTAAATATCTGTGTCAGGAGTTTTATATGCACTGTATCTGAATCTCATAACAAGTTAGCAAGATTGATTTTTTTCATCTCCTATTTTATGGATAAGCAAATTAAGGCTTGAAAAATGAAGTGAATATATTAGGGTTCTCCGGAGAGACAGAATATATATATATATATATGTTAGAATGCATATATGTATGTATATGAGAATATATATATTAGGATGCATATATATTAGAATAGATATACATATATAATAGAATATATATAGGATATATGTGTGTATATATATAATATAAATCTAGAGAGAGATTAATTTTCAGGAATTGGCTCACGTGACTGTGGGAGCTGGCAAGTCCCAAGTCCATAGGGCTAGGAACTGACGCTGCAGTCTTGAGTCTGACTTCAGCAGGGCAGGAGGCAGGAAGCTCAGGCAGGGTTTCTATGTTGACATCTTGAGAATTTCTTTTTCTGGAAACTTCTGTCTCTGCCCTAAGCTTTCAATTGATTGGATGACATGTTGATATTGAGTTGGGTAGTGATGACATAGGTATATTCGTATACAAAAATTCATTAAGATTTGTGAATCTTGCCGTATGTGTGTTATGGCTCAATAAGAAAAGGCTAAAGTTTTGAAAATCCATAATAGTGAGCAAAAGAAGCCACTATATATTTTTTACGGTGCAAGGAGGTGATCCTCATGAGAGGACACTACTGCTTGTAGGGAGGAGGACAGGGGTGGTAATTAGGAGAGGGGAGGAAGGGGTGATATTCTGGAGTGCCAATAATATGCTATTTCTTGACCTGAAGGGTGTTTGCACAATGGTCACTTTTAGTAATTCATTAAACTCCTCATAACATTTATGTTTTATACACTTTTATATACATGGCTATGTTTTACAGTTTAAAGAAGTTTTAAACAAACAGGCGACATAGTCGTTGCTTTCTGGATGCAGCTGAGGACCCCAGGCTCTAGGAAGGACCCTCAGACTTCAGCGAGGAAGGCTGTCCAGGGCCAGGCTCTGCAGCCTCTCTTTGGAAGGACCACCTTCTTCACCTGCCCCCAGCCTATTAGGACCCCTGGAAATTGCCCCTCCCTCATTTCAGAGCTCCTGATTGAGAGGGGACACATCTTACAATAGAACGCTCGGTCCATTTCACATAAAAAGCAGCATTTTCTTCTCTTGTCTGATCTGTTGATTAGATTTCAGACAGGATTAGTGGGGTTGATGCCATTAAGTAAAAAGTCATCTTCTTTGGAAACAGACCAGAAAGTCTGGATTCCATTTTAAAAGCCTCAGATCCCATTAAGATGACATATTGAGAACCATGTGGATTCAAATTCGATGGGAAAAGTCAGAACTCCAAGTACCAACAGACTTGTGTGGATACCTGAGGGTAGGGGGAGGAAGATGATAGATGAGGACAGCATAATTTGGCTGTAAGATCAGAGAATTTTCAGCCACCCTCTTCCTCAAAAACAAGTGATCAATAAATCATATACTGCCCATCTGCCATCAAACGGCTGAATAAACTACAGTACACCCACACCGGGAAATAGTGTGCATCTATTTAAAAGTGTAAATTACAATTACACCAATAGACTTAGATGGATTTCCATCAGGTATTATTAATAAAGAAAAGCAAGATACTTTAGCTCTTAAAGCATCTAAAATGCAGTCAATCCTTGCATATAAAACAGTGACAAATATCCTTAGTGCTTATGTACTCATATGCACGTATATGTGCCAGTATATGAGTATACATGTGCAGTATGGAGAAAAATATGAAAAGATACATACCAAGTTGTTAATATCAGTTATCCTCCAGCAGGATTTTGGATGGCGGTGGGTGCTAAGAGGGTAGAGAAAAGAGTAAAAGTGGAACCAAATGACAGGGAACAACAATAAAAAAACAGTTAAGCATGATGTGATCAAATTTATGTGTTTATGTAAAAATGAACAAGGGGGCAGAAAATTAAACAGCGTATTGCATCTCTGCCATCTGTAGCTGTCTCCAGGCACTGTAAAGAACAGAGGAAGGCTCCGTCCACCAAAAGCTTCCATACCCTTTGGGAAAACCAGGCATAAACCCTTGCAGCGCTTGGTAAGCAATATGATTTGACAATCTAATTCTGTTTTCTGCTTTTCTACGACTCTATTATACTGTTTATTTAACAAGCAATTCCTGAGCCCACAGTAGGCACCAGGCATAATAAATAATCACTACCCTAAGGAACATATCTAGTAGTGAGAAATGCAATATAATTAGAGATGGACACATAGAGATGCTAAGTAAATACTTATTGAATTGAGTTAAAATGGCTATAGTTTGGACATAGAGAGGTGCTCTGTAAGATTTTGTCTTTATAGGTTTTGTAACCATCACATCAAACTCCAAAGGGACCTTGCTACCTATCTGGTCTAACCTCCCTGTTTTACATATGTAGAAACTGAGGCCCAGGGAAAGTAGACTAGAGTAGTCACTTCTGGTGTATAGCAGAGTTGGGATCACAACCCACAGTTCAAGGACCAGTCTTGTTTCTTTCCATTATCATATGAAGTCTTGAAGCAGTACTGAGAACAAACAGTGCCTGAGAGTGAAGCATTTGACATTTTGTCCTTTCATGTGAAGCTGCTAATATAATAAGGAAAACATGGTGCTATGGGTTGAATTGTGTCCCCTCAAAATTATGTTCAAGTCTTAACCTCTGGAACCCGTGACTATGACCTTATTTTGAGATGGGTTCCTGACAGACATAATCAACTTAAGATAAAGTCATACAGGATTAGGGTTGTCCCTGAATCCATTATGACTGGTAGCCTTTTAAGAAGAGAGAAATTTGGACACAGTGATGCAGACACACAGGGGAGAAGTCCATATAAAGACTGAAGCAGAGACTGGAGTGATGTATCTACAAGCTAGGGAGCATCGAGAATTCCTGACAACCACCAGAAACTAGACGAGGCATGGAAAGGTTCCTCCCCAAAGCCTTCAGAGGGAGATCGCTCTGTTGACACCTTGGACTTCTAGCCTCCAGAACTATCGTTTTAAGCTACCCAGCATGTGGTACTTTGTCATGGCAGTTACAGGAAACTAATTAATACATTTGTTAGATCTGGGGCAAAATCTTGTTTTAGTTGTTTATAAGGTGGACGATCTTGAGCACATCAACCAACTTCTTTGATCTTGGATTCATTATCTGTAAAACAGGAGAATAGCAGTACTTCACCTACTGTGAGGATTAAACCTGGTGATTCAGGTACAACTCTGAGCTCCTGACCCCATTGGCTGAACTCTGGGCTGGGGGAAGGCAGCAAGCTTTGAATTTCTCTTCCCTCTTCACCTCACAATGCCATGTGGAGCAATGCCGGCCTGTTCTTCATCTTTTCGACTGCAGTTAAGCTATAGTAGTGGCTGGCATGTTGTAGAGTAACGATGCTGTTGGCTGAAGTTTGTGCCTCCCTGACGTCAAGAACAATTTCATCCTTTGTCTCAGGAGTGATGCTCCGGATAGATTGGGCTCAAGCTGATGAGAGAGGGGATTGGTTTGAGACACAAGACCCAGGTTCCATTCCTGGCTTGAGATTTTGCTCTGTGACCTCAAATTTTGTATCTCTGTGAGAATAACAATACCACCTTCTGCCTCAAAAGGCACTAATAAAAATTGGATAGGTTTTTAAAAGGCCCTTTGAATAATGGAACAGAGTTAATAAAACAGACTGATTCAGCTATTGATACGGATGGAAATTTGGATTCAGCTTTTAGAGTAAAGGAAAGATAGAATTCCCTCCTTCCTATATGTATCCATCAAATATTTTTTGAACAATTGCTAGTATCTGAGGACACAAAGAGAAAAAGACACAATCCCTGTCCTCAAGGCCTCATGGTCTGTATGCTCATGGGCATACAACATGAGCTCATAAGGGCTTTCAGAAGCTGTGATCTAGCTGGGAAAGACCTGGGGGTTTCTGGAGCTGGAGACAGCAGGAAGGAAGTTCAAGGACAGGCTTTTAGAGGAGAAAGCCCTATGTCATCTTTTCATTGCCAGTTGCAAAAAGTAATTCTGGTCTCCAGATTTCAAGAAAAGGTATCATAAGTTATGGAATCACCTCCAATTCATTCACAACATATGGAAAATCTTTTATCTCCCTCTGCCTTGTACTTTCTTAAAAATTAGCTAACTGGAAAATTTACGTATGTCCACATAAAAACTTGCTCATGGATATTTATAGCAGTTTTATTCGTAATTGCTAAAACTTGAAAGTAACCACAATGTCCTTTAGTAGGTGAATGGATGAACCGTGGTACATCCAAGCCATAGAATATTATTCGGCACCAGAAATAAACTATCGAGCCATGAAAAGATATGGAGGAAACTTAAATGCAAATTACTGAGAAAAAGGCTGCAGGCTGTATGATTCCACCTATATTCTGGAAAAGGCAAAATGATGGAGACAGTAACAAGATCAGTGGTCACCTGGGGTTAGGGTGGGAAGTGGTGAGGGATGAACAGGCAGTGAATACTTGGTATGATACCATAACAATGGATATGTGTTGTTATACATTTGTCCAAACCCATAGTATGCACAACACCAAGAGCGAACCCTAGTGTCGGATAGTAGTGACGTGTCAATGTAGCTTCATCAATTGAAACAAATGTACCCTTCTGGGGAGGGATGTTGATGTGGGGGAAGGTATGTGTGTGTGAGGACAAGGGGATATGGGAACTGTCAGTACTTTCTGCTCATTTTTGCTGTGAACCTAAACTTTTTTTAAAACTTGTAGTCTTTTTTTTTTCTTAATGAGATGCCAGTGCCCTCATCTCTTGATAAATTAAAAAATGCCTCTCCCAGCTCTCTCCTCTCTAGTAACCAAACTGTTTTTTTCTTCACAGTGATGGGCAGATAGGATTACACTGAGGCCAACTGTGGGGAAAGAGATGTCCACATGAGAAAGGAGAAAGGCTGGCTGCCTTCCAGTGCTTATTAATTGAAAACGCAAAGATGCCCTCCCTGCTTGTTTGAGGAAGGGCAGGAAGGGCACTTGTTAGCCTGAGCACACACCATTCTATGCTTCACGAATTTATTTTTAGCAGATCTGTGTGTCAACGTCACCCTGAAGTGAAAAGTGCCTGGATGGTGGCAGAACATCCTGCCGAGGGGACAGGGGTCAGTACTTCCACAGCTGTGGGCTGGACAGCACAGGGTGATGTAGAGACGAGGGAGGGGAAATGTCACAGTGGCCCCAATGAACAAAATCCTGTGTCTTGAAGGCAGTACAACCAGGAGAGGGAGGGAGCTGGGGCAGAGACGGGTTTACCTCCTCTCCTCCTCCCACCTTCCCCACCCACTTCTTGTCATTCGTGAGCCACGCTAAGCACTTCACGTGCAATTTGTTAGTTTCTGGCTCGGTCTGAAGAAGACCCCACTACTTTGTGGAGCTGTGGGACCCTGATCCTCAGTTCCCTTGTGTGAAAAAGGGGTAGTATCACCTTCCCCGGTTACTGAGAGTGTGGGGAGTGGAGGCAACTCAACCCCTGGGTGCAGCTCCTGACTCTTCTCCCTGGGTCCCTTAACTCCTTGCACCTGCAAGCAGAGCTGACCAGTCTTGCATGGTGTTTGGGGGAAAATGTGAAAGGCTTGATGAAGAGCTACCATTTGAATATCTGCTTTGTAGCTGACGTTATACCAGTGCTCCAACACACACTACACGATGCCCACGACAACGTATGAGAGATTAAACTTTCCCCATCTCATCGTGAGAAAACTGAGGAGTGCAGAGGTTAGGTCCCAGAGTTCTCGCTTCCTGTCCTTCAGTGAGCACCAAGGTCCCCAGGTTGTTTCACTCTCTTCCTGCCACCCGGCTGCCCCTCCCCCAACACCTCCAGTTCATTCAGGGTGCCACTTACAGCCCATCGCCCACCCCACCGTGTCTCTTTTCATTCTCCACCTTCAGCACTTCATGCAGCCTGTGCCACCTGCTCTAGCTCTTGGCCTTTTGCTCTTGATCTCTTGGGGCCTCAGTTTTCCTCTTTGGAGTGGGAGCGGGAGGGTTGGAAAGCGCTTGGAGGCCCCTTCCAGCTCTGCCTTCCAGTCTGCCTTAGTGAGGGTGTGAGCAACTTGACGGATGGATGAGACCTAGACTCTCTTGTATGTGACTCAGTTTCCACTCCCAAGCTCAGCACATGGCGAACATTTGATAAATGCGTACTGAATTAGATTATAGATATCTGTAGAACATTCTATTCCTTAGAACAAAATGCGTTTGTATAGTTCTCACTGCCACTTTCTCTCTCAACATTCTTTTATATCACCAGTCATTAAAATACTTAGAAAACATAATTTTTAGTGAGCATCATTGTCTTTCATAAAGCTATATCATAATTTATTTAACCATTTCCCTGTTGTTGAACATCTATGCTATTTTCAGTCTCTTAAGTGGGAATGTAGTGAACATCTTTATATGTCTTTGTTCATATCCCTGAATGTGTCCTCAGAAAGATGAAATTACTGGTTAAAGAGCACCAACATTTAAACTTTTATCTCCAAAAGAAACCATAATCCAAACATCCAGAAGAAAATATCCAAAGGAAGAAAGTATTTCTTTCTGCTGTCAACCCGCAACCCAGGAATGCATCTGATTTTGATTGTTTGGCGGGTACTGGGTCAGATGTGAATAGTCACTCCGTATTATCCAGCTCTGCTTCTTAAGTAATTAAGGCACGAACCCAGGCAGTGATGAGCACCTGGTTTAAGGTGCCAGGAGATTCTGGCTCAGGGCCATCCCCTACCAATCTCAGCATGTGCTCTCCCTGCTCTGGGAAGGGGGTGAAAGTGGCGAGGACACCTCATGGCAGAGCTCTGGCTCCCCAGCACCCTCCCCATAGGAGCTCTGCAGGCTGGGAGTACCGCCAGGGAGCTGAGCATCAGTGTTCCTGAGGCCAGTGCATCTGAGGTTTGCTCTTGGCTGGAGTTCAGAGCAGGGAAAAGGAAACTGAATCTGGGCCAAGGTGAGCCTGTCTGGTCAGAAGTCCCTGGGCTATGAGGAGAAGGGCACACAGAGCTGGCAGCCAGATGTGGTGGTGAAGGAGAGCAGAGAAACATGGCCCTCTGATTCACATGGAACTCTGCTCGAGGTGCCCTTTAATCCCAGATAGTAGTCCTGGTCTGAGGGTGGTCAGGCTCACAGTCTAAACCTCTGTGACTTGCACCTCAGTGCCAAGGCCATCCCTTTGTTTTGAAAGAGGAAAATCGGTATCCACTGAGGATTTGCTATGTGCCAGGCACTTTGCAATACATGGGAGGTTTCTTAATATTCCCCTTTTTTACAAATGAGCACACCAAGGCCAAGAGAAACAAAAGGCCTTGCTTAAGGTTACAGGACTAATGAAGAGCTGGGACTAGAACTGGCTGCTTTTCAATCCCTGGGTACAGAAGGGAAAAGATCACAGACCTTAGGTTCCCGTTCAGCTCTGCCTTGTATCAGTTCTTTGATCCTAGGGCTGGTGTCCATGTCATTGGGACTTTAGCTTTCCTCCTCTATAAATGGGGCCACCTGCGTGGTAGGGTTCCCGCTAGGAGTAAAGGGATAATGCTTGCAAAAGATCTGGAATCATGTTTGGCCCACAGGAGGAGCTCATGAAAGCCACTTACAACATTCACCTGTTTTGCTTCTGTCACCTCTTCTGAGAGCTATGATGGGGAAGGTATGGACCACAGGGATTAGTCTCTGGAACTGATCCTCTCACACCACAGCAACCTCCCCTACCCCCACCCTGCTGGTGCCTGGGCCTTTGCAGACCTGGGAGTTTGGCTGAGCATGCCCACTGCCCCATGATGGTCAGCCCTGGGGTTCCCTTTCAAGGCTCTAGATTGAGCACAGCCGCCTTGAATAAGATCACAGAGGACCAGCCCAGCCCTGAAAGCTGCTTCCCAGCCCGCCTGGGAAAACATTTCATTTTCTATTTGCAGAATCACAGATGCTGACTTTTGATCTCTTCCTCTCTCCCTCTGGGCCTCAAATCAGGGATGACCGCTATTTCATTTCTTTTTATTATTTTTTTCTTTCCCCTATAAAGAGAAAAAGTCAAGAGGGCACAGAAACGTTGTTAAAATATTGGAAGGGTTATTACTGGGGTGAGAAAGGAAGGACCTAGCCCTCTCCACGTGAATGAAGCCAGTGGCAATCGTTGGAAGGAGGCTGAGTGAGGCATTCTTTAAGATGGTGTTTGTTAATCTTTCGTATATTTATAAATCATCCAGAGATCTCGTTACAATGAAGATTCAGATTCAGTGGGTCTAATGAGCTCCCGGATGAGGTCCGCACTGCTGGGTCATCCCACACTGAGAGAAGTAGATGTGGAAGCCCTTTCTATCTTTTCCTTGCTCCAGTACTGAAATATTATGATCAATAAATCCTTACAGCTGGGTCTGTGCAGGCAAGATGCTTTTCAAGCAAGCTTCTCTTAGCAGATACTTTAATATAATTAAAACCTACACTTAGGTTTTTTATCATTCCTGCTCCGTTTAAACAGAGGGCATTCAGATATACACAGATTTCCAAAGAAGGTATCTTTGGACCAACAGGTTATACGAAGACACTTATTGGGGGCGGGGGGTGGGGGTGAAGTCTTCTCTCCATTTTATTCCTTTAACTTGTCTTTTTTTTTTTTTAAATAAAAGTCAGCTCAGTCATTATAATATTATGCTGAATTTTTGCTATCTCACAAATGGGCAAGTTCTCTGAATACCCAGTGAAAATTATCTTTTTCCTTATATATTTCCTAGTTACTTAAAAAAAAGTTTTTAGGTTCTGTTTATTTTACATACATGAGGCCAACTTTAAGAAAATGGATTATATGATAATAAATATGATACAATGGATAATTATCATGCATTAGAAAGTACTACCAGTTTTGTAAATGAATTCACCGCAAGCATGTCTTCAAGTGATGAGCTTTTTCTGGGCATTTATCTATGAAAATCTTGCTATCAGAGATTCTGATTTAATTGGTCTGAAGAGGGAGTAGGGCTTTAACTTAAAAAAAAAAATTCCAAGATGATTCTTATGCACATTCAGATTTGAGAACTACTAGACTAAATAATATCAAGTTTCCAACTTTAAACTAGTCAGAGGTCTAGCTATTCATTTAAATTCAACACAGTTTTGCAAAATGTTGTATGCCAGGTACTATGCGAGGCTCCAGAGATATGAGTAAATCAGTTCCAGTTCCTATCTTGAAGGCTTCCATAGTCTAGCAGGGGAGATAAAACATGCAGAATTAATTTTATCTGGAGGTCCAACAAATAGTGAAACGGGGTAATGTTGCTTGTAACGCACAAATAAAAGGAGTAGGAGGAATGGACAAAACTGTGTCTATCTCCTCCATCATCATTCATTCCCTTCTCCCTTCTTCCCAGAGGGAACAGAACACAGATCAAATAGAAACACAATGAAGTTGCAGGGCAGACGCCTAGCTTTTAGACTGAATTCTGGGGGCGGGAGTGGGGGAACAGACAGGGCTCTGGGAGGCTGAGTTGTGGAGCCTTCCCGACTAGGTGAATATTAATTTAGAAATGCAAACCTTCCCACAAGCAGCAAAGGCTGAGCTAGAGACGATTTCCAGCAGCTCCTCTGCCAAAACTGTCAAGTAACTAAAGTCATCGTCTCTACCTTCCTCCCACCATTTTTTTCTGAATACTTCTCTAGCCCCTACCTTTGGGTGCCCTTCTTCCCAGCTGGTCCCCTCACTGTTCTGTGCCCCTCACCCCATCCAGGCTTACCTGTCTCCAGATTATATCTCACCAGAGAACCGTGCTGCAGGTGTCAGTGAGCTGGGCTGGACTCCCTACCAAGCTATGAGTGGCCAAGACCTGCTCAAGAACAGTTGCAGAGTAAGATAGGAGTCTATTCTGCCAAAAGCCTCTCTCACATAGGTGAATTCAAGAATGAGATAGTTTAATAAATCCACAGCCAGGTAGCCCCTAACTTAAATTAATTAGCTCAAGAGTAAAGAAAACAGATTCTGGCGAAAAATAGCATATTTGTGTTCTGAGCCTGCCCCTTGACCTTCTGGGCCTCAGCAAGTGTGGTTAGTGGGGTTCTCTTCCACAAGGGAGAGAGCACTTGCCGAAGAGGAACTTGACTGCTTCTTGAGATAGTGACCTTCTGCACTAGAAACCTCTTGTGAGGATATGGGGTGATTTGGGGGGCGGAGCAGGACCCATTTGAACAATGGGTAGGGTGTTGGCTACTTTTAATGTGCTTCACAAGGAACCTCTAAAAACCACTTTGTGGCCTGCCTTTTACTGCCTTTCAATTCTATGATTCTTTGAAATATTTGAATTGCATTTAGTTCTCCTGCAAGGGAAGAATAACGATCCTTGCAAAGCAATAAGTATAAACAAACATTAACTGGGACTATCCTCGAATCCACCCTGTGACACCCAGATACTTTCTTATAGCTCAGTCCTCACATCACTCCAACAGGTAGACATACTCATTTACAAATAAGGAAACTAAGGCTCAAGGTACCTGGAAGATTTGTCCAATATCTCACAAAAGACAAGTGGTTCTTGTCCAGGTTTCCTAACTTTTAGTCTTATGTCCATAATATGATATCATGATTTGTATTCTGTTCAGACACAGTAAGATTTGAAAACATCCAGAGTATTTATCTTCAAGAAAAGAAAATGATCTCAAAGAAGAGATGGATTTGGGGGAATTGGACAGGTGGGTTAGCTGTCAGGGCAGTACTTGCAAGTCACCAGGAGGGGGCAGAAGCCTGCCATTCTCTGTGCTTTCATCCTTCAAGCTCATCTAGAAGTGTAGTGAGACCTTTTCACTGAGAGGGAACCCAAAGAAAAAAATCAGAAAAGCGTCAGTGTGGACTGCTGTCGAGGCTGGTTTCAGGAGGCGTGCATCTGATAGCTAGGGGCATGGAAAGAAACGCCATCCGCTCTATGGCCTGTACCCAGAAGGCCAACAGCAGCGTAAGCCAGGAAGTTGCACAGGTTATGAATACAAAGAATCCAAGATTTGGGTCTCCAATCTACACTGTCTAGACTATGTCACTTTCCCTCTCTATGCCTTCTTTCTGCATCCGTGAAAAGAAGATAATAATGATGGTCTCGCAGGACTATTGGAATAATCAGGTAAAAGCCCTTTGCAAACTATAAAATATGCCTGCAGGTTAATTGAGGTGAGTTTGAAAGCTCCTGCCCCTAGTGTCTCTCGCTTGCACTTGAGCCAGGTGCCGCCAGGGCTGGGAGGCTGGGGATGGGTGTGCGAGGCTGCACTGAGGTGGTAGGCAGAGGGAGAAGCCACTGCCCCATGCTTTAGTCAGGGTCGCCCTGACCTCAGGATGCTCCATCTCAGTGTGCTGTGCTTCAGATGGGCTGTCTGTCCCCTGGGGTCCTATGTCCTCAGAGGAGAGCCCTGAACCTCCCTGGACTGACACTGAAAAGTCTGAGTTTCAATGATGTGACTCAGCAACCTCAGCCTAAGGGATTGTGGTCACAGTCTCCTTCCACCCTGATGGGTCAGAGCTGAAATGCTGCTGGTGAGGCTGAGCAAGAGAGACCACCTACCCCCACATATATCGCTTGTCACACTAACAGCAGCTTACTGTTCCACCCAAGAGCACAACTTCCTGTCCCATTCGTGATTTCGTTCATCAGGCCAACAATCTTTAGAGGCAGGTGGGACAAATATGGCTTTAATCCCATTTTTTTTTTTTTAAGAGAAAACACTCTCAGCAAGCTTAACTGATTTGCCCAAAGTCACACAGTTGCTAAAAAACATAACAAAACCAAAGAAAACTCAGAACCTGGTCTTCTGACCCTAAAAATATCACCTTGCATTGATGTTTCCACCAAAAGAGATCTTCCATCTCCATCTGCTCTCTTTTCACTTCTGGTATAGATATATAAGGTCATCACTTTTAACTTAGAGTACATTAACATTATCAAGCTATACATAGACCTTGCTTGTTTGATTTAATATTTTATTTTCCCACCATCCCCAATTTGTTTTTCCACTCCTCTATACCCCTTCTTGCCTACAAATGGGCATCCCCTCTAATTTGATTGATTAGTTGGTTAGTTGGTTCATTTATTCATTCATTCAGAGGCTTGAGCCAGGTACATTTCTGACAAATACTGTGTTTATGATGCTTTTTTAACAAGCATTTTTGTTACTGTTGTTCACAATTCATGGTCTGTAACCTCTGGTTCTTTTTCTGCTATATTCCTAGTAATTTCCCATTTTATATTTATATGCTTTTCTCATCTCCCTCTCCTGCCATCCCTAAATTTATTACTTGCTACTTGTTCTTATTTTGTTTTATTTTTATGGGTTTCTGATTTATTTTATATTATTCTAGACTTTAATTATCACCTTGGAGTTGCTTCCTGCTTGTTTTGTATTATTTGTTTATTTATTGTACATGCTTTTGAGTCTTTCATCCCAGTCAGTGACAGTGATGTCCAAAATCAATCACTTTAGGTCAGTTCTCAACCATCACATAAAAGTCTGACGGAACCCCTTATAAGGCTGACAGTAAATCATTAATATTCTTGCCTTCATCTTGATCTTTTTACAAGTTTTACATAATCTTTAATAGCTGAATGATGCAGCTGTGTGTTCAATAAAACTTTCCACGATAATGGAAATGTTCTATATTTTTGTGCTGTCCAGGGTGGTAGCCACTGGCAACATGTAGCTATTGAGCAGTTGCAATGTGGCTTGTGTAACTAAAGAGCTAAATTTTAATTTTAATTAAAATTTAATGCTTTTAAAAAAATTCTTGAGATAATCATGAAAAATATTTTTTAATTAATTAATGGTAAAACTTACATTAATTGTTTTTTTCACATTGAACTTTCTCATATTCTAAAATAAGCCTTACTTGGTCACAACTTTTTAAATACACTGTTGTATATAGTTAGCTAATATTACTTAGAATTTTCATATCTATATTCAAACGTAAAATAGCCTTACAGTTTCTTTTAACCATTCTTATCTGACTTTGTAATAAAGGTTAAATCAGTCTTATAATAAAGGAGAAAGTAATTCTAATTTTTAGAGTAATTTATATATGTCAGGGGATTATCTTATCTTTACAAGTGGGTGGAAATTGTCTATAAAATCATAGGACCATAGGGCTTTTCAGAAAGAGTAGGGGTCTTTGATTATATTGTAATTCTTAACTAAATACTTGACAACTCAGTTTGCTGTTTATTCTTCCAATTTTGAAAGTTCATAATTTTCCAGAATTCTATCAATTTTAGTAAGTCTCCAAATTATGATTCTTCATAATATTGCTAGTTGAAAACTTTTTGTTGTGTTTCTTTCAGTATTAATCACATGTTTACATCTCTTTCTTTTCTCCATTAATTTTGTCATGTACTTGTATATTTTATAAACTTTTCAGAAAATCAGCTTGTTTAATGTCTCATTGCTGCACTCTGTTTCTCTGCTGACCTTACTTGTATGTTTTTCCTTCTTCTCTTCTCCTTCTGCTAGGTATTTTTTTAGGCTCCTTCCTGAAATGAAAAATTAGCTTGAAGAATGTTTCAAAAAGGGGTTTGGGGACAAGCCATTAGATGCCTTATATACCTGATACTATTTTTATGTTACTTGCATTTAAATAATAATTCGGCTGTACATAAAATTTTAGACTCGAAAGTCCTTTTCCATCAACCTTTAAAAGATTACTTCATTGTCTTCTTGTATCTAGTTTTGTTTTTGAGGTTTCATGCCATTCTGACTCTTTTTCCTTTATAGTTGGTCTATTTTCTCTTTATAAATGTTTTGAGAATTTTCTCTTTGTCATTATGTTTTTTAAAAAACTTTTAAAATTTTTATTTATTTATTTTTATTTTTTAGGCAAAGCAACCTTTGATTGACCTCATAGATTGCAAGGACCTTGTCAGCTTATAATCCCTTATTTTTTATTTTTTACACCTACAGCACCTGGTCTTCCTAGGTGGTCTCCCATCCAATTACTAACCAGGCCCAACCCTGCTTAGCTTCCAAGATCAGACAGGATCAGGCTTGTTCAGGGTGGCATGGCTATAGACTCATTATGTTCTTAAATTTTACTGCACTACATCTAAGTGTGAGGGGTTTTTATTTATTTATTTATTTTGTTTAACATTGAGTCCTTTCAATCTGAAGTTTTATATATTCTCTATTTCTAAGAAATTCTCAGTCAAATTCAAATGTAACCTCTCTCCATTACCTATTTTCCCATCCTGGCTTCAAAGCCTATGATCCTAACCGTTGCACTATTCTCCTGTGAAAAGAGAATCAACATTTTGTTGCCTTTGTCTATTCAGGTATTGACTGTCTCTCTCTCTACCACATTGTGAAAGACAGTGGTAGGGTCCTATTTTGTCTCTGTATCCCTAGTGCATCAGTGCTCACTCTGTACTGAATGAACAAATGCATAAACCAAGAGTATGGAGGAATGGAGGTGGCCACAGGCCTGGAGCAGAAGGTGCTATGGGGCTAGGGCAGCAACCAAGCTGCGTGACAGTCCTGTGTGCCCACATTCAGTCAAGCACAGAGCCTCTATCAGGGTGACGGCTCCTTTAGCAGACCCCTCTCATAAAAAGTGAGCACCTGGGACAGCTAGTCCAGCCCAACCATGCTCTGAGATAATGGCCCTGAGGTAAATACCTGCCATATCCTTAGTCAGCTCTCCATAGGGCCCAAAGCTCCATTGACAGATGTGAGGATGTTGATATGAGGCCCGTCTGACTCCTTCTTATCCAGCTGTGGGACCAATGACAGTTGTCATTCTCTTTGACTCTCGGTTATCTCTTCCATAACTTAAAGCTACTGTCAAGTCCTCTTCAGCTCCCAGGGGTGTAAGGAGCCGCAAAGAGATGTTTAAATGCTTTGTAAGTGTGAAGAGCTGCATACAACAAAGTGGTACTCTCATCTGGGACATACTGCAGTTCACACAGAACCTTTTGCCTGGAATCTGAGTTCTAAAGAGAGATCCCACATGGTGATATAGAGTTCTTGATCTAATCCTGCCTCTTCAGAGAAGGGCCAGACTCCCCGCAGGTTTGTGGCTTTTCATATCATTTGAAAGAAGTGTGTAGGAACCAGATTCATCTCCCATTCTGATGAAGAAGCAACTCGAGGCTGGTGATTCTATCCACTCTTCATCCTTCCCTCCCACACCTTTTCCCCACTTTGAGCTATATCTCCCCACTCCATCTCCCCCCACATTGTCACTGAGTCCCCATTCTGGCCTTTCCTGTTTATAAGAGGTTCTAGGAGCATTTCTCTTCCCCTCTGCCCAGAAGAACTTCCTTTGCTAAGCTCTCAGCTAGGCCTAAACTGAGGAATTCCATCTAAGGGTCTTCTGGATGAGAGGATATGGGCTTACTCCTTATAAGTTATATATTTTTTATTTTAATAGAGCACCCAAAGCCTTCTCCAAAGGGGCTCCAGTGGAGGAAATGTCAGGACCCCTGACATCCCAGTGTCAAGGAGAGGGAAAGGAGATGCTCTAAGTCCCTCAAATAGGCAGGGAATATTCCCTCAGTTTCCAAGGCCCAGACATTTTTGGATGAGACTCTCCTGAACCTAGGCTGTCAGTTCACTAGAACCACCCTCTCTCACTTTCAGCTGCTCTTAATGGCCACTCCCAGTGACCTTTGAACCTTTATCAATTCATGCTTTTTCTACTATCTCTCTCTTTTTTTTTTTAAAGTATATCTAATGCCCTTTCAATATTCCTGCCTTTCTGATCTTCTTTCATAAAAGTCTTTTTTTTTTTCTATAGCTGTAAGAGGTTTCAAGCATGAGGTGGGAAATTGGATTGGGTTATTTTGGGCACCATCCAACCCTGAACTCACTGATTCTGTGAAATTTGCAACATGGTTAACATTAAACTCTCACTGTTGAGGATCACTAATGATTAAATCTTCAGCTAGGTGGGTAATGCCCTTCTACTTAATGAAGAGATAGGACACTAACCAGCAAGTACTTTGGTGTTAAAATTAATAATTTGCTCTGATGTTATCTAGTTTCAACATTCAAACCAGCCACATTACAAGTGTGCCATGGAAATCCTATCTTAGTCATGATGATAACAGACAACACAAAGTATACCAGGTATTGTCCCAAGTACTTCACATACATTAACATTAATTTCTCACAATAATGCTATGAGATAATTAATATTTTCAGCCCTACATTACAGAAGGGAAAACTGAGGCACAGAGAACATAATTCATCTGCCCAAGATTGGAGTCAGTAAATGATGGAGTTGGGATTACAAAAGTCTGGCCTCTTAACCACTACCCATACCACCTTCTGAAGCTCAGAAAAGATTATTGTACACCACTCCCCATATGTACTTATGCTGTCATAGCTCCTCACAGGAGATTATCGGAGCTTTTTCTCATATTCTCATCATTATAATGTGTGTCTTGGTTTTACCTTTTGCACACTGACAAGAGTTAGAAGAATTAGGAGACCTTTGAAAGAGATAACTACTATAAGTAAAGAAACTGAAGCTACAATAAGAAACAGGAAGTGAGCAGTGTTTGAGTTAAAGTAAGAAGAGTTGGAGAGGGGAGCAGAGGAGGAAATAAGGGGTCTTGGAAATTATAAGCACATGCCATGCAAAAGAGAATGAATAAAATGAGGCATTAAAATCATAAAGATGTCAATTTTATCTCAATTGAAGTCCAACAGGGTGTTGTGTTTTGCTTTGTTTTGCTTGGAACTAGACAATCTGATCCTAGATTTGATTGGGAAGAGCTAAGGGCCAAGAATAACTGAGAAGCAATTTTGAAAAAGTACAAGGTGGAAGAACTTGCCTATCGAGACTTAGTATGAAAATCTTTAGTAATGAAGACAATAGAGTTTGGGCAAAAGGATAGGCCAATGAAGCAGAATAGAGCCCAGCCACTGGCTCACCCTTCATTGGAAATAATACAAGGCAGAGAAGATGTTATAGATCAGTGTAGAAAGGGTGGTCTATGAATAAATGAGTCTTAGGAACAACTTTATCCACACAAAGAATACAAAATTAGCTTTCTAGCTTAAACCAAGTAGATTTAATTCAGGTAGATTAAAGAGCTAAAAACAAAAAGCAAAACTTTAAAACACAAGATGAAGATATAGAAAAATTCTTCATGACCTTAAGCTAAAGAAGAATTTCTTAAAAATAAACAAAACACACACACACACACACACACAAATAGAAACCATAAATAGATTAAAATTAACTTCTGCACAACAAAAGGCCTCTATAACAAAGGGGAAAACAAGCCATAGCCTGGAAGAAGTTATTTGCAATGACAATAACATGTAAGAAATCTCTCAGACTAATTAGAAAAAGATAACACACGGGGGGAAATGGGCAAAGAACATACACTATCAATTTGTAGAAGAGGAACCCCAGAAGATTAATAAAAATATAGAAAGATGTTCGCTCTCACTATTAATCACAGAAACACAAATCAAAACGATAATGAAATACCATTCATACCCACCAGATCAGCAAAAATTTATGCCAGCCAATGCCAAGTGTTAGCAAAGACCTATCAAATCACAGAGCCTCATTCACTGCTGGTGGGACTGTAAGTCAATACCAGTACTTTGGAGAACAGTTCAGTAATAACAAGTAAAATTGTTGGTGGTCATGGCCAGAAATTCCACTCCAAGGCATATAATCTGGTATGTGTGCATAAGGAAACATGTATTATGATGTTTGCTGTAGCATGGAAACAACCTAAGTATCCATCAACAAGAGAATGAAAGACTAAATTGTATTATAGTTATATAATGAAATACAATACAGCATGTGCCAGAATAAAGTTTCACAATTGCAGCACTAAAAGTGAAATGCACATTGTAGAATGTTATAATACTTTATATATACATATATAGCTTAAAAGCTGGCATAATACTTTAAAATATTTATGGATACATAAAAATGTAATTAAAATAGATTTTAAAAAACATGCATGAGAATGATTAACACTGAGTTTAAAACAGTGCTTAGCTCTGGGAAATGAGGAAGGAGAATGGAATGGGGAGTCACATAGGGGGAAACTCAGTTATATCTTTAATATTTACTTTCTTTGAAGCAAAAAGACCTGAAGCAAATAAGGCAATATGCTAATATTTACTAAAGCTGATGTGGTCATCATTAATGCTGTCTACCAAATATATCTGGCTCTCTGCTTCCCAGGCCCGTAGTAGGACTGCATCTTCCATCCACATTGAAGTTAGCGGTGGCCTATAGTCTTCGTTTCGCCAATGAACTGGAGTGTAAGTGACTTATGTTTCTGGCCTCCTGAGCCAGTGCACAAAAGCTTTGGCCAACATGGCACTGCAGAGACAAAGCTCCTCTCCTCCTCAGTCCCTGAGCAAGCATGCTATCCCTAGGCAACCCATGAAGGACAGGAGGATGAGTGAGAAATAAATCTCCATTGCTTTCAGCCACTGAGATTTAGGGGTGTTACTACAACACAACCAAGTCTATCCTAACTGATACAACTGGGAAGTCGGTCCACAGATGTTTACTGTATTAGTCTCTGGTTTTATCCACATGTTAAAATATTACAAATAAAAATTTAAAATGGTTTTTAAATTGGATGGGATTAATCATATTTTTCAGTTCATGGCACATTATCTTTACTGGTCTTTGCAAGGCCCTTTTCTTATTTTATTAACTTTTGTTTTCTTGATTATTTCATACTTGCGACGGAAGCAAAGTTGGACGACAAGAGCATTTTCATCAGAGGAATGAATGATAGGTTCATACTTGCAGCATTAGTCCAAGTTAATCTAATGCTGTCTGCTAGACAGCCACAAATCCAACTACAAAGTTTTAGTTCTCCAGAGACACGTGAACAAGAATTACAATAAATGCAATCAATGGCCCCAACTGTTGCTGACTCTTCGTGTGCCTTTTAGAAAAATCGTTTCACCCTTTGTTCCTAATTCTGTGATGTTTCTGAAAGCAGTAATCTTGTGCCCTGGTCATCCCAGCACCTGCCCTCCATCTCCACCAACCAGCAACTGTTTCCCTAGATTCAAGTCACCTTTGTAAGGAATGCTAAGAAAACTTTCCTATACCTCTTGGCTTCCAGGTTCCTTTTCTAGGCTGCTTGCAAAGCCCTAAGGGAGTAAAAACCCCAGAAAGAGATGGTGGGGGGAGGCGGCAGAGTGTTGGGAGAAGGAAGAGAAACTCCATGTTCTGTTCTGTATTGTGCAGCGAAACACAAGCGGTGCCTGGAAGTCACCATGAAATGCAATGCCTTTGAGAAGTTCCGTGGAAAGAATGACATCATGACCAACCACTCCCCCGCCCCACCTTTTTTCCAGTGGGAGTGAGAAATAAATAGACTGACACATTTTCCAGTCAGGGAGCAATTCTGGAGAGCAAGTTTACCTTGGCACAGGCGCTCAGGTGGGGCTGTGAGAAACCCTATCTGTGCTTGCCCAGTAAACAAGGAGTCCACAATCTCCCCGGAGCCTTAGCCACTGAACAGGTGACTGCAGGAGGCAGGTGAGCAGGGTGAGCTGCTGGCCAGAACTACCTGAGAGTCAGCCAGGCCTGGGAGCAGGCTGTATTGGGTAAATAATGCCTAGATTTGATTGACGAACTCATTTACTGACTGTTGGTTGCCAAGAGAAATATCATCAAATCTACTAGATTCACAGGTAAAGTTGCCATTCCTTAATTTGATGATTCTCAGAATGCATATGGTCACCTGGGGATCTCATTAAAATGTAGCTTCTGCTTCAGCAGGTTGGGGTAGGGATGAGAAATTGCATTTCTAACAAGCTGCCTGGTGATACTGATGGTGCTGGTCTAAGGACCACACTGCAAGCTTGCAAAGTCTTAATGTTCAGACAACCGTGTACATTTTACCGTCAAAACAGTTACCACATAAGTGGCTCAGTCTGCCTCTGTGACAGGTGCTGTACCAGGTGTGTTCTGTCATCTAGCTCTTTACTCTTCACACCGGCTCTGCAAGGTGGGCATTATTGTTCCTGTTCCCTCCTTGGCAGGCAAGAAATTGAAGTTAAGAGTGGTTAATTTGTTCTATATATGTGTCATTTCTGAGAGATTTTATCATTACCTTCCCTCCCCTTCCCAGCAATCTGAAATAACCCAGAATCAAAAGATAATAAACACCCTATGGTGGAACTGGGCATTGTCTGCTTGTGGCGATTGGCCCTCGTGACACCTAAGAATGAGTAATTCCTTTTGTACAGAATCATCAGGTCCAAGCACAGGAATTCAGGAATCCTATAATCAGTGTTTGACCTAATGAGCCCCGGCCTCAATAGAGACAGTTGCTCAGAAACATGGACAAGTCTGGCTTTCAAATCCCTCTAGTGCTGATGTATTTACCTCTAGGACATGCCATTTTGAGATCCTTAATACTGGGAGGAGATGCTTTGATGAGTCAGCTTGGAAAGAATGCCTCTTAGGGCCCATGCAGGACTGCAGGAAAAAAAAAAAAAGTGCCCCAGCTGGTGGAAACATCAAAGAGAAGGCAATATAACCAACTGACCCACCTGCAGATAATTAAATACCTCGAAGAACTGAGATGTACCCTTGCAAAACCCAGACAGCTTCCAGGTATGAATTTACATCATGTCTGGATCTCAAGGAGCAAGGTGGCCCGACTGGCTGGTCCTGGCTATGCACTACACACGGGGCCAAGTGGGAACATGTTGAGACTCTCCCCCAAGACCCTTGGAAGACCTGAATTCTGATGACCATTCAATGATTTGGGTTGCTTTGCGACTCATTTAGCATTTGAACCTCATCCACAGTGTTTACAAGGTGCGACCATGATTTCACCACCCGTGGGGAAGGTGCAGGCTGTCCCGGAGTTCCCACAACTCCGTTCCCGGAAGTTGTTATGCAGAACTTACTCAGGCAGCACAGCCCAGGACAAACTGAAGGCCTCCAGAGAAGTCATAGTCAATTTTTTTATTTACATATTACATCATTCAAGAAAGTATTTAAGGAAGTTTACAGAAACTACATAAAATAGAGTGACGTTGAGAAAAATAAGAGGAGAGAATATTGGGGAGGAAGGAGAATAAAAGGTAGAGGAGAACAAAGCCTGGTATGATCATTACCTTCTCAAATATTGTAAAGACCTTGCACTTGGACTACGGTATCTTCAGTTCAAGCTCTGACTTTCTGACCTAAAAAGCAAAAGTGCAAGAAAATCAGGTAGAGCACTCACTGTGCCCATGTTACAAGAAATAAAGCAGTCACTTCAGAGAAGCACACCTCTTTCTGATGCTAAGGCTCCTTGTGGGGCCTCATAAGGGACGATCAGAAGGCACAGTGGGATGTCGTAAACAGTGTCCTCCACACCAGCTCTGTGGGAAAGCCCACGGGTTGTTTCTTGGGGATGTTTCCTGTAACACCCAAGTTCAGGCTGATGGCCATGCCAATGCCTACCTAGTCCATTGAGAGAAATTATGGAAGGCTTCAGAATGACTCCTGCTGAGCTGATTTAATATCAGGGTAAAGATCAGAGGCAAGACACTACTTTCGGAATCTGGAGGGCCAATTTCTAAGCAATCCCCACCCACCACCCTGTTTCTCTGGGAATCTGAATTTAGTCTTCTCCCCAGGTTTGGTGCAGCCCTTACTCAGTGCATTGGGGAGTGAGTCCCTAGGGCTCCCAGCAAACCCTTTGAAGTCATCAAAGGGTAAGACAAAGGGCACAACATGCAGCCCATCCACAGGCTGGGAGCAGTGGCCTTCCCACCATGACCCAGTGAGCACAGAGCAGCCTCCTCTCTTTGGGCAAACATGGGGCAAGGAGCTGAAGAACCACGTGTTGGTCCTGGGTTCATCACCCTCTGACCATCAGAACTGAGGGATAGCAACTCCGTTCTCTGGGCCTTAGCTCTGTTGCCTGCAAAATGGAGAAGACAGGAAAGCATCTAATCTCTCCCTTCCCTGAGAACTCTCCCAGCTGCAGTCCTCTGCAATGCATGGCAAACCAAAGAGAGACAATAGAGGAGTGTTGTGAACTTTGGGGTCCGTGGTAAGCCTAGGCATTTTATCACAATATGAGATACTCTGACAGGTAATATTTGCCCCAATGACCCCGACCCCCCCATAGACTTGGCTGAGATTTGTTGAGCCCACATCTCACTTAGACCTCTTTCTCAGCCCAAGTCTGCTTCTTTCCCCTTCCTTTCATTGATGTTGGTCCCAAACCCTGTCACTGCATCTGCCTCTGAAGAACCCAATCTGCCATAGGATCCAGCACCTATGGCACAGAGACTTGCCAGGCACATGCTCTTCAGAACAGAAGCCTTAGCCACCACGAACCCAAGAGTGAGAGAAACAGCTAGCATGGATGGTACGACATAACTTGAGTCATGGTCATCCCATGGACGCCCCAGCTGTCTGAAACAGACGTGACTCTCTCTTCCCCAAACCATCCCTCTGGACTTTGCTTTCCCAGTGGACGTTGCCAGTTTTCCAGTCACCCAGCTCAAAAACTCTAAGCCTTTTCAAGTCCCTCTCCCTCTCACTCCCACATCCAAATAATTACCAAAGCCTCCATCTTTGCCTTGCCTCTCACCATCAGCCATGCCTCTCATGAACACTGCCTCCCTTCTCAGGCCATCTTACTGACCTCCCTCTCTCCCATTCGCCCCCTTCTCTTCACACTATTGGTTGGTTATCCCAGTGCCAGCTCCTATCAGGGAGATGCCCCACTGCTGCTCCCTGTCATTGCTTGACAGCAAGGAAGGGAATGCTAGACATATTGGAATCACACCAGTCCCTCACACCTGTTTCCCCTGAAGTCACTGGGAGGCGTTCGTTGCTACTTGTGACAAACACCCAAACACAAACAGAGGTGGTAAAGCAATGTGAACTGGATGAGAAGTTTCTGTTTCTATCTGGATTGAGGTCAGTGTTATTTTCCTAACTTAGATCCGGAAAACAGAGCACTTGTTCAACCGCCGTGGTGCCCCTGGCACGCAAGTGTGTGTGCTTGTGTGGACATGTGGAGGTCTCAAGAACAAAAGAGCTCGGTGGCTTGCTGGCACCCAACACCGGGGTATTTCTTCATGTTCCTCATTGAACAAATAGCTTTAAGATGTCCATGTCCCCATACGTGGAAGGGCAGGCTGTGAAGGTGTGAGGCTGCATGCCTGCCAGTGAGGGCTAGTGTAGCTACCCTGGACCGCCATGGGAATGCAGCAGCCCACATCCCTGTGTGCTTCCAGCTATGGTGCTGGCAAGTGCGAGATCCAGTGTAAACACTTTAAGAAATGTGCTGGAAAGAGGGAGAGATAGGATGGCAACCATTATATTTGGCATCATTCTCTTCTAGCAGAAGTGACTTGGTCTCTTTCAGAAAATAAGAGAGGGATGCTGCCTCTGCTGGATTTTCCTGTTAGCGAGCAACAAAATGAAAAAAATGAATGTGGGTTTCACTTTTCATTCTTCACTGTTCATCTTCAAGAACATCCAATAGAGAATAATTTAATATCGTACCTTTCTGCCAAGGAAGCCTAGTGCAATGAGCTGAGGGCAGGGAATATCAGGCCCACTTTATGGAAGAATAAACAGAGGCCAGACAAGTGAAGAGACCTGTTTGTTTTCTAACTAAGAATGTCAGATAACATCATACCCGGTGTGTGATTCATTAGTCTTTATATTTTCTTCTTTTTAAATGAAGAAATGAGTGAGCACGGTGGAAGGTCAGGGTCCTGCAGATGAGGCAATAACATGAGAATCAGCCTGGGACATTTGTGTGAAAAGGAGCCTGGCTAGTGTACAACTGGAAGCAGTGTGAGCCAGGCCTTTCTCTGGTGCACTCTCCAAACACCCCCAAACAAAAAAGAGCAGGTGGCTAGAAATGGGGCGTGCCCCCCAACCTCCAGGAAGACTCAAACACGTGTAATGCTCTAGCTTTTTTCAATACTAACATCGGAGGCATTAGAGAACGAAGTTAGACAACAGCCTCGGGAGAACCACCTTCCATCTTTCTGGTTTCCTTTCCTAAGATGAGGCCTGGATAAGGAGGAACAAGAGAGCTAGGCGCCAGCTGCGAGGGCAGGTGGGGAGCGCTCGGTGAGCTTCCTGCAGTGATGCGGGCAGGAGGTGTGGGTGGCCAGATGCCCCACTGTCCTTGAGAGCTGGCAAGCAGTCATGTCACTGTCTTTCCCTGAGCCCCCGATGTGCCACACTGTGTGCTCAGTAGGCTTAGAAACCCTTCTTGGAAGCCTCTGCTGCCTGGAGGGCCCCATTAAGCACGTGAAAAGGCCTTTGGCCTTTCTCACTATCATGACATGTCATCAGCTTTGCTCAGGCTGGCGCAGAACTCCTGCAATGAGAACAGGGCCGCCTCTCCTGGTGCACACCTGGGCTGCTTGGCCTGGCCTGGCCTGGACCTGAACAAGGGTGCTTGGTGCCTGGGGCTCACTTGTAGGAGTCCCCTTCAGTTTGAAGCTCTGTCCTTTTTTAGTGAAAAGGGAGGAAAAAAGGGGTCTTCCGAGACCTTTTTCACTTTCTTCCCATTGGTCTCTGGAGTTAATCCACTAAAATGCTTTCATCAGATTAGAGCTGATGTCAAGGATTCCAGTCAGATTCCTCCAGAAGGGCTGTGACCAATGGAAAATCATTTCATATGCATGCTTGCTGGTCGCACCCACCCCAGCCCTTCTGAGGGGTTTTACTTCCTTCTCTCTCTTACCATGGCTTGATTTCCCCTCAGACTTCACCCATTAACCATTAACTATCGTCAGCCTCTGTGACCACAGAGATCTTTCCTCTCACTCACTTACCGGGCCTGAAATGCCACCATCGAATGGAGGCCTGAGAGGTACTGTGAGCGTATCATTCTCACAAGAGTGTGAATTTATTTGTTAGATCAAATTCGCAGTCGATTAAGGGTTTGAACGATGACTGTTTCAATGGAAAAGAAAAAGATGGTTTTGGAATTTGGGAAGCTGTTATAAAGGGAGTATTGGTTTTTTGAGATCAGTGGGTGCCTGGGGCGGGTCAAAGAGAGGTATGAAACAAGAAGGAATGGAAAGGGGAAGTCTCAGAAGACACATTTCACATAAACTGTTTGACCTACTTAACATTTCTGCTTAGGCCCCATCTAACTGCAGGAGAAATGTTGAAATTAACTCAAATAGTATAAAAGTGAGGAACGCCGGGTTGCTTTGGCTAACAGAGTGACAGGTGTTTTTTTTCCTGCTAGAAATTCTGTACACAGTCCATTCTGCAGAACACGAGGCCTTTTACTAATAAACGAGACTTCCATTTAGCATGTAGACTTGAAATCATGGGGGCTCCAGTGCCCCCTCCCAAGATCTGGATTCTCGCGCTCACTCCTGGTCCCCAGCACACCCCTGGCACTTTCTCACCCCTGGGCCTTTGTTTATGGTGTTCTTGTTGCTGGGCTGGCCTTTCTCTGGCTTCTACTCATCCTTTGAGGGCAGTTCTATGGCCTCCTTTCCCTTTGTCTCTCCTGATACCATTCATTCATTCATTCATTCGACAAATATTTCTTGAGTGCCTACTATGCACGGGTACTCTTCTAGGTGGCGGAGATACAGCAATAAAGAAAACAGACTCAGTCTTTACTTTTCCAGAGTTTATGATATGGTGGGCAGCATCCCTCTCCCCAAGACAAGAGTAACCATACCACCTCCACAGTTACATGTCTCTACTGTAGCGGTTACCATACAGTCTGATGGACACCATGCCACTCTCTAGAGGCAGCCCCGATTTCTTTAGAAAAAGACTCGGGGTAGCAAATCTAGTAGGAAGGGCAGAGGTTAAGGGTCTTCTATGCAAACTGCACTTGCATAGCATGTGTGCCGTTTCCACTCAGCCTTATGATTACGTAGGGAATCACTAAAGCAATTTAGAGACTTTGTCTTACAGCTGTGCTGGTCTGTCACTTAGCGTGTGTGTTTATTTGGGATTTTTTTGGGGATGATCCAAATGGGAGAGAACTAAAGTTCTCATAAAGCGATTCTTTGGAGCCACCACTGGTACATAGTAGGTGCTTCATGCCTGTTGGTAGAATTATTGTTGAAAAGGCAGGAAGATGGAACATGGGCCCAGCTATATGATCCCAAGGCTGGGCACCATGTGGGTGTGAAACACACCTGGGACTCCCGCGAGCTGGTGTGAGCTCTGGTTACCGGGTTGGCAGCAGCGTTCGGAAGGAGCCACTCCTCTGTGCATAATTCACCGCTCGCTCCTCCAAGTTGGAGCAGCGCGTGTGAAATCAGCAGGGACACAGCTGCCCCTGGAGGAAGCGAGCCTACATCCTGTACATTTGAAAAGAAAACCGAAAGTGCCTTTCTTCACAAGAAAACTACTGTAAGTGCTTCCCTCTTTTTTTTTTTTTTTTTTTTTTTCCATAATCCCACAGGTACAATGGGTTTTCTCTGGTCCAGAGTTGTGGATGAAATGGCATGGGTGTGGGGGGAGGACAAAGTGGAATGAAAGAAATTTAAATGGTTCTGTGGCTCGTGCTCTTTGTCTAATCTGGAGAAGGTATCAGCCTGCCAGAGCCCACGCCGAGAAGCCCTCTGCTATATGATATGTGTCCTGGTGATAGCAACCTCTTTGCTGGCTGCTAAAGTGCATTCCTGTGTAGCTGCGGAAAGAGAGAAAGCATGCTAGAGTCAGAGCTAGGACAGGAATGTGAGTATTTCCTTAATTGGACACAAGAGCCTTGAACTGGTTCCAGTTTTAGTGTTTTCTTTTAAGAGCCTGGACCCTAAAAATTTTTCTTTCTCTGAAAAATCCCTTTGGTTCAAAGGCCCCTTGATAGAAATAAAGAAAAAGCCAGGACTGAATCTCTTTGATATTTAGGAAGGCAAGAGTTCACGAGCTGCCAGATCCCGGGTTTCTTTTGGATGTCAGAGGGTTCTGGGCAGAAAGAAGGAGGCGCCTGCTGAGACGGTACATGGTGAAAGTACCCATGGGCTTAATATTGGGCCGCAGAGCCCTGATGATAGGATGCATGGCACCTTCCCCTTGAGCATTTATAGAAGCAATTTTTCTCAGCTTTATTAGCACCCTGAGAGCTAAAAGGAGACCTGTATCGCCTGCTTTATTGCCTCAGGAGTGTGAGACAGAGAGAGGTCATGCAACTTGCCTGAGGACTTACAGCAAAGCCAATCAAAGGCTAGAGGATTTTTGTCTGGTGAGTTTGGGTTGCATTGTGTTGTGAACTGCGAATTCCCTAATGGCCAAGATGGGAAAGTGTAGCCACATTCTCAAGCCTTGCCTATTCATCGTGTGTCCAGACCCCAGCTGGACACTTGCTGGGAAGCACCAAAGACTGGAAGAGTTTGGGGGCTGGAGAAGTTGAGGCGAGATGTTGGGACACAGACCACAGCAGTGCCCACAAGGCAGACTACTTGCCTTTTTCCCCCAAAAGCTGTAAATTGCAGTCAAGGGGCTCCAGGGGAAAATGGGGCGGTTCGTGGTCGAAATGAGTGAAAAACTAAAACAGATGAAGTCAACTCTGCTCATCACCCTCTTTCCCCCCGAACACCTTCAAAACAAGCCATGTGTCTGCTCAGTGCTTTCCAACTTACCAAGTGTTTTCATAACATTATCTCATTTCAGCCTCACATCAACCCACACACATTCTTGCCTTTCAGATTTCTTATGTACTCAAATGAGTTTCACCGAAAAGTTGGCTAGAAACTCCCCTTCTCCTACTCACTTTTTTCCCCTTAAACCCCAAGCTTTTGACTGATATCTTTAAGAAGCTCCCAAATTCCCAGGGTGGGAAGTTTGTTTATTCTGCCAGCCCTGCCCCACCAGATGGACCAGTAGTCCTGGACTTTGCTATTGGAACCAATACTTTTGTATTTAATTTATGTTCAGCCATTAAACAAAACCATAGACACCAGGATAGGGTAGTATTGTGAGGAAAACATAGGCTTTGGAACCAACAAGCCTCAGTCAAATTCTGGATCAGCCATTTGCCAGCAGTGTGGCTATGCCCAAATTACTTAATCTCGCAGAGCCTCTCTTTCTTCATCTGTAAAATGGGGCAATAAAAAAATTTTAAAAATAAAATGGGGCAATAGTAAACTCTACATCGTAAAGTTGTCATGGGGCATAAATGTGCTAGTAGATATGACTAACTCAGCAAACAGTTACTTTGTGAAGTCCCCTATTGCTAACCAAAGGACCAGCTTCACCAGGACTAGGCAAGTTAAAAGTAATACTGTCTTTGTGGAAGCCAGAAGGGAGATAAAGTGTGGGAATATGTTGCCAAATGAATTTAGATGGAGATTTATGTTTTTACTTGGTGAATAATTAGCTACATGTCCTGTAAACATGGCACAGTGGTGCCAGAGATGACTCTAGTATGATATAAAGATCAATACTTTTATTCTTTTTTTAATCATTATGTTAGGTGAAGGAGACAAGGAGCTGGAAAAGGGGATTTATATAATGTTGGAAAGCAAGACAGCTCTGATTCCTCTTGGATTTTTATTGAAAGAGAATTGTACGTCAACACTTCAGTTCCTGGGGACAAAGGTGGGAGAAGGGAGGGAGTGCAGAGGTCCCCGACTGAGAATTTAGTTCACTGATCTGCACACAGTAGATGCTCAAGAAATGTTGGTGCTAGACCGAGGTGGTTTAGAGAGTCCAGGTCATGTATTTGACTCCTGCTGCTGACTTCTTGGCAAATGCAGTCCAGGCGTAGGGTTGTAGTGGAAAGAACATTTGACCAGTCTGAAGGCCTGCGTTCAGGTTCCATCTACACTACTTAATAGTCTGGTGACCTTAGACATGCCATTTAATCTCTCAAATGTCTTCTCACCTGTAAAATGAGGAGATTGGACTAGGTGATCTGAAAGGTCTCTTTCAGCTCTAAGGTTCTGAGACTCTAACTTCATTTGCTTGTGTTTCTGTTTATTTATTAAAAGGCAAGGGGATAGAAACTTATCTCCTAGGATATTAAGAAGAAATGGTCAGTCTACATGATAAACACCCCATGTCTTTAGAGATCTGAAGCAAATGTAGTAACTAAGAGCAATGTAAGAGAGTAGCTGTGTCATCTTTGGCAAATCTCCTAATTTATTTCAGCCTCAGTTTTCATATTTGTTAACTGAGGACTGTAAGTTGTGTTATGTTACTCTTATTACGTTCTTTTGAAAGCTGAGGTAATGAAAATACTTTGAAAAACTTCAAGGCACTGTATAAAGTATTATGATTGAGAAATGGCATACTTGTTATAGTATATTGAAGTTTAGCTCTATACATTCCATATTTTCAAATGAATGAATGTGTTACTGTGGTCCCAGAGGGGTTACAGAAGGTATAGATTTGGGGTCACAACGCAAGGCTAACTTTCCATTCCCACTTACTTGAGGGAAGTGAAATTTAGTTAAAATGGGCATTAATACAATGTTTCTTCTACGAGAGCAGGCACCAGGTAATTACCTCAATGTTCTCCAAAGTAAAGAATGTTTTAAGGGGCCAGATATCTGTTCTCGGAGGCCTATGTCCCACCCTCTTCTCCAGAATGAGGCCATTTTGACACTTACGGGTGTTTGTGTGTGGAGGGTGTAGCTTTCTGAGTTTTGAAGATTTCACAAAGCAATAATGATGGCTATGCGATGTGAGGCTGTTGGCATGTAAAAATGGTAAGACAGTCCTTTCATCCAGGTCCTTCCAGGATTTACTACTGGGGAGCAATGGCAGAAGGCCTCAGTCCTTGCTTGTGGGGGGCCATCTCAGGCCCCCAAAAGTCCCATCCTAGAAACCAGCTCTCCAAGCACTGGCTTCTCCTTTGACCATTTAAATGACAACAGGTCACATGCAGCATTTGAGAAGCTTCCCCATCCTATGCAAAAGGCATAGACAGCACCCCACCCCCCACCAGCAGTAAGCCCACATCTGGAGCATCCCCATTCCTCTTCTGTCCACAGAAGCATTGCCTTCCATCAGGACACTCACTACCTTGAGAGGGGGCTTGTCTTGAAGCTGCATTTTCCTAGGAAGTACACTGTTTTTACTCAGACTGTATATATGAATGACTAAAGATAGCAAAACTGTTTTAAATTTAATTACTTTTTAAGCAATTCTTATCAATTATTTTTATTTGCGTTGTCTTGGGAGGGCTGATGAAAATTATAAGGGCCTCTGTTAAACTATTACCATTAATCCTATCATCCCTTATTTGAGATAGGGTTATGTATTTTCACTCTTTAAGCATATATCAATGGATTCAATACAGTCCCTACCTTTCAAAGAGCTAACTGACTTCAAAGTACATTTCATTTTGTCAAGTGTTTGCTACCCTCTCCTCCAACACGTACATTTCCTCCGTCTCCAGTACACACATAGGTTAGGGTTATAGAAAAACTGAAAAGCCATTTTTCAGTTTTTGCAGAGGTGTGAAGCAACGCACTACGGCCACAGAGGGGCAGACTCTCATACGGGCTGGGCGGGGGGCGGGGGGCGCAGCCTGACCGCCTGGGCAGACCCCCCGGAGTTGCAGTGTGGGAGGGGGTTCTACTGAAGGTCTTCGTTTCTCCTCGTTAGAGCAGATTTGGGAGCCAAGGCTGGTGGGGTGTGCTTGAGCGGCGCCCACCGCACCCCCGTGGGGCTCCACCAGCGTGCGTCTTTTGTGTCCAATGGAAAAACCCTAAGACGACACCCCTTCTTTTCTCAGACAAACAAAGCCCTCTAAGGATCTCAGGGCTTTGCAGACTGGTCCCTCGAAAGCTAACACGACCCCCACGGGCTCATGGTTCCCCCCAGCTCCCCGCCCCCCCCCCTTCCCAATGCCTCATTTTTAGCAGTGCTCTCATTTCCAGGCAGCTTGCCCGGGATAGAGGAGACGCGCCTCAGGCGCAGCGACCGAGATGCCGCGGGCGAGGATGCCAGGGAGAGGCCTTGTTTGGGAGATGAACGCTGAAGCGGGGTGTAAAGGAGGGCGCTGGTGCCAGGAGGCTAGGGTCGAAGGATGGCGCCCTCCGTAGGTTCAGCGCGGCTGCCAAGCGGTCAAGTCTGGGGCCACTCCAGCGCCCTCCTGATGCCCACTGTCCTCCGCCCCCAAACCTCCCGGGGTGCGTGCAGTGAGGGGGGCGCTGATGCCGGCGAGTTTGTAAGCGCGAAGCGGCGTTGACATTGAATTCCAGCCCCGGTGCGTGCCTGTGTGTGTGTGCACGCGCGTGTCTGCCTGTGCGCTGTGGGGAGGGGGCCGGGCTAGAGGCTGCAGCAAACCACGGCCCTCGGGGAGCAGAGCCGAGCGCGCCACCGAGCCGCGGCGCGCAGGAGCTCTGAAGCCATTCATGATTTTGGTGACGTTATTCTAGGAGTGGGTGAAGGAGGGCGGGGCTTCCTGGGGCCGAGCCCCGCCCCCCGCCCCTATAAGTACGGCTTCCCGGGCTCTTTGTGGGACCGCGAGCTCGGTGGAGAACCCAGAGCTCCGTCTGCTCTGCCAACGCAGCTGGCGGTGGGTCTGTCTCCGGAACGCGGACGGGCGAACGCCCAGTGCCCGCACCCGGCCGCCTGCTCCCTACCTCCCGCGCCTGTCCGCGCCCGTGACATCCTTACTCGGGACGCAGTGACCGTTTTTAAATCACAAGGGCGTGGGTCAGCCTCCCCTAGGACTTCATGTCTGTATATTTCCCCATTCACTGGTGAGTATCCTGCGCCCTCGGCGGGCATCAGTCTCGCGGCCGTGGCTGCGGGGACCCGGCGCTTGCTCGTGCCGGCTCCGGTGCGAGGGCGGCCGGGAACTAACCCAAGCCCGTGCAGGAGTCAACGTCAAGGTTGCAAAGGTGGGGGTGGAGGGACGGCGGTGCTGAGAGCATCCAGACAAAGGAAGTGAACTCAAAGCCCTCACCCAAGGAACGGCTGGGAAGGTGTGTATGTGGTGATCGGGTGCGGGGGGAAACAGGGGTCACGCCTGAATCCCGCTAATAAAACCCCCTGTGCGGAGGGCTGCAGGATGCGCGAACCCTGCTTGGCACTGGGGGCTCCAACTCTCCTCGGGCCCCTCCCCCTCCTTTTTTTTGTTTGTATGCAAGTCTCGGCGTCGAGGCCGGCGGCAGCGGGGCTGAGCTGGTGCAGCGGTGGCGTTTGCAGAGCTCCGAAGGGTGGTGGTGGTGGTGGTGGTGGGGAGAGGACGGGGAACGCTCTCACCACACGTAACCCATCTGAAGCCACAAGCAGCACAAGCACACGCTGCACCCTCCCGACCCCTTTCCTCTCCATAGCCCTTAAAAGCCGACGCGCTTTTGCAGGGGCCTGGGCTAAGAAGAAGCTGCCTCTTCTGCCCCGGCTGAAAGGAGCCTGGGCCGTGCAAGGGTCAACAGAGGTTCGCAACCCACCGGGAATCTGGGCTGGGAGGGATGCGCCACGGCACCCAGCTCGTTGCAGAGCGAGGCCCCAGGCCGCTGGGACTTGCGCGCCGGCCGCTGCTTCCTTCCTGCTCTGGGGAAGAGGAGGAGCGGCCGGGGAGCGAGCGCTGGCGGCTCCGGAGCGCGCTCTCAGGTGCGGGCGCCGAGATCCCGACCCTGTGGGCTCTAGCTCGACGCGGTCCTGCTCAGCCCAGGCACGAGAAAGTTCATGCTTCGAGCATCAACTTTTCCGGCCCGCGCCACAGTCTGGAACCGGGAGCGAGCACCCCTACCCCAGGCAAAGAGCCTGATGAGAGCCCTGTGCGCGCTTTTCTGGCAAAATTCTTTGGGGAGTCGACGGCATCCTTTCCTTGACTCGGGAAGAAACTGCCCTTGGAGTCCCGGCTCCTCACCGGAAACTTGCCTGGGAACCCATCATCTTCGCTTAAGTCACCCCTCCCTCGTCCTGGCCTGGCTCTATTTAGAAAGAAAACTGAACTATGAAAACAAAGTGAACATTCTTCCACCCTGAGGCTTGCGAACCCCTCTCCTGGGCACCCCTTCCCTCCCATCTCCGTGGTATATGAGCAACTAGGTGCTACATGGGTGAGATTGAAAGCTATCGGAGGCTTTGTGCGCTTGGCCACGCAAAACTTGCCAAAGAGGTTGTTAGAGCCTCAATCGGGGTTATTATCCCCTAAGAAATTAAGGTTTGAGGTTATTTTATAGTTGATTAGCACATAATTTACAGCACTACCCCCTCCCTCGCGATTTGCCTTTTAGCATATCTGTGAGATATTTATTATGAGCATTATGGTAACAAACAGGGTACTGTGGCTCAGAGAAGTTATACGACTTGTTTAAGAAAACAGAGCTCTTGATTGGCAGAGCTTGGACCAGAACCTATTGCTTGTTTCCAAATCCAATGCCATTTCTATTCTATAGTAACCACAAAATGAAGAAGAGTTTGGTACCCCTGTTTTCTTGGACATAGTCTTTCTAACACCTGCCCCATTTTTTTTTTTTATCTTTTTAAACCATAGGTAAAAGCATGATGATGAAAACATTGGTTATTTGTGTAGTGAGTACATTGATTTCGGTGTGTACCATTTGGCATTATGCTTTCCAGACTCTGTATGTGCCCATGGCTTGTGTGAGGATAATGGAACGTTTGTATCCCACTTTTCGGAGTACAAAGTACTTTCACATGTCAGCCATTGGTGGGCCAGCTTGGCCCCTCTGTAAATTTCCTTTGCAATCAGAGTCTGGGCATCCTTAAGGCTTTTAATCCAGGGATGTTTTTCAAGCTGTGAGCTTGCAGCTGCTGTGGCTGGGGCTAGAGAAGGGGGTTGGATGGCAGATGTGAAACTTGCAGCAAGCTGACCCCTTGGGGCTTAACGCGGGACATTTTGCAAAAAGGAACACCAGCGTGACAGAGAGAAATCTGGGAAGGCGACATTGTTAGACTTGGTTTCCCTGAAGTTGACCTGTTATTATTATGTAATAATAATATGCAGTTCCCTTGGAGAAAGGTTGAATCGGTTTTAATATAGACAGATGGACTTAGCTGCCTACTGCTTTGTTTTTGTTTCTAGTTCTGTCACTTAAAAGAAAATCCAGAGTCACTCTGTGCCGGTGGGGACTAGTCCAGGAGAGAAGGGAAGTGGAGGTTTGCCAGACAATGGCTTTGTTGATCGAGGTCGAGGGCCCTGGTGCTCTGGGCTTATAAGGTGCTTCCTTGGGGTATGAGCTTGTTTTTCTGCAAGTTCTGTTTTGCACACCTCTCATCCTGCCTCCAGACAGTCCCCTGATCTAACAGCAGAAATTGCGTCTGTTTGTTGATTTTGGGTCTGGGTTTCTTGGCAGCCCTGACTATCTGAGATCGGCCGAGATGACTGAGGTGATGATGAGCACCCCATCCATGGAGGAGATTGGCCTCAGCCCCCGGAAGGATGGCCTGTCCTATCAGGTGAGTTTAGTACTGGGTTTCTTCTGGCTCTTCAGAGCCTAGTTGCTTTTGCTGAGCCTGGAGGCAGACTTTGTTCTGTGTCCAAGTGCCACTTATAAGAGCTGTTTGACTTTGGGAAAGTCCCCTAATGCCAATAAGCCTCAGTTTTCTCATCTGTAAAATGGGGAAACAGTAGTCCTGACCTCATAGAACTGTGGTGAAGATTCAACAGGATGAGAGGATGTATGTAAGGTATTAATAGTCCCTGGGACACAGTAAGGATTCAGCAAACATGAGCTGATGCTATTAATTAGTCATCCTGGTGGCTGTGGCCTCTTCCGTTCATGGCAGCTGAGGAGGAAGTAATTTATGCACTCAGGATTCAGACAGAACTTCCCTTCCCAGCCATGCCTTGGGCAGTGGGAACATACTATGAGGGGTGGCTTATGGGGAAGGGTGGTCTGGTGGAGGAATGGTTCCGTCAAGTGCTGCTTTCTTCCACACGTCGATGGTTAACCAACCAATTCCAACAATTACTCGAGTAAGTGTTCAACTTATTTAAAGCTGAGAACTTTCCCCAAAGAGAGGCTATCTCAGGGACATCATTACTGGAATCTAGCTTAGAAATTGTCCTGTACGATGGATTCAAAATACATAAAGAACCAAAAAAAGTGACCGAAGGAAGTAAGTGCTTTGGATTCCTAATGCAGTGCTCCTTCTGGCCTGCCAAGTTGCTCTGACACTGCCCCCAGATGGCTTCAGAGCACCTGTGGTTAATACATTCCGGAGAGGAAGGAGTCTGTTTTTAAGGGAAAACCTTGGGGCCAGGGAAATTGTATAGGGTGGCTGGCCTAGGGAAGAAAAATGGGGATGTGATGTGCCCATTCAGTGATATCAACGAAATGTCTGCTGTGGGCCATGCACTTTATAGATGCTACACATTACTCTTTACCATAACTCTGAGGTGGGAATTCTTGCTCTGGTCCATGGATGAGGAAACAGGCTCAGACTGAGTCGGCGATGGATCATGTGTCTATACCTTGGGTTGGTTCTTGGCTAGAATCCAGACTTGCTCTGGCTGGTCATTCTTTAGAACGATTCTAGGGGCATTTATTTTGTAAAGGAAGAAACAATTAGAAAACCGTATGGGTGCAAGGGAGGGAGGGTGATCAAAGACCGCCTAGATGAAAGCTAAGGTTGGGTAAGGTAGTTTGGCAGGTGACAGCAGAGTCACCCACAGACACATTTGGGAGGTTCATGAAGGCTCCTTTGTTTTGGTCAAACCCCGTTTGCTGGCTGGAAATAAACATTCAGTTTGCCCCAGAGGGTATAAGGGTATGAGGGGAATACCCTTTCCTGGTAGTTTCATACCCTCCGCACCTAGAGTGGGTCTGAGCGAGACAGCTGAATGCCCCACAGCCTGTGGGAGGGTAGAAGTTTCCTGGCTCACGGGATGGGGTGTTTTCAGATACTAGTTTCCAAGCCACTGAATCAGACTGAATCTCTTTGTGGTTACAGGTGAGATTTTCTTTCAGCTCTGAGTTTTAGATTTCTATCACAGAATCTTTCCAAACACAGTCGTTGGTATATGTTGTGTGTGCTTTTTATATTCTCCTTTTGAATATGTCCCAGGATAAAGGGCCAGGTCCTTCAGGGCTTCAGGTTCTTCTCAACGCTTCTAGTCCTTCAGGCCATTTTGCTGGGTTTGAGGGTGAGGGCTGGTGACGATGGAGAAAGGGAATACGACACTGGGTGAAGAAGCCGAGTTGGGCTGCAATGGTAGGAACTAAATAAAATCACCTCTGGACTCCTGAAATGTCTTGGCGCTGACTGAGAGCAGGGCCCTCAAATCTTCCCTGTGGTGCTGGACTGAGCCCCCTGGTTCTCACAGCCCCTCAGGAAACCCGTGCCTGAGGCCTGGGTGGGGGCTACTGCTCAGTTCCAAAATGTCTTTCCTGGAACTTTAAAGCAGCCTGTCACAGGATTTCAGAAAGGTCTTCTGGTCGCCTGATGAAGAGAGACGGGAGAGGTTGTTATGTTTAAGCAACATTTATTGGCCACTCACTACATGGAACATGCTGTGCTGGGCGCCGGCACAGAGAGGCTTCAGTGCTCGTGTGGGAAACCAGCAGGTTCGTAACAACTGGAACACAGGGAGCCTGGTGGAGCGATGCGAAAGCCTCCATCAATCCAGGTGTGGGTGGCAATGAGAAGGCTTGGAAGGAGGTCAGACTGGGGCTGGGCCTTGAAAGAAAATCAGGACTTTGAGAGGTCACCTCCATCTCCAGTCTAATTTTGTTGCACCTTCGGATCCCCCTTGGCTCGGCCCTGTTGCTGCCAGGTGCAGGGCTCTGCAGAGAGCTGGCCTGACAATTGCCATATGACTGATCTTCTCTGGGCCCACTCAAAGCTGGTGCCATCCAATTAAACACATTCCCACCAGAGCTCTGGGGACCGGCTGGGACGGTGCTCGGCTCAAGCCCGTCTGCTGTGCATGCTCGGGCTGTGCTCAGAGCTGGGGGTGGGAGATCTCGGAGCTCTGTTTTTGGCATTCTGCCTGAGGGTAATAATAGTACATGGCTTTTTACTGAGACCTGCTTTTCCAAGGAACCAAAAGTGGGAAGGAGACATCAATCCCAACTTGGCAGATGAGATAGAATCTTAGGCTTGTCATTTGACCTTGAAACAAGGTCGTAAAATAAACAGACACATCAGACTTTGTCAGTCATCCCCCACCTTCCAGACCTACCAAGAACAAAGCTTTCCTGATTTTTCTGCCCCAGATGTGACCTCTTTCAACACCTGTGGCATTTTGTGCTTTGAAATGATGCTACGCTGGGTTTTAAGGATATGAGTCACACCTTAATTTCTCCTTGCCCAGGCCTCTAAGGGCAGGAGATGACTTCTCACCCTCTTCGTGCCCATCAGCCATCACCCTTCTTGCACCCCTCCTCAGCCCAAGGTGCCTGCTGGCTCAGGGTCTTCACAGAACAAGTGCTAAGTGATGATGGTTGTTTCAGTGAAGTCCAGTCTCTTGATTCTAAGCTGGCCACCTTCACTTCTGCTTTAAGATCTATGAAGGACCTCCTCAGGCTCATGCCTGTCACGGCTTTGCGTAGATGTCATTTTATCCCCTGAAAGTTTCAGGTAAGCCCAATCTCTTATGCTTAGAAGTAAGTGCATTTTGTGAGCATGTATAAAAATGGAAAGATCTGGTGCTTTGTTTTGTCTTTCAATTCGTGAAATCCATGTCTGCTCACTCACTTGGCATGAATTATGACACCCAATGGGTAAGTGAGTAAATGATTACTAGAAAGTCTGAGCACATCTCGGGTGGGCTGTGGGTGGGTGGCAGCCAGCTCACCTGGGCTGAGTGGGAGGGTCTCCATGAGGACATTTGTGTCCCTGCTAGCTGCAGCTCCCTTCCCACATTGTATCGGGGGCCTCCTGTTCTCCTGCCCCTGGGACAGGAGTGTCTTCCAAGGCCTTCTTTCTTTCCCCAATTCAAAGAAGTGGGTCAGTGGCTGCTTTGCACAGCCTCATCTTGCTTTCAGGGGCTCTAAGAATGTTGCATTTTGGAATGCCGCTCTGGCTGGGTCTCCTACCATGCTGTCCCTGATTGGCCTGGGCTCTGAACGGGGAAGGGTCCTGGGCATTTGCCTAGGGACACTGATGCTGCCATAACCCAAGGGCCCCAACAGAGCACGCTGAGGCTTCTGCCATTTTATCGCCCTTGCCAAGTTCTAGACAGAGATCAGGCTCCTTTATTTGCATTTAAAACTATCCCTTCTAAAACATCTGGACCAAGATCTGATAGCTTTATCCTTCCCTAGGCTCTTTAAATTCCTCTCTGATCAGCACACATGTCCCTCATGGGCTGCCCTTTGTATTCCTTCTACTGTTTTCTTGGTCACGTACTCCTACCATCTGATGTCCATCTACCAGTCACAGAGGCAGCAGGCCCTGCTTCTCAGGGAAGCCAGGCAGGATGTGCTATAAACCAGAGGGAACGAGGTCTTCGCGCACCACTGTGCCCTGTGTCTGTGCCTTGCCTTTGATCCGCAGAGCTCAGAGCTTCCCCGTGGCTTCCCCTGCATTTCTCAAGACAGGAGGGAGGAATATCTTGGCATTTTATATGGGAGGGAGGAGAACAGTGCGGGGTGACTTCTTCTTGCACAGCCCTGTCATTTGCTTCCGGCAGTCTGAAAGCCTCAGTTCTCGCTCTGCTTTAGGACGGGTCTAAAGCACTATGCTGGATGAGAGCTAGCCTCTCCCCAGACAGGACCTCTCTGCCTTTTTTATTTCCCAAGCCCAACAACAGCCAAATTCTTTCCCGCCCCCCTCCTCACTCTTTCTCAGAAGTGGCAACTCCTCTGTCAGGGAACAGGTCAGTTTAATCGCTAAAGTCAGACAGAGATTCAGAGACACTTTGTCTTTGCTCACATCTACACGCTGAGCCTTCCTTTGTGAAGATGCCCTGAGCCTGGCTTTTCTTGTGCTGTTCCCACCTGCGTGAATGCACATATTGAAATAAGTGATGGGTTGAGTCCTCCCCAGCTTAAGCCCTCAGAGAGGTTCCTCTTCCATGTTTCTACCTCTGTCTCCCACAAGCCCCGGCTCATAGGGTGGTTCTGGGCATAAGTCATCATCTCCCTTTGTCTCTTCCTCCTTGTGCCTCTTGTCTTGTTGGTTACCCCCAGCTGTGGTACCCCATATGTTCTGCTGAGCGGCCACATGGAAGGCCTATGGTCACCAGGAAACTGGCTTTCACAACATCAGACTTAAAAGCCTCAGTTGTCCCTGGAGAGACATAAAGCTAAAATTCCAAAGCACTTGGCAGGAGACGTCCAGCATGGACACGACATGTTACTGGAATCACAAAGAGTTTTCTTTCTCCTATCCCTACCTCCTCCACCCTGCTCCCTCCTTGGTACAAATCATAATCATGTGATGCAGAACAGGCAGTTATGGCCACATGGTTCAGAATCACAGGAGGTCTGTTTCTTTGAGTGGCGAAGGAAGACTGCCTCCTTCTGAGTCAGTGTGCACTTTGTTTAGATCAAGTCTACTTTGTAAGCGGGATCCAGCACCTTCCTTCCTAGGCCCAAAGCCTTGACACAAACATCACGTTCACCGTTTTGGAATGCCCCTGGGTTAGGGCCTGCAGAGGGCTGGAATTATTCCCATGGGGGATCACCGCCCCCCCCCCCCCAGCACACACACCAGGGTCACAACGGGGCGTCTGTAGCCCGGCCAGGGAGAAAACAAGCTTTCTCCATGTTCCTAGCCAACACGCTGTACACTGGAACCACACAACCCGGCATTCTCTCAAAGGGCCCGTGTTAGGCCTGACGCCTCTCAAGTGCTGGTGTGTTCATCGGTCCCCAGAGCAGGGTCCGTGTCTTAGACTGTGCTTTGTTTCCACACGCCGGCTACAGTGGTCCACAATGGTTGCTTACTGAGGGCTGAATGATGGGTCAGCGCCCCCCCCCCCTTTCCTGCACCTAGAGTGATCCCTCTACTTTGACCATCCTGTGGCATAGATTTTTGTAGAATCAGCATTTTCTTTACGTCAACCCTGTCTCCCACACTGGATAGAAAGGAGGATTGTACCATTAGGCAAAGGGATGAGTTTGGGTGATGAATCTTGTGACTGGAGCCAAGAGCTATTCCTGGGTGTCTAGTGAATGTCCTGAAATGATCTTTTAGGCCCGAGTCCTGAAATAATCCTCGGAGGATATGAAGACAGGCTCTCATTTACACGGAGCCCAGAGTTGACAGGGCTTCTCTCCCTTCTGGTCTCCTAGTCACTGTGCCTCGTCTGCTGCCTCTCCCTTCACCATCTGCCCTTCGCTTGTCCCCAGGCCCACCCACCTCAGGAAGATTCTTTATCAGTAAATCAAATCCTGTGTCTGCTGCTTTACTCCTTGGCTGGGGCTCGAGGAGGGCCCCTTATTTTACAGACCAGTCTGAGGAGAAAATTGAAATTAGCCAAAGGTTTCTCCAGACTGTTGTCCAGCTTGCACTTTGACCTGAAGGGCTGTTTAGAAGCTCCCTTGGCCCCCTCCCTGCTAGAACCGATTGCTTTGCACTGTCAGAATCTCCTTTTTGGTAAACTGTTTAGAAGAGGAACCTGAGCATTTAGCTGAAGCAGCACTGACTACTTGCTTCTCGACCAGGAATTTCATTGGAGCCAATGGGAAGGAAGGTTCTGGATGTTTCACTCAAAGGAGAATTGGCCTGAGCAAGGAGAGCGCAAACCTCACTCCAGAGGTGGTTGGTCTCTAGGTCTGACTTTCTCCACACTTGAACCTGAAGGTGGTTCCCAGACAGAATTCATAGAATAACTTGAATTTGTCTTCTGCTTTTATTTTGGAGAGTGGAATCACTTGCTCAGCTTGGAATTGAAGGCCTCCTTGGCTTTCTCAAGGGTGTGTGTGTGTGTGTGTGTGTGCATGTGTGTGTGTTTTGGGGTGTGTGTGATAATTATAAAGGTACAATTTATTCCTTTTAGAAATTTATGAAAATATAGAGAAGTGCAAAGAAAAAAATACCCATATTCCTATCACTGAACCATTTTGGTATGTTTACTTCCAGATTATTTCTATGTGTTTATATTTAAAAAAAAAGAAAGAAAGAAAGAAATTGAGATAATATTGTTTATGCTATAGTGAATCTTTTTTTCACTTACTATAATATTGTGACTATGTTCCTGTCATTTGGTTTTCTTTGTATAACGGCATTTATCTTGCCATGTACCGCTTCTTATTGCTGAATATTTAGGTTGTCACATATTTTGTTCTTATAAAGAGCACTGCTCTGAGCCTCATTTTTCATAAATCTCTGCATAGGTCTGATTCATTTCCTTGGAATAAATTCCTGGAAGTGGAGTTAATGATTCAAGGAGATTCAACATCATTAAGATTCTTGATTATATATTACCTTAAAACAGAAAACAACAAGAAAAGTGATTATCAAAATATAAGCTTCCAGCACTGAATGCTCTAACAAATAGAATCTCAAAGATGTAAACTCTATAGAGAATGAATAAGGGAGGAGCTTTGTGGATTGAGTCAGAAAGGTGTTTGGTTATTTCAAAGTGTTTAGGAGATGTTGTATACCTTCCCTTAGTTTGTTAATTGCTTATTTTGAGCAGAGATGATAACAATTGATGTTGTTCAGACAATTAGCCAGCATTGCAAAATAGCTGGTGATCATATTCTTGTCCCACAATGAGTATGTTGACATGCTCTGTGGATTACAAATGTATATTTGTATATACCATGTATACAAAAATATGTGTTGCCATATTTATCTCCTTTATTCTATTAATGACATTGGAGCACTGTGTGACCTTAAAGAAGACCAGGGAAGTTGCCTCGACCTTGAGACCCATGATGGTTGAACAGATAGATGGTTTAGTCTCCTGAGCCATCTTGGTTTTCCTGGGGTTCCAGGCCTGACTCATGGAATGGTCATGGTTCAGAAATATTGCTTTCCTGAAATCAAGGATGGACTGGGCTCTAACAAGTAGATATGAACATAATAGAAGTGTTGGGCCCAGTGTTTAACTCTGCAAGGCTCTAGATGCTTTGCAACAAGTAAATAGCCTAAGACTATATTCCAGTAGGGTCCATGTATTTCTGATGATTTCAAAAGTTAACTTATTAATACATTTTTATGGTAACTACCTATAATAAATAATACTAGTTTTCCATTTATGTAGTGGTGAATTTTTTTAAAAAATGTTTTAAACAAGTGAGTAAAGAAAAAATATAATCAAGCCATCGTGTGTGTGAACATGAAGGAATAATGACTGGTGTTCGACTCCTGGGGCTGATGACACTGTGGTTATCATGAAGAAATTTTTTTTCTTCAAAAGTCAAATGTATCTTCTTAGATGGCAGCTATACTAAATTATGATATCTGTATTTCTTTGGTCATTTGTCCCCTTGAATATGACTGTTGAAGATCAGAATCTTTCCTGTTTATTTTTTTGGCATCCTAATGTTGGAGGTTTTCATGCCAAATTACTTCTTAATAATGTTATACACACACACACACACACACACACACACACACACACACACACACACACATTACCTTATATTTTAGCAGTGTTAAAATCAGAGGACAGCTGCCCCTGGGGTTCACAGAAACTTTCCACGGGATATGACAGCAAAGAGCATTTTCGGAAAATCAGTTTCCACATCTTCAACTTCCTTCTGTTGCTTTTCTAAAATTGCATTTCCTAAAGACAGGCTTCACCAGTTTTCTTTTCCTACCTTTCCTGTCATAATTACCTTCCTCCTACTTATAAAAGAAGGATCTGCCACTCACCCTCCTGAATCTTTTAAGGTGCTTTTCCCCAGGATATAGAAACCTTGGGGACATCAAACAAATGGATCATTCAAAATGTTTACTGTCTAGGAAGCTCCATAAATCCCACCCATACATAGATCATCCTAGGAAACCAGTCTCAAAAAATATACCTTTGTGTTTAATAATTATTAGTTGTATGTTTATTAATCAGTTATATAATAGCTACAATAAGCCAATCCAGAATTTTTTATTATTATTAACAAGCCTTAGGGTCACAGGATATAAAACTATTAAATGTCAATTTATATACATAAATACATCTTTTCATTGCAGAGAAGTGTGAAAAGCTAATGATTAAAAACTTTCAAACATAAAAATATATTATGTTAAGAAAAATCCTATAGAGAAGTAGACAGGAAATACAATTTCAAGTACAGAAAGGAATAAGATTTGATTTAGAAGCTTGTTTATGAGTTTTTTTTTAAATAAGCAATGGTTGATATCAAATTGTTATGATATTGATAAACCACTGAGTGCATTTAAAAGAGTGGTATAAAACTCTTATTTTTTTAAATTTAATGTTTATTTTTTGATTTTTTTAGGTGAGGCAACCCTTGGTTGACCTCACAGATCGCAAGGACCTTGTCAGTTCACAATCCCTTATTTTTTATTTTTTACACCTGCAGCATCTGGTGTTCCTAGTTGGTCTCCCATCCAAGTACTAACCAGGCCTAACCATGCTTCTGAGATCAGACGGGATTGGGCTTGTACAGGTGGCATGGCCATAGACTAAAACTCTTTTATTTTAAAATGTTAACATTAATAATATATCAGAAGATGTCCGTTCAAAAACATGTGAAAGGAGACACAGGTTTTCTTTTAGAGAGTACACAAACAAAAAGTTTATAGAGACCATAGACATATTCCACTTTTCTCAGAATCAAAATGTGGCACTACAGCGTCTAGAGTGGGACAGCACATCTGAGATTGGGCCCATCTATCAGATGTGGGAATGCACTCTACAGTAGCATGGTACTGGGTCACCTAGATGTTCTTTGGACACTGGCAGTGACCGGGAGCTCAGACCCTCTCAGCATAGCAGGATTATGGACTACGAATCTGGGTAACTGGCTTCTCATCTTGGCTTTGTCACAGTCTGTGTCATAATCAGGCAACTCACATCACCTCTTTGAGCCTTGATTTTCCTCTTTGTAAGGGAGAGTTGATTGTAACGTTTACGTTAGAAACTTGTATAATGAAGTGAAATCCTCCATCCTGATCCTAGATCAACCGCTGGAGTTAAAAACTCTGCTCTCTTCCTTATGTCACCTTGCAAATATTGAAGGCAAGCCTCTATGTTCCCCTCAAATCTTTTCTAGTTTTAAAATATATTGACCTTGACTTAGGTGGTCATTATCCTGGGAGTTTTTTATTCTCTAGGCCAGTGGTTCTCAGACTTTCTGGTCTCAGTCCCTTTTACATTCATAAAAATGATTTAGAATCCCCAGAGATATTTGTTTATGTGAATTATATCTTTTGATTGTATCTTTTGAGAAGTATATCTTTAAAATTTTTAATTTATCAATTCCTTTTAAAAAACAATAAAAGCATTATGTGTTAATATAAAGAATAATTTATAATAACAACAATTTTATTTTCCAAAACAAGAAAAATTTAGTGAGAAGAAAAGCATTGTTTCACATTTCTGCAAATCTATTTTGTATCGGCCTTAATAGTAGATAGCTAGATTCTCATCTGCTTCTGCATTCAATCTGTTGTGGTGTGTGTTGGTTGAAGGTAATAAAAAAATCTGGTCTATGCAGACATAGTTAGAAAAGGAAAAAATATTTCAATAGCTTTTTCATATATTTTTCTTTGATATTTCACTAAAACTCGACAAATAGTAATTCCTTAAAAGTTAGTAGCAATGCGGAAGCTGAAAGCTTATCAGTGAACTTCCTATACTCTTACATTAAAATCCATTAGTCTCTCTTGTACTTTGAATGAACCTTTTACCCATGCTTGGTTTTGTAATATGGTACACTGATCATTTGGAAAATATAGGTTCACTGAGTTATGCAGATCTTCTAAATGTTGATATATTTCATTATATAATACAAAAAAAATCACATTTGTTAATATCTCCATTGGTTTCATCAGAAAATTTTCAAGCATTAGGAAACTGCCCAGTTTATGGTAGCTGATACAAGTTTTCCAAAATTCTGATTTTTGTTTTAAAGCTCAATTTTTATCATTTGTTACTGATGGTAACAAATACTATCAGTTATTTCTTTGAAGTGACAGGTTCATTTTACTCATTTTTGAGAGCATGTCTGCCAATTACCCATGTCTAAATTACCATAGTTTGTGGATCATTCTTTCAAGTAAAAATTGTGTTTAGTAGAAAAGGTGCAACTTTTCCAGCTTTTTCAACTTGCAACTCAATCACATAAGTGCTTCATTTTCCTCAAGATAACCACTGTGCATTGATGTGCAGAAGTATGTTATGCTGACTTTCCATTTTATTGCATAGAATATTATTAAAATAAAATGCACTTAAGAGTCTATATTTAATAAAAATTAATTTTTACTTCATCGCAAATGTAAATTTTTTTAAACCTTAAGTGTGAGGTGGTGAGGAATATGATTACAAGTATAGTTTGCTGCTGCTGTATTCATTAAGTTTTGCTAAGGTGCCGGCAATTTCATCTGCCATTGTTTTTTATATCATTAGTGCAAGTGTTAACACAGGGAAAAGGCAAATAAAATGTTAGTGTTATTAAGAAAATGTTTAATTCCATGCATATCCCCTTTCTGAAAGGACCTTGGGAATTGAGCTTTGGGAACCACTGCTTTAGACTGACCAGAACATGTTTTGTCAGAGGACAGCAATGCCCTGACTGCCCTGTTGGTATAATAACTTTCATGAGATGAGGGGCCGCTAGGCATATAGTCCTGTTTTCTTCTTCTTCTTCTTTTTTTTTTTTTTTTTTTTTGCATCAGTGCTCTTGTTATGATCAACTAAAATCTTCAGGCCTCTTTTATAGGACCTACCATCAAGCAAGGCTTCTTGTTGAGGAAGAAAGGGAGAACTTAAAGAAAGACAGGTAATTTAGTTGATGACCTCACTTTGGGTCAAGATGAGTTGGAGGTGATGGATGTCCTCCAAGTGGGGACATTTCCCAGATGGTGGGAAGGTGGAAGTGCAGCTATAGCATGGGGAATCCCTACCCTAAGATGGATAAGTGCAGCCGGGAAGCTGCCTGAATCTCAAGAAAAGCCTAGGATGACACAGAGTCCAGAGAGGAACAGGGAAGATGAAGTTAGACAGGTCAGGTGAACCTGAGCAGTATCATGAGGATCTGGAGAGTGTATAAGGCCAAAAGCAGGCTGACCAGCCTGGTCATGTGCTGTAGAGGTGGTGGTGACCAAAGGCTGAGCAAAGGCCATGGGCAGGGCTGCAAGGAAGTTCTAGAGACTTGAAAGTTATTTCCATACAGGGATGGGTTTGGAAGCCTTGTTTTAGAGGTTAAGAAGGGAACTCCAGACACAGATGGGATGGCTGTGGGACCAAGCCAAATGTTCAAGATCTTTGTTTCCAAAATGAAGAATGAGGGTATGGTTGGAGATGGCAGCCGTGTCAGTCTGGTCTTTCTGAGAGGAGGTAGGCTGTGGGACATTTGTGTAGCACCGGTGAAGAAGGCTGGAGAGAGGGATCTGTCTTCCGCAGAGGTGACTGGAAGGCACACTTCTTTCCAAAAGGCAATGGTGGTATAGTTGCAAAAGGTATTTGAAATCATCTCCAGCTTGATAACTGCAGCCTTTTCTTGTCACCCTAGAGAACTTTGAGAAGCATTCTTCAATGTTTCAAAAGCCCCATCAGCTTTCTGGGCCCAGAGTTATCAGTAGTAATTAGTGCTAATTAATTGGAATTTGGAACTGTTGACTTGCAGGATGGGTGTGTGTTTGAGAGATGTTTATAAGGGTAGTGCTTATCCAGAGGATTTCCTTTTAAGTTTCAAGGCTGGAGGCTTAAGCATCTTTAATCCAAAGGAAGAAGATCCAACAGTTGTAAAGCCCCACATATCTGCTCAGGTCTCCTATGGATTAAAGACACCAGAGAAGGGTAGGAGAGGGTGAGGTGGATATTCCTTAAACCCAGTCCAGGGGAGATTTGAATGAGTGAGAATCTCAAGAATGGCGAACCCGTGACTCACATCAGAATGGAGACCAGAAAATGTTTTCCCCTTCCCAAATCCAGTAAGTAGCCACTCTGCCCCCTTTACACAATTCTTTCTGTTCTTACCAGCCACATTTCACACTGAAAAGTCAATAAAATGCAGATGATGATGATGATGATGATGATGATGATGATGACGATGATGTAAGGTAGCAGGAGGCAAGTATTTCAAAGAGAATATTTCTTGCCTTCATCTATTGTTAGGGGCCAAAAGTCCGGTGTGCTTTTCATTTGAATTAGTTGTTGTTCATTCATTCAGCCCTTGGAAAGCCCAGAGGCTGTTAGAGATCTGCCATTGTTAAGAACCATCCCCTCCTGGGAAGGAATAAACACACAAGGCCAATCTACTGTTCTTCAGCAAAAATGAGAAACCCAGGCTTTGAGAATCCATGGGGCAGGAGTAGGAGGTGCATAATGAGAACACCTCTAGCTGTAGGGGTTTCTGCTGAAAAGATTAGAATCTGGACAAGGCAGTGGCTATCCTTCCCGCTGGCCTAACTCAGGCCCTGGGAAAATGAAAGCACTGGGAGGAAAGTGATGAAGTCAAATCATTTCTCCAAAGAACCTGGTCTAGAATTTGTGAGCACAAACACAAGAGTGCTGCTAAGTTGCTCCTGTCCCAGGCCATTAATATTGATTTTCTGGTCCTTTGCTCTAAATGTTCCTTGGAGACCCCAGCTTTACCTAATAAGAACCATCATTAGGAATTTAAAGTTTATAGAATATGTTCATACATACCTCTATGTGATTCTCCCCAAAACCCTATAAGATAGGAAATAGAATTAATCCCAATTTATAGATGAAGAGGGGAGGGGGATGGGCCTCCACATCTCTGAGCAGGTCCGGTACTGTGCTGGTGCTCAACATATAGCATCACAGACTCCTTCCAACAATACTATAAAGTGGAAATTTCTTCCTCATTTTACTCAGGAGGCAACTGAGGCTCAGAGCAGTTAAAATGACTTGACCATGGTCACAGAGACAATATGACATGGGGGCCAGGTCAAAGCCAGATCTTTCAGACTCCTGGTCTCCTTGTAGGAGTGATTTTCCATAGCAGGTCAAAGGTTGATTTTTCTTTCCCCCTCTGGAACCAGAGAGAGGAAATATAATTGTAGTTTTGTACGCTGAAGCGGATGGCTCTCAGAGCCTTGGGGAACTACCCAATTATTCTTTTCAGGTCCTCTGCACTGCCTCCCCTATCTACCCCACCCCAGCACTCCTCTTTCTTTCCTCTGTTCCACCAGAGAGGAGCAGGATGGCCAAGCTCCTGAGGTCTCAGCTTGCAGAGCCCTTTGTGTCCAGTTAACCACCTTTCATCTCCTCTGCCTGCTGGTGTCTGCTTTCCCTATTAGCATCTCTCAGCTCTTTGCTGAGCCCTCCACCCTCTCTGTGTCCATCTCAGGTTGTTTGTCAGGCATGATGGCTAAGGGATGCAGGCACACAGGGGAGGGCCACTGCAACCAGAATCGCTCACATTTTCCATCCTAGGTGCCAGACATCTCTCTCCTCTCTCCACCCTAGAGACAGCCAGGTTTAGGTCACCTGGCTTAGAAGCAGACAGTTGATAGCTCGGCCCCCAAATTTCGGGCCTTTGGAGCTCTGGTATTGCCTTTCAGTTCCCCTCCATGGCTGAATGGGAGCTGACTGGCAACTTTTTATACTTAAACAAAAAGCCTGCTGACTAATTCCTCATCTCCAGGGGCTCACCCTCAACCCCAGACTTCTGCTCTGAGGCTGCCTGTGTTGGTCCATCAGCCAGGCATCCTGAGTTTCCCTGGATAGTTCTGCTTTCATTGTCCTCATATTTAAGCATTTACGTTCGTGCTGTCCAATGCAGTAGCCACTAGCCACATGTAGCTATTTAATTTAAATTTATATCATATTTACATATATCACAAATTTAAAAATGAAAGAAAATTTAAAATTTTCACCTCATTTCAAGTGCTCGATAGCCACATGTAGCTAGTGGCTACTGTCAGACAGCACAGGTAGAAAACACTTCCATGATCACAGAAAGTTATGTTGGACAACTCTGATCTGTAAAGCCAGGATTCCTAGTATATTGGCATCCAAACTACATCTCACAGACCGTTTCTTCCTCTTAGAAGGTCTTAATTTTTTCTTGACCATTCAAGTAAATCCATTTGAGTTTCCGAAAACATCAGGGCCTGTTAGCATTAGAAGCCACCTGGCAAAGGAGGCCTCCTGAAGACATGTCCCCTATAAAATTCACCATTATCAAGTTTGAGCACCTGCTGTTTCTACACAGTGGGACATGTGGGACCCGGGATAGTCTTGATGTGTATGATCTTCAAAACTTCACTCCATTTATAAAAGAGGGAACTTGGGTGTCTATTAGTTTCATCCAAGTCATTAGCTGTGACAGTCTAATGTGACAGCTGGATGTGGAATCCAGTGCTGGCCGAAGGAGGATTGGACAGGGCTGAGAGACTCACAGTTGGGGATGGATGCTTCTAGATCTGCTCTGTCCTGGGAGAGAGGCTGCAAAATGCCTATCAGAGCCTCCCCATCTTCCTTTCCAGACCCAAGCCTTTGCTACAGAATGAAGAGATAAGGATTTTTTTTTTTTTTTTTTTTTTTTTTTTTGCGGGGAGGGGCAATTTTGGCCTTTTTTTTCTGTCCAGAGAGCAGAGGCGCTTTGGGGTAAGAGATTTAACCAGAAGCAGTTTCTTTTTGGAACAGGGGCAGTTCCTTATTCCCTGCCAGTTCATGCAGGCAAACAGCATGCTGGGCTGGCCTGTTGCCTCAACCCTACCTGTCATGTGCTTGGCAAGTCTGACTTGAGTTCTTTTTTCCACTGCCTTCCCCACCCCGTCAAATTACAGTTGCAACCTCTCATTTTTCTGCTGCCTAGATGATTAAAAAGCATGACTTAGTGGAAAAATCTTGACCTCCTTAGGGTCACCCTCTTAAGCAGCTGTCGTAGATAAGATTGTGCTGGCAAAATACTCAGCAATACTTTACAAGGCTTTCTGTCTGTATGTAAGGAAATGAGAAGCTGTTTGCTTCTGGGTGCTTTTTGTTTGTCTTTGGAGAGAGCTACAATTTTCAGAGGTATAAACTAGTATTATCTGATAATAAAGTAAAATCTCCGATGGAAGAGTTAGATTATTATAGTGATTTTTTTAAAATGTAATTAACAGACTTTGTAAAAAAAATTTTTTTTAATGGCGCTTGCTTTGAACAATTCAGGGAGCAAAGTTCTCTGGCGACTAAGCAGTACCAGAAGTTCAATGCTCAGACTTCCCCCAAGGACTTAAAAGACTTAATTTGCAGCTCCTGGTATGAAAAGCATTGTTTGGAGTTATTTTAATTACTGTGTTAGTATTGCTGCCTCTTGCTTGGAGATTGAATACTTACTGTAGTCCTGCTGAAACTGTTCCAAGAAGGACATTCCAATTTGAATTTAGCATATGTCATCTTTGTCTTTGCCAAGCTCTTGTACCCATCTATTGAGATAAAAAGGTCTCAAAAGGAGAAACCGAGGCACAGGTGGTTGAGACGACTTGGTTGGGGTTATGCAAGTGATATCAAGGACATGGTAAGAATTTGGAGTCTGTGGCTGGACAACGTGTTATTAAATGAATGCCTCGCTTGAAGTCCTTTAGCTCTGAGTTTGAGTCTCCAGTCAGTCACTTCCTTATGCCATGGCCTTGAGTAAGTTACTTGCCTTCTCTGTACTTCATTTCCTCATCTATAAAATAGGGATCACACCACTACATACTTCATAGAATTATTGTGAAGACTGAGATTCTGCTCAGCAAATGTGCCTGGCATATCTTCCATCATCATCATCATCATCATCATCATCTTCATCATCATTTTAACGCATTTCCTCCTAATTTTTATTTAAAGACCTATTCTTGGCTTAAAACCAACTTTCATGCTCTCTACCCTTATTGTCCTCCCCCTACTGTTGGCCTTGCTTCTTCCTGTCCCTTTCATGTTTCCTCAACTTGAATGATCATATTTAGAATCTGGCTGCCACCTCTCTCAGCTGGGGAGTCACAGGGTAGGCACAGCTCTAGCTTTGAGGTCAGAGGGTAGAGTCAGGGGCCCAGGTCTGTCCTGGGCAAGGTGTCCATCTCCTCTTACTATTTCACAGCTCTGTCTCAGGTCCTGAATATTTAGAACAACTGTCCAGACTGGGAAGCTCAGCTTCTGGACCTGGCTGCCCAGAGGGTCATCCTGGGGCCTCCAGCTGCCAAAATGGGCAGTTAAAGCCCAGAGTCTTGCCCACTCTCCCTGGTCAGTTTTCTTTTTGTGAGTTGGGACTGTTGACCCAGTGGTATCCATTTATTTCAAAAGGCATAGTGCTAAGGACAGCAAATCTAGGAGTGAAACCTGGCTCTTCCATCTGACCCACAACGCCTGGGAGTGCCGTTGCTTCTGGACGGGAGGTGTGTGAGAGGGTTTTATAAACTGTAGCATGCTTTCCACTCACTGGGGTTCTCCCTGCTCACTCCCAGAGCTGGACTTGGAAGGGCACCTTGTGTCGTCACCCGAAAGGAGGAGCTCCACGTGAGGAGACATGAGGCAGGGCCCAAGGAGGCCACTTGACCCTCTCCCTGCTCAGCACACGCGGGTCTGTGTGCACAGCACAGTCCAAGGGCAGAATTGCAGAGTTGGCTGTGTCAGGAAGAGAAAGATCACACAGTGGGGGTCAGCCTTTCCCATGCCTTCACCTCTATTCACCAAGCCCCTCCTCTACCTTATTTTCCTCCTGGCTGCCATTATGGTACTTTTTATAAAGCTCGTTAAGTCTTTAATGATGCCTGGTTGTGCAGCTGGCTTAAGACTTAATCCCCAGCAATAGGGCTTTATTGGATAAATGGTTAATAATCACTTGTCTGCAGGGATTGGGGAGGTTTTGTGGAGACCCATGATTCCTGGAAGCCCCACGTGACCTGTGACATGGTTGGTGATGTGACTGGGACAGCACTGCTTGGAGCTGGGGGATAGTAAGATGTGCCACCCTAATAGCACCATGGAAGGCCTGAATTTGTAGGAGAATATTACTTCTACTTCTGGGGACAGAGGACACCTGTCTGCTGCCATAGACTTGTCTGGATCTCAGCCAGGCACGGGCAGTCCCTGGGGTGTCTCCACCCACTCCAGGTTTTGCTTTCCTTTCTTTGCCATTAACAAGCCGTGTGACCTCAAGCACATCTCCTGAACCCTCTGGGCCTCAGTTCCCTCATCTATCAAAGAGAGGGGTTGTAAGAGATGGTCTTGGAGGTGCCCTGTGATTCTGTGAGTTTCAGTGTCCCAGACGGAGTCTTCTCATTCCTGCTGTCGTGTGAGTGTCATCAAGGTCTGCGAACGGCGAGGGACCAGCAGCCCATTGGATTAAGTACTTAAGCTGCTGGGCAAAGAATTGGGTCAGTGGTAGTCACAGGGCAGTGTGGGCAAAGGGAATCCACAGAGCCAGGCATGGCCCTTGATTTTAAAGCCCGGTGTGGGGTTTCTTCCAGCTCTGCGCCGGACTAACAGTAGGTGTGGAAAAAAAGCCTCATTGAGGGACTATGGAAAGAGAAGTACACTCAGGTGTCGAGCTGTCGAGGGGCCTGGATTTTTGATCTCAGCTTGCCTGTGACTAGGGGACGCACTCTCAACCCTTCTTTGGCCTTGACTTTACAACTGTACTGAGATCAGAACGCATCTATTGGAGGGGCAGGTGGTATTGGGGTATGGAAACCAGACGGACCTGGGTCTGAATCTCCTTCCACCACCTGTTTGTAGGCTGCGTGATTTGGGCAATCTTTTTCCTCCAAGCCTGAGATTCTTTAAGATAAAATCAGCAACACCTATTTATCAGCATGACTATGTTAGGTCAACATTACATGGGTAAAGCACCTGGTAGCCAGCTCACACTCGGTGCCAATAATGATCCTGGGAGGAATTTAACGTTGTGGGACCTGTTGTATGCTTTGCACTCCTGGAGTAAAACGCTTGCTAAAGTCTACAGCGGTGCTACTCTGAACAAGCCGAATCCCGTCTGATCTCGGAAGCTAAACAGGGTCGGACCTGGTTAGTACTTGGATGGGAGACCACCTACGAAGACGAGGTGCTGTAGGCATAAAAAGTAAGGGGTTGCCTCGCCTAAAACAAAACAACACCAAAAATGCTTGCTGGAAATAGAGATGTGACTTACTGGGGATGACATAATTTTGAATTCGTTTATCTGAAAATAAAATGAAACGAAAAGTGCAAAAAGAGATACCCCACCTTTTAGACTTGGTGGCGGTGCCCTGAAGCTGAGGGATGGTTTCCCACGTTGCCCCAGAATTCACTCCCCAGCTCCTCCTGCCTTACACGCGCCCACCGCCATCCCCGGGCGTAGCACAGTCTGGACGTACAGGTGCTCACGGTGAAGGAGTGGAACTTCTCTTTTCAGATCGGTATGTGACTGGGCGCTCGCTGTTTTTATTTCAGATCTTCCCCGACCCGTCCGATTTTGACCGCTGCTGCAAACTGAAGGACCGCCTGCCCTCCATAGTGGTGGAGCCCACAGAGGGGGAGGTGGAGAGTGGGGAGCTCCGATGGCCCCCCGAGGAGTTCTTGGTCCAGGAGGATGAGCAGGACAACTGTGAAGAGACAGTGAAAGAGAACAAGGAGCAGTAGAGTTCCCCCCGGCTGCCGCGGGGTCACACCAGACCGCATCTGTACCTGAACTGTGTTCTTTTCCGTTGTGATGGAAGAAAGAGAGTGAGCCACAGTCGTTCTGAAACATCAGACGATGGCTTCCGTTTTGCACCTGAAAATCACTGAGTTGGTCTTCTTTTCTTTTCTTTTCTTTTTTTGAACTGTGTCGGGCAGTGGAGCCCTCTGCGACACTTTGCAAGGCCTGAGAAAGGAAGCTGCTTCGAGCAGGGGTGGGGGGTGCGGGGAAGCTGTGTGACTTGGAGATCATTATCGGAACTCAAGCAGCTAGAGGCAGTGGTGGGATTCTGGGGGGCGGGGAGGGCGGCGGGTAAGGGAGATGTGCACAGCGAACAAAGAACATTTGGTGTAAGAAAACAAACATGAGACAAAAGAAAAAATACTTCTTTTGAAGAAAACACTGAACAGAGAAGTACAGCCAGGAAGTACTTTTCAGTGAGCATTTACCCTGGCTCTGGGGCATCAGACAACAAAGTCTTCATCTCTCTCTCCGGCTTTGCCCACTGCTAGCCTTTGCTTTTATTTCAGGTGTGTTGTCTGTTACAGGGGAGGCAGGTAAAGGAGAGCAGGGGAACCTGGCGCCTGCAAAGCCAGCTGGAGGAGATGCTTGGGAAAGAAAATGGTCTCCCATTTCTTCTCTATGACTCTGCTCCTGGCTGTGGCAGGTTCACATACCAGTGGTAATCTGGAGGTTTTTTTTTTTTTTTTTTTTTTTAAGAGGCAAGGCTATTGAGCTCCAATTTGCCCTTTTTGCACCCCTAGCCCTTTTAGGAGTAGTGAGAGTACTTCCTGCCCTTGTTGGAGAACCCAGGTGGATGCTTGGACATGAAGGTCCCTCTGCATCTGCTCCCCTGGGACTTAGTCTGAGCAGGGCAGGTGGACTCTCTCAGGCTGGCCCTTCCTTCTCTCCACCACCCTTCCCAGCCCTGCTGTGGGCTCTAGCCAGCTTGACAAGCTGTAATTCCCACTCCCATGTGGGCTCTTGGCCTATTTTTCTGGTAGAATCTGAGTGGAGAGCAGAGGCTTTTTCTGTTTTTTGTTGGGGAGGTAAGCTTTAGTGCAGGTCTCAAGAACTGCAAAGCCTAGGCATTGTTGGATGAAGGTGAGGAGGCTCTCGTGCAACAGCCTGAGGATTGAGTTTGAAACTAAAGGCTTTCATGAGATCCCTGGCTTCTCCCCATATGTCACTGAATGCCGGGGGGAGGACAGTGTGGTGAGGGAGCATGCAACGGTGATTCTCACCCCTCTCCTCCCACCACTCAGCTGTCCCCAGCAAGGGCACAGTTGCAGGAGAAAGTTAGCCTTGGACTTTGACCTTCTTGTCATAGTTCAGAACCACCAGGAGCAGCAGGTTGCAGGACAAACTTTTCAAACCATCTCTATCTCTATCTTGGAGGACGGTGCCTCCAAGACGTGGGCTCGAGAGCTCCCCTGGGGCCAGACACGGCCAACTGAGGCACCCATGTGTCCCTTCAGGTTTCCAGTCAGTCCAGGTTGACCCCAGTTTTGAACTTGCATGTAGTGTTGTATTTAATACCTCAAGGTTAGCGTGGTTCTGGGGAATGTTGAGCAGGAGAACCAGAGTGTGCTGTTGACACATCAGCAGGATTTGGTTCTGGGAAGCTGACACTCCTCCCTCTCCCCCACTGTCCCCTTCCTCTGTGTCGTCCGCTTGTGTTATACACACCGATGGCAATAACTTCTTCCAGCTCCTCGAGGAAGTGGGAGAGGCCTGCAGCCTGCTCTGCTGGGTATTTCACTCTTGCTCCCCTTTTCCTTCTGTTCTGGCTGCAGAGAGCCTTTCCTCCTGACTCTCATTCCCTCACAGCAGCATTTCTCATCCTGTGCCTCCTTGTGGATGGGGTCTTGCCTTTTAAAGTCCCATATTTCTGTGTCCCCTCTCATCTGCTCCCCTGTGTCCTCTGTCCGTGTGATGGGAATGTGCTTGTAAACTGCATAACAGATCTACTTTGTGCATATGTGTGTTTTTCGGGGTGGTTTATTATTTTTGCTGGTTGCTAGACCCCTTTGTATGATCATTTGGAGTCTGAGCAGGCCAGAGGCTGACAGCTAAAGTCAGGACTCTGTTGGGGGACCCAGCTGCTCTTGGACAAGTGGCTGAGCTCCTGTTTGGCCTCCTCCTTTTTTTTTTTTTTTTTTTTTTTTTTTAAGTATCTCGTGTGTATTTCTAACTGATTGTATTGGAAAAAAAAAAACCTTAGTATTTCAGTAAAAATGCCTGTTGTAAGATGAACCTCCTGTAACTATCTGTTCTTTTTTGAGGCTCAGGGAGAAACTAGCATTTTTTTTTTTCCAAACTACTTTTTGTCACTGTGACAGTTGTAAATAAAGTTTGAAAATGCTTTCCACTCTGGTCTAGTTTCCTTCTTCTTGCTCCATTGGAATGGAGAGAGCACCAAGGAAACTAAGGTGCGACTCTCGTAGGAGGCTGGGTTGCGGGGAGGCCCATGTGAGGTTTCTTACGTACCTTACCTGCTGGTCCTTCTGGGGTGAGCTGATTTTTTTTTTTTTTAAATCACTTGGCTGGGTGAAAGCAGCCTTTTCTTCTATGTCAGTGGTTATCAACTATGGATACACATCAGAATCACCAAGAGAGATTTTTTAAAAAAACACAAATAATTTGGGTCCTACACTCCATGAATTTGATTTCAATAAGTGGGGCTGAGGTCAAAGCGTTAGTATTTTTTGGAATCACTGGGGAAGATTTTAACACGCAGCCATGATTATAAACCATCTTTCTAAGGGAAGAGAAATACCCAAGATATATTCTAAGTTCAATCACAAAGACAAGGGGTGAATGGAAGGGTGTATATGTAGCAAAAGAGAGCCCCAGCACCCATTCACACCATTTACTGAGTGCCTACCTCTTATCAGGCATTGTTAAGAGACTGGGGTAAACAAAATAGCAGTGGTCTTAACTCTCAATGCACTGTTTTAGTGTAAAATTAAATTACAAATATGGTGAGTCAAAGGTAGGAAAAAGGAAAAATAGTGTGCTCTGAGAATATCTGTTGGGGTGAGTCAGGAAGAGCATCTGAAGAAGTGACAAGGAGTAGGAGAAGAGGGATGAGGTGTATGGAGAGAATGCTTCTGGCAGAGAGACAGCTTGGGATGAGTTTGACCACTAGGGATGGGGAGGAAGAAATAATGCAAAGAGGGCTGCTTAGGCCTTGGTGAAGAGTTGAATTTTATTATAAATGCAAGGCTTAGAATGATATTTACATCTTCATACAATCTGGCTCCATGGAGGTGGACTTAGATGGGGCAAGGTAGAAGGCCTGGAGACTCAGAGGGGTCTTCAAGGTCAGAGGAAAAGAAGGTGTTGCTTTGTGGAGGGGTTTTTGTTTTTGAACATTTTCCTAACCTGAGGCTAGATGTTTTTGCCTTCACTCAGCCCACATCTGGGCTTGTCACCATTGTGAATATAGAAAGTCAAGCAATCTGTGCTGAGGATATCCTCAGTATTAATAGAATATCCGTACATTTTAACACTAGCCTAAGTAAAACCACTAGATCTATTATGGATCTGCTGCTCTGAGGACAGCTTGCAGACCTTGACCATCCTCATTTTGAATTTCTCTCAACAGCCTGAGAATGGAATTTATTAGAACACAGTGTCCTTGAATATAGCCCCTCAGAAAATTGTCTTTGTTAACAAATAACATCGTCTATGTAGAAAATCCTATGACATCTGTCCAAAAAAGCTACTAGAACTGATGTGAGTTTGGTATGGTTGCAGGATCGAAGAACAATATACTAAAATTGACCATATTTTTATGTAGTAGCAATAAATAATTGGAAATTAAAAATTGAAATACCACGTACAATAGCATCAAAAATAGAAAATATTTAGGTATAAATCTGACACAAAACATGCAAAATTGCTTCAGTGAAAACTACAAAATGTTGCTGAGAAATTAAATAAGACCTGCATTAACAGAGGTATACCATGTTCATGAAACTGAAGACATAATGTTAAAATGTCAGTTCTCCAATTGGTCTATAGATTCAACACAATTAAAATTTCAGAAAGCATTTTTGTAGAAATTGACAATCTGATTCTGAAATTTATGTGGAAATGCAAAGAACCTAAAATAGTCAAACAACTTTCAAAAAGAAGAAAGAACTCAGTTTCAAACTTTATTACAAAGCTATAGTGATCAAAATAGTGTAGTATTGAGATAAACAAATAGACCCATAGTACAGAACAGAAAGTTTAAAAATAAATCCACACATATAAGATCAATTTATTTTTGATAAAGGTGCAAAGGAACTCAGTGGTGAAAGGATATTTTTTTCAACAAATGGTGCTGGAACAATTGTGTCTCCATATGCAAATAGCTCCTGGGGATGGAAACATGAGTCTTCACTCTGTCTCTCATTGTTTCCATGTGATTTTCTAAATAAAATATTTATTTAGAAAAAAAAATATTTTTCATTATTGGCCAATTGCTTCAATGCTGTTCCAATCCCCAGGTCACCTCCTCTCTCCCTAAAGGAAGAGCATTGGATGGCAACTGGTGAACTTTACTGTGTTGTTTAGATTGATTACATGCAAGTCATGCTCTGCCACTCTTTATGTGATTTGGGGCCACTTTCTAAACATCCAATATCCTCGATGTTCTCTGTGAAATAGAGATAAGATTAGTACCTCCTGCACAGGGAGATTGAGCATTTAGGAGATGACCCACAAATCAGGATTTTTTCTCTTTCCCTTGAAGACCTGGTGTCTGAAACTAGCTCCTGCCCTCTCTTTCCTGCTCTTTGCTCTGGTCCTTTGTGCACACTAGACTCAAGGGGATCTTCAAGGTAAAGACACCTCCCTGTCTGCAAACACAACTCCCTTAGTCTGTCCATTCTGTTCATCACTATGAGCAATTTGAGGGTGGAAAGTAGGGACAATGGGGGGATTTTAATGCCTTCTGCCCACCAAAATATTGGAGAGGAAAAGAGAAAATATCTCCCATCAAGGTGGGCCTGACGCCTGGCTCCTTTTTTAAAGGAGTGATCCTTGGGCAGAGACCTGTTTGAAGTGATGGCTGAGCTTTGTGTAGACTGGGAGATTCAGGCAAGGGTGACACCCATTGCAAAGGCTCTGTGGTAGAAACTGACTTGACCCTTTTGAGCAATATCAGTGAAGCTGGCATGGCTGGCGTATAGGAAAAGAGGAGTAGCTCGTCAGATACCACAGAGAGTCACGACTGCCCATTGTGAGAAGCCTTCTGGGAAGGAAGCAAGCTCATCAGTCATCCAAGGCCCTGGAAGTCTGCTGGTTAGTCTATCTAAAGTTGCATGAAAAATGATAGTCTGTATTGATGGACCCAAGGCACTATCACATCCTGAAGGGGCTCTGGGTCATCGAAGGAGAATTAAATCAGATGGAGTTCAGTTTATACATCTGTCCTCTAATTACTGAAGGGTAATTGTGGTTAAGGGAATGGGCTCTGAGATCAGACTCCTAGATCTGTAGCTCAGTCTTTCCCCTTACTAACTGTGCGCAAGTTACTTAGTAAAGTTACTCTTCTTCTTTGTGTCTTACTTTCCTCATCTGTAAAATGCGCACCTACCTCCTAGAGTTGTGGTGAGCTTTCAATGCATTATTACAAGTAACATGCTTAGGGCTATACCAGGCACATACTAAGTGCTCAAGAAATATTAGCTATTGTGAAAGGCAAAATAATGCTCCCACTCCCAAAGATGCTCACCTCCTAATCTGAGGAAGCTGTGAATATGTTCTGTTATATGGTAAGTGGGAATTAAGATTGTAGGTGGAATTAATGTTGCTAATCAGCTGACCTGGGCTTGGGGAGGAGCCTGGATTACCCAGGTGAGCCATTCTAATCACTGGCATCCTTATAATGAAAAGAAGAGGCAGAAGAGTGAGTGTCAGAGTCAGAAAAATTGGAAGATGAAATGCTGCTGGCTTTGAAGATGGAGGAAGGGGCTACCCACCAAGAAATACAGGCACCTCTAGAAGCTGGAAAAGGCAAGGAACCGATTTTCTCCAAAGCCCTCAGGAGGGACAGAGCCCTGCAAACACCTTGATTTTAGCCCTGTGACACCCAGTTTTGACTTTTGACTTTAAGAACAGTAACATAACAAATTTGTATTGTTTTAAGACACTAAATTTATGGTAGAGACACAATAGAAAATGAATGCAGCCATTATTATCATAACTATGATGATGATGATGATGATGATGATGATGATGATCTAGACCTTTCCTGTGTGGCTTCAGAGAACAGGGTGACAACGAATGGGAGGGGTTCCAGGCAGTCAGAGGCCACTTTCCAGCAGTTGAAGCCCACATTTTCCTAAGGCTTACCATCTTCTCTGGGTGTCACTAGACAGAGGTATCTGTCAGATGGAGGGAGCATTACTGCACTGGGGCAAGACAAATTTGAGACTGGAAAGCCTCTATTCTAGAATTTTGAAAATTAGTAATTAATGTGGGTGGACCATTCACCAGGGTGGTCTAAGAATCAGAATATTCCTCAGAATCCTCCCTTCTCTCCACTTACTTTGATAGAAAGTCTTACTTTGAAATGCAATTCATTTGCAATACTTTTGTTGCCATTTCCAATTTTAAAAAAACTTGGATTTATTCTTTTCAAATATTAGCTACCATTTACAGAGCACTGGGCTATAGATTTACCTTCATTTTTTCTAGTTCATAACAGTTTTGCAAAGTGTGAATTTTCATGTATAGAATTTTGTTTTTTGTACAAGTTACAGTTAGCAATGACGGAAATCATATAAGATAGTAAAACTTTGGGACTTTATCTTTCAAATTTCATCACAGCAGGAGAATCAATTATTTGCATTTTGTTTCTTCTCAGTCATTGTCCCTCTTACTTGCCAGACTGTACTCAATGAATATAACTTTTTCCATTAAGTAGGCATTTTAAATGTTATTTTACAGATGAAGAAGCTGAGATCAGAGGGCTTCAAAATATACCAAAATTGAAACCTTTCAGAAAGAGCTGGGTTAGAATCAATGGTGTGCTGGTAAATGTGTAAGAACAGGCTCTCCCGAGGAGCAAAAAAAAAAAAAGTCTTGATTTGTAACCAGTTTCCATGATATAAAAGCTTCCACCATGGCTGATTTCGTGGGCAAGCTACTCAGCCAGTCTGAGCTTTAACTTCCTTTTCTGTGTAGCTCCCAAACCAGGGCAGTACTCAATTCAGAGGCCTCTGTAAACTCTAGCCTTCTTTCTTCATTCAGAAAAGAGAAATCCTCCAGAAAGTGGTGTCTGGTACAGTATTTTTCAAACTAAACTGTGAATACCTATTGGGTTGTGAAATTGATTTATTTGTGGGTTGCAACTAGAATTGTTAAAAGAAAGACAACAAATAGAAAAGACTAGAATAGGACAGAAAAAAGTCAGAGTATGGCAGACATGAGAAGATTACGTGTTATTCCCTGAAATCTTAGTTTCATTCCTACATATGTATGGATGTGTGTATTTGGTCATGAAAAAAGATATCTTTCTTGCTATAGGTTGCCGTCCAAATAGTTTGAGAGCCACTGACTTAGTGAATCTAGCTTACTAGAAAGCAATGTTTTTACCTTAAAGAGCTGTGGGGTGAGGAAGAGGCCACTAGAAAAAGCTTTACACCCTTCTTTGCAGAGGAAACGAGGCTGGGACACCCAAAGCCAGAGCATGGGTGGCCAGTGTGTGTGTGTGTGTGTGTGTGTGTGTGTGTGTGTGTGTGTGTGTGTGTGGTGGGGGAGGGGGGCAAACCAGGGAAGGTAATGATGTCCTTGATCTCTCCCATGGTCGTGGTTAGTCTCCAGGAGGCCCTAGGCCTCTGATTGCCTATGAGCTCTGGAGGAGGGAGGGAGCCATGCCTGAGGCGGGTGGAGGAAGCTGCACAGGAAATCCTGGCTGCAAGCACACTGCTGCTGGAACCCACCACAGCAGCTACCAGACAACCAACAATAGTGCCATTAGATAAAAATAATCCATGAGGTCTACAGCTCTCCCGTGCAGGGACAGGGGAATGATGTCTAGAGGGCTAAAATGCCACCAGAATACAAATGGGGTTATGATGTTTGGCACTGTGCTATGCCTTGGTTTCCTGATTGCTAATTAGAGGGCAGTTTTTCAGCTGGAGGTCATTTGGGCTGGTGCCAGAAAGGGGCCCCTTGCTCTCTTGCACAGAGTGATATGAAAAAATCATTCATGCTAAGACCTTAAGTTTTGAATGTACCACCTCTCCCAGGTAGATTTTCATCTTAAAAGAAGGTCCCGGGAGGGCCTACCCGAAGCTTATCTCACACAGGGGGATGTTCAGGGCACACAGGGGGATGTTCAGGATAGCCCTGGTAGTGTCCCTCTTGGCTATAGCAGGATCTGAACCTGGACTGACCCCAAAGCACCACCAGCTGTTCCCCAAAGACCTCTCTCCAGGCTGAAGATTCAGGCTCCTAGTTCCCCTCAATGCTTGAGTCCTGCCAGCCATCCATCCTCCTGCACACTGGGGAATGGTAAGAGGAGGCAAAGGTCACCCCAAGTGTTATTTTTACCACAACAAAGCCTATTGAGGATCAGCAGCCAGCTCTGGAACAAAAAACTGGGATCCCTGTTTGCTTCTGGCCTCAGAGTTTGTGGGCTGGTGATCTGGTGTTAGCCTACTTCTCAGCCTCCCTGGCCCATCCTCGAAGCACCCACATCCTTCGAGGAGTCACAGTATTCACAAGGAAACTGTGCCCTCTGGTTTGCAATGCACACATCTGATCTTTCATTCACTTACACAACTTTTTTCTTTTTTAACCTGGGCTCATGGGTAGAATTCAGGAGTATTTGCACTTGAATGAGACAAAAATTATACCTATATTTTCATTGCTAAGTGAAATTTAGAGTTTTCTGCTATTAGGAATGTGAGTCTAAGGCCATGCCACCCTGAACAAGCCCGATTCCTTCTGACCTTGGAAGCTAAGCAGGGTCGGGCCTGGTTAGTACTTGGATGAGAGACTACCTAGGAAGACCAGGTGCTGTAGGCGTAAAAGAAAAAAAAAAAAAAGGAAATGTAGATGAGAAACCAGGGTATTGTCAGCAGTACCTGTGATTGTCCCCAGTAGCAATCACACAGATTTTCACTTGTCTAGTACACTTGTGGCAGGTATCACGAATTACTATTTATAGTCAAGGCTGCCTCAACATCACACCTGCTGCTGGACTGTATTCAGTAAAGCCTTGATAAAGGAGGGCACTTATGACTTTATCACAAATGCATTTTAAAAATAAACCTTTGATAGCTGTATCTCTACATAACTGATTTGCTTTGCAACCCTCTGCATTTTATTTTATGCATAGAAAGCATTATTCTGAGAAGAGGTTTAAAACTCCTTCAATTTGCCAAGAGGATCCATGGCGAAAGAGTAAGAACCCCCTGAGGCCCTGAACAGAGCAGAGCATAAAAGCAAGGAAGCCTCACCCATACCCCCAGGGGCTCAAAGCTGGGAGGAAAAACCCATAAGCAAATAAACAACTGCAGACCAAACCTGGTGGGTGCTATGAAGGCTGAGACTGTACAGACAGAGACAGAGCTGGGGGAATACCTGGGAGGGCCACAGAGCAAGCAGCCACAACCTCAGTTCAGACTCTCGGTGGGTTCACAGCCACCTCTGCTGAAGAGGAGAGAGCCCAGCTACCTAACCCACTGAGGGATCCTCTGGAGCAGCTTAGGGACCTGGGTCGAGCGGCTCCTCACGGGGCCTGCTCTGTTTCTCCACTGGCCTCAGCCCCTGGCCTGAAAACAGGGTGGTGAGCTGTCCTCATGGCCTGGGCCTGAGACATTTCCCAGAACTTTTGGTGCTAGAACCAAGAATCACGGACAAACCAGCAGGGTGGTTGGTTACACTTTTTGGAAGACCCCCCAACCCCGCCCCTTTTTACCTAAGACTAATTCAACCGGCTAGAATTTGGGTCAACTTGTTCCCATGAGCACCTTCTCCATCTGTTTGTCCCTCTCTCTCTGTACCCATCTCTCTGGGTGTCTCTCCGGCTCTCACTCTCTCCCTTTCTACCCAATTTCTGCGTTAGCTTCCGAGCCAGCCAGTCTCCAGCTCCTGGCTGTCAAGTGATTTGAACTTCTCACTCCCCTGGGTGCCTGTAAAGCACTACTTGCTCTTTGTTTTAATTGAGGCATAATTTACATAAAGTGCTCAATTCCCATGTGAATAGCTCAGCGAAGACTAATACACCCATAAAACCACCACCCAGGTCTAGATATAGAGTGTCATCACACTGCAGAAGGCTTCCAAATGTGTCTTCACTGTCAATTACTTCTCCAAAGGGTAACCATCATCTTGGCCCATGCAACCCTCATGTGCATGGAAGCTCACCCTCTGTAACCACTTAGAATCTGCCTGTCCTGCTGGAAGCTGCTAATGATTCCAGTGCTGACAGCCTGGCTGGCAGAAGCCCCCTTCAGCAGGACCACGAAACAGAATGGGAAAGATAATGTAGGGGAAACATTAAAACTCATGGCTGGAGGGAATAAGTAGCCTCATTTTTAAGTGAGGACTCCAGGACTCAGAGAGAGACAGTTCACTTACTTGCCCCTTCACTTGACTAGCAGTGACTGGGCTTGGGGACACAGCTTGTTTGGGGAGGAAGAATTGGGATTAAAACCCAAAATCCCAGGGCAACGTTCTTCCTTTGAGTCCTGCTGCTTCCTTGGGGCAAAAGCCAAGGCTGACTCTTGCTGGCCAGGAGGTTTTCGCCTAGGAAACGCTGCATCCTCCGTTGCCTCTGCTTCTTTCTGGACCAGAGGCTCCTCACACCTGAAACTTCAGGGCTGCAGAGCTGTGGTTCTCAATGTTTGCTGCACATCAGATCATGAGGGAGCTAAAAAAAAAAAAAACTCCACGCCCAGGCCTCACCCCAGACCAGGGAAATCAGCGTCTCTGGGAGTGAAACCCAGGTGCCAATAGCTTTTAAAACTCCTTGGTTCCAATATTGAGATGCAGAAGCACCCAAACTTTACATGTGAATCTTCTGGGGCTCTTGTTGCAAATGCAAATTCTATTCCAGCAGGTCTGGGGTGTGGCCTGAGATTCTGCATTTCTAACAATCTGCGGGGTGAGGCCAATGCTCCCTGGAGGTCCAGGAAACACGACTTACACTCCTTGAAGAGCTAAGATACAGATGACCATTCTTCCCCTTTCCTTTTGCCTTCTAATTCTTTCTTTAGGTAAGTATATTTTGCAATGATTCACTTTTCAATTTGTCTCTTAAACATAAGTCTCAACTATCTACCCCAATAATTATATTTTTAGCCATCTTTACCAGGAAAGGGTACCATGATTTACCATCTGCTTTTTATGTGCCTGATAGTATCATCAGCTTTGAGGCTAGAGAAATAAAGAGGTTAAAAATATGAAAGCGCTGAGTGTAGACATGGAGAGCAGAGAAAGAATATCTAATATACATGCACTGGGGCTTCCAAATGAGATGAGAAAGAAAATGAAAGAGATATGATATTCAATAAGAAAAAGGATGAGAATTTGTCATCAATGGTTAGATATAATACTCCATAGATTTGAGGAGGCTCCTGAATCTCCCCAAAATGATACAAAGAAATATACACTAAGACACAACAAATTAAAATATAAAAAACCTAAGACAAAAGGAAAATCCGAAAAGCAGCCAGAAAGAAAAAAGATGAGTAACTTCAGTAGAATTAATTTTAAGCAACTCCTGAACTCTACCCCATAACGTCTCCCCAAAAAAACTAGCTTTGAGAAGAGGTAGCCCCATTTTAATGATGAAAAACAGCAGCTAAGAGGCCCACAGTTCTGACAGTTTTAACTCCAAGGCACCAAGCCCTTCTTGACTAAATCACCTGCCCCTCCCTACCCATCCCTTTTCAAAATTGTGAGCATTAAGCTTTTTTTTTTTTAGGTGAGGCAACCCTTGGTTGACCTCACAAATTGCAAGGACCTTGTCAGCTTAATATCCCTTATTTTTAAATTTATTTTTTATACCTACAGCACCTGATCTTCCTAGGCGATCTCCCATCCAAGTACTAACGAGGCCCGACTCTGCTTAGCTTCTGGGATCAGACAAGATCAAGTTTGTTCAGGGTAGCATGGCTACAGATGCATTAAGCTTTTGGATTTAATTAAAAATTGATGTTGGTGGTCCAACTTTTACTAGACGAAGGTCCTGCCATTTTTTAAATCTCTGCCTCAGACCTCATGTTCACTTCTAAGTCCCCTGGTTGCTTACCTGACCCAGTCAAACCTTCACCAAAACTTTCATTCCCAAAGCCCCTTCCACCTCTCACTCTTGTTACTACCCACCCACCCCAGCCCCACTGCCCCACCCCAGACCTATGGCAGGGTTTCTCACCACGAGGGTTAGAGAGAGCTGTCCAGCTAGAACAGCCTTAAACAGCCCCACCTCACCCCCCAAAATACCACAGCCCTAGGCTGCCTCTCCATTCTTTACCCTGGGGTGATGGGATCCTGACCTGAAGGTCCCCCAACAGCCCTGCAACCAAAGAGAATTTCTCCATAGAAGTGAGAGCCAATTGAAGTGGTACCAATTGAAGGAGCTGCCTTCCTGTACCTTCACCTAGGGCAGGAGAGATGACAGCAGATAGAATGATGCTCAACAGGACTTCCCAGCTAGTCTTGTCCATTGTCATTCCCAGGACTAGTGATGGGTAAAGTAGGGTTCTCTCTGGAAGTCTGTGTCTCTGGGTTTGGTGGGAGGGAATCATGAGCAGCTACACTTCATGAACAGCTACACTTCATGCTACCGAATTACCACAGCTGGGCATACAGGGCCATCATGGCCAGCAAGACCTGCTCTCAGATGGGGAACAAACTTGTGTGGTGGCAAAAGAATAGATTTTAGAGTTAGACAGAGCTGGGTTCAAATCCTGATTTCCCCAGTAGAATTGTTGTGAAGATCAGGTATATATGATGTCTGGCATCTAGTATGCACTCAGTTTAAATAATTCTCTACTGCTGTGAGGATTACGTAAAATGATACATGTGGAAAGAGTTAGTTAGCTGAGCCCCTGGCCCACAGAAGGTACTTACCAAACATTATCTGTCTTCTGCCCCTTTCCTGATGACCATCTCTCTGATTCAGAACAAGCCATTTTTCTGCTCTTCCTTCATCCCAGGTAACAATGGAGAGTAAGGTAGGGATGGAGGTCAGGCCTGAGCTCACAAGCTTCCAATCTTCCTTCTATGGCCACCCTTTCCAGAGAGCCTTCTCTCACCTTTTGCAGCCTATACCTTTGCTAAAATTCTTGGGACCAAGAAACTTCTAACGTCAGGCTTGGGGTGGTTATCTTAGGTGTTGGGAATAGGAGAGAGAAGAACCTTGGCCTGCAGACTGGTTCTCAATGACCCCAGCTCACAGGCTGCCATGGATAATCACTATCAACTCAACTTGTTGGAAAAAATGACTGATTACATTTCACACATCAACAAAAAGGAAAAATAAAAGCCCCATTGGAATGTCTGAGTCACTCTTTAGAGCTTCTCAATTACCCATTCGTTATGACCCTTCTCCTTATGGCCTCCCCTCCCTGGCAGGAAAGCACAGGGCCCTGCAAGCTGGCTTCTGCCTGGTGCTTGCCAACTTGGCCAAAAGTCCCTATGTATCACCTAAGATCTGTTCAGGGGGCTTAAAGAAGGCCACAAAGATTTATTAAAGGGACCTGTGGGACATGGAGGGTCATTCTTTTATGTGCTTGGTGCTCTGGGCTGACTGATGACTTGGGCATGTCATTTACACACAGATACAAAAGCCAGGAGGAATCATGTCAGCAAGGAGACCATGCTGTCACTTGGGGCCAACGTTTGCATAGATGGAAAGCTTGCTTGCTTAAAAACCAGGACAAGAGGATTGGAGAGTTTTAGAAAAAGAAGGTTGGAGGATTGAGCTGTGTCTTCTTCCCCACAAGCCACCAAACACTGCACTTCTGCCTCCAACTGTGTGCAGTCTAATTCATCATTTGAAACCATCTATGTGCCTCTTAAAAACTGGGTATAAGTTAAACACTGATCTCTGATATCACATTTTAAATTGACAGAAACAGTGATATTAAGAGCATTTTTGGGTCACACACCCCTTTGAGAATCTGATGAAAGCTATAGACTTTCTCCCCACAAATATCACATATTGCTTACAGATTCCGGGAAATGCATAGGTTCCCCTGAGAGGCAGGGTGCCCCTGGAACCCTTATTGTGCTGGGCAGACTTGTTATCTGAAGAAAACCTTGTGCTGAATTTGTCATGAAGTGTCCTGCTGTCCCGGGAACCCCTCTCCCACTTCACCCTTTTTGTGTGTTTTTCTAAGATTTCATCTGGGCACATAGGATTTGCTTGTGGAAAGCAAAGCAGCTCTAACACTAAGGCCTATGGGTCCCTGTCCCAGGTTGTAACGCCCTTCCCCAACCCCCACTCCCACCCCAGGAGCTCTCCTTTCGGTTTATTCAGATACCAGGACACTCTTTCTAAACCAGAACATTGGACTAGGCCAACTTCAGCACAGAGTGCTCGTTGTCAGGGCCTGGTGTGTAGCCTGGCCTTTCACAGGTCATTCCTTGTGCCGCCAACACCAAGACTACCACCAAGAGATCTCCTGGCCAAGCCCATAGACCGTGGTCTCCCACAAGGGATGCTATAGGAAGGCGAGGAAAGACTGAGTTCCAGGATGAGAGTGTACGCTGTGCTACCCAGTGCTTCTAGAATCTTGGCTATTGTTCATTCATTCTTTGACTTGGTCATTGAATCTGTGGGCTGTAGTGAGCGGTGAGCAATAAATAGGTCTTAGGCTGGTGAGGGCTGTGTTTATGAAGCAGTTTTATGCCTGCCCATCCGTCTGGCTTTGGAACGCTTGTCTTCCATAATCACCCAGTATTATCAATGATGATTTTTCGCATTTGCATGACATTTTACCCCGTGTGAAGTGCTTATGCATATTTTTTTTATTGTGGTAAAATAGACTATTTTTAAGTGTTCAATTCAGTGGCATTAAATACATTTATAAATAATATTGTGCAACCGTCATCACTATTCATTTTCAGAACTTTTTCATCATCCCAGTCAGAAACTATGAACTACTTTCTATCTCTATGAATTTGCTTATTCTACGTGCTTCATATAAGTGGAATCATATAATATTTTTCCTTTTGTTTATGGTTTATTTCACTTAGCCAAATGTTTTCAAATTCATTCATGTTGTAGCCTCTTTCAGAATTTCCTTACTTTGTATGGCTGAATAATATTCCATTATATGTAGATAGTACTGCATTTTGTCTATTCATTGGTTGATGGACATTTGAGTTGTTTCCACCTTTTGGCTATTGTAAATGGTGATTCTATGAACATGAGTGTACAAATATCTGAGTTCCTGCTTTTAATTGTTTAAGGTATTACCTAGAAGTGGAATTTCTGGATCATGTGATAATATTATTAAAATCTCCTACTTATATCGCGATGAACAACTCTTATTTGATTATAACCAGTTTAAACATGAGACTACTGGAGCTCAGTGAAGTGAAAGAAATAAAATCACTCAATGGAGATTGTTAATTTAGGGGCTGTAAATATCATCATGCTATGCTGGGACTAGGGTGAGGCAAATGAGGCATCTAGGGTGCAAAATTTAGGACTCAATCTCATACCCCCTCACCAGGGCTGAGTTAGCCATTACACACAGTAAGCACAGCGCCCAGGGCCCAGGACAATATTAGGGGCCATGAAAATGTTTTAATTTACTTTAAAAGCAGAAGAAAAGACTAAATATAATCTGGCCTGGATTATATTATATTATTTACATCAATGCAATTCAAAAATATAATTTTAATACATATTTTTTAAGGAGGAAGGGTCCACAAAGGCAAAAGTACCTTAGGGCCCAAAAGTCATCTTGGGTCCTGCCCTGAGAATGAGCTTCCTTATTAAGAGCACAGGATTTAAGGAGGCTCTCATTTCCATGTTCCTGCAAGGACTGACCCTACACTGTCACTAACCCCAGAGAGGGCTCCTCCTTAACTTTTTTATCCTAAGCCTCCTGGCTTGCCTCGCCCCAGACTTGGCCCTGCCTAAGTCTTGACCTGGTTCCTCCTGGCACTTCTGGGCAATGGCCTCTCAGACCAAGAACTCCTCTTTTGGTAGCAGACTTTGGGTTACCAAGGGAGGGAGTTGGGCTGAGGGAAGCCAGCTTTAGTCATACAAAGGTTAGGAGTTTGCCTGTGGGAGGAGCATGGTGAATCCCACCCTATGGCAGCCATTGCTAATAACATTGACACCATTTATTCCATTTCATGGAGTTTGTCATATCTCTAATTATTCTTATGTTATCCAATAATTCTCTATTTATATTCACTCCCAAACTATTACCCAATTTTGCCAATCCATTAGGACCAGAAAAGAAAAGATTGCCTCTCTAAAGGTCTACCTCCCGGTTCATAATCTTTCTTATTGTTTTCTTTCTGGGAACCCCACTCACCCCCACTTTTACATTTACTTCTCCAGGGAGAGGCTATTTGGGAAAGCAAGAGAAGTTTTATTTATCAATTGGTTCATTCAGCAAAACCTTACTGAGCACCTACTATATGCTTAAGCACCTGGTATACAAAAGTGAACTTGTGGAACTTACATTCTAGAAAGAGATGATAAGCAATAAAGTAAATAAATGACAAAATGTATAGTGGGTCTGAGAGTGATGTTTAACAGAAAAAAATGAAGCAGAGGATAAGGAATGCCAAATGGGGCTGGGGGTGTAGTTTTAGGTTGGCGATCATAAAAGGTCCCACCAGGGAGGGGTACATTTGAGCAAAGACCTGGGGCACATGGGAATATCTAGGAAATGTGTTCGAGAGAGCAAAAACTGCAAGTGTAAAGGCCCTGAGGCCAGGAGCAGGCCTGGCCCAGTGAGTCACTCTTGTGTCCCTGGGGGGTTGATCCTTCTGTATAGTATCAGTCTCTGATATTCCCCACTGAGGACTCAGCTCACAGTGACGTCCTTTTCTAGGAGTCACAGGGGTGGCAGTTATGTTTGCTCTCCCTCAGCCTGTCGGATTCTGTTCCAAGAAATTCTGTTCTCAGGTAGACCTGTAACATGGCCTCTGGAGCCATGGGGCAGCCCCATTTGTACACCCCACCACACACACACACACACACACACACACACACACACACACACACACAAGCAAAGAAAACTGCTGGTGAAGAGATGGTGAAGCAGATGTGCTGATAGGCCTGAGACAGAGACACAGGTCGACATAGACAGAGAGAGACCAGAGAGACCCACACAAAGAGAGACTGGGGGCTGGGGTATTGGGAGAGAGACCACCTTTGGGGTTCCTAACAGCTTTAGATCCTGGGTTCTTGTCCCTCCTGGGAGAGGCCCCACTGAGTTCCCACACTTGGATTCCACCAGCTACCTGTATCTCCATAATTATTCCCACCACCCGCTTCATTTCTCCTAACTGAGCTCCAGAGCCCAACTTCTGGGCTCCTTCTCCTTATTCCTACTTCTTCACTCTCTTTTGTCCATCTGCATCCCTGGAGGAGCTTGGCCCTCCAGGCCTGTGCCCTGCTGACTTCAGGCAGCACCGTGAAAAAGAGAAAGCGCTAGCCTGGACTCAGGAGCCTTGGGTTCACCCTCCAGCTCAGCCCATACTAGCTGTGTAACCTTGAATGAGTCACTTGAATTTCTTGAGCCACTCTTTCTTCACCTCTAATGTGGAGGTGGAGGCTGTAACCCCCACCCTGCCTGCCTCTCCATGCTATTATGAAATTACAGTAGAACCTTTGTGGACATGTTCTCCAGTTGTCAAATGCTATATAAATGTAAGTGGTTATGACTGTGCCCTGGACCAGCCCCCCACCTAGCCATGAGCCCGTGGCTTAGCTGGCTTTCCTGGCCCGGTGCCCTGTCACTCAGCTTTGTGGCTAAGCCTCCACCTCAGTCCCACCCAGCTTGGGTTTCACCCAGCAGCTCTCTCCTTCCTGTTTCCTCCTCCTCTTACTCTTTAAGTTTTCCTATTGAGTTGGTTACTCTGAATCAGACCACCCTTCAATGGCTTCTTGAAAAACTGCATTTTTTTTCCCTAAAGCTTCATTTGCTTTATGGGAATCCCTACCTTCCCTGAACGACTGGGCCCACCTACTACCCCACCCACCCTCTTGGTGGCTCCCCCACCCATGGGCACGCTCATGCCACAAAGATGAGAACAGCTACCTCTTCACACTGGGGAGCCTCCACACTGTCCTTCCTCTAAATGTTTGAAATGCTCAAGACCCTAACTCAACTCTTCATCCCCTTGGGCTACATCAGGAGGGCTGGCTGGGAAATCTGTCTCTTGAATCAACTTTTTTATCCATAACCACTCTCAGTCTCCAATTTAAGTCACCATTCTCTTTCAAGGTTATTGCCATGGCTACTGGCTCTTCTACTCAAACCTCGTCTTTCTCCCTAACCGACATATCATCCACCCTGCCCCAGAGAAAGCCTTTTAAAAACAGATTTACCACCCTCCTGCCTCAAAATCACCCATAACTCCAAAGAGTCCACAGGGTGAAAGTCCTTAGTTTGGATCTGTGGCCCTTTGAAACAGGACCAAAGCCCTTCTTCAGCCTTATCTCCTACAATGCATGCTCCAAATAAACATTTTTCAGACCTCATTTTTTTTGACCTTCAGGAACATTGAAATGTTGACTGTTCTGGGCTTCAAGACCCTCCCCAGCCTCTCATTTATAGATTCTGTTGCCACCTCCTCTCCTACTTAACCTCCAGTGTGGGAATATCTCAGGCTTGGTCCTAGGCCTTCTCTGCTCCTCCCACCCCACATGCTTTCCTTTTGCTAGGCAACCCCAGCCACATCTCAAGTACTGTCTCTATAGCTCTGACACTCAGATGTACACTCCAGCCTAAGCTTCTCTGAGCTCCAGGTCTTTGTGTCCAACTGCCTGCTGTCCACTTAGATGGCTTATAGGTACCTTATATTCAACATGTCCAAACTTGAATTCATGTCATGAACCCTGCTATTAGTACTCCTCCAATGTTTTATTTCTCAGTGAATTACTAAAACCAGTAATCTGGTAGTTCTTGGTTGCTACTATTCTGCCTTCTAAAAGTACCCATTCATCTCCATCCCATATGGCTAAACCAACAATTTCTATCACCTTAAGTAGAATATCCTCCTCCTCCTCCTCCTCCTCCTCCTCCTTCTCCTTCTTTCTTCTTCTTCTTCTTTTTTTTTTATTTTTTAAGCAATATCCTTCTAACTCAAGATATCCTTCTATCCTCAACTCTAGATATACATTATAGTCACCTGTAGAACTTTAAAAATCACTAATGCCCAGGCCTCATTCCAGACCAAGTGAATAGCCTCTGGGAGTTGGTCCCAATCATCCTTAATAAAGACTCCCCAGTTAATTCCAACTCACAGCTAAGAGACTCACTGATCTAACTGGTCTCCCCACCTCCATTATTGTTCCATTCCATTTTCCACATGACAGCCACAGGGGTCTTTTTCATAATGCAAGTCTCATCACCTCCCTCCCCTTGTTCTTGAGAGAAAGATCAAAGCCTTCTTGTCCTGCTCCATCTCACTCTGCTTGCCTCCTGCCAGCCTGGGTGCCCTATCCATTCTGGAATATCCATTCAGATACTCTGGATCCTATGCTCTTTCTACATCAGGACCATCACCCTTCCTGTTCCCTCCTCCTGGAATGCTTTGCCTGACTAATCCCATTCATCCGTTAGGCTTCAGCTTAACTATCTCTTCCTCACAGAGGCTTTTTTTGATTCCCAGATCAAAAGGGCCCCTCTTTCACCCCATTCATACTCCCTCAGCTTCCTCTTCCTTTTCATAGACTTAGCCCAATTGTAAATAAAATTATCTGTGTGATTTTAAATTTCTGTTTTCCTCTACAGTGAGAGAAGGATTATGTCTGCCTAGTTATTTCTGCTTCCTAGCAGCTAACTCAATAACCTGGCAACTAGTAGGTTTTTAATAAAATTTTACAGGATGTTGATAAACAAATGTTCCTTCATACCCCTTAGTCTGGTATATTTTTCCACCTGCCTGGAATGTACCAACCCTGTCTACAGCCTCCTCATTTTGCCTCCTGGAAAACTCCTACTTATTTTTCAAGATCCAGTTAAAAAAAACCCATCTCCACAATTCCTCCCTGGTTCCCTCAGGCATAAATTAGTTTCCTCCTTCTCTGTGAGCTGATAGTCTTTTCCTTCTTGTGGTATTTTAGTTACTGGCTTATGAACCTTATTCCTGCTGCAGCTGGACTCCATAATCATATCCCTTTCTTCTAGTGTTAATAATTCATTTGCCAGATGAATGAACGAAAACAAATGAAAGAGCAAAAGAGATCCCATTACTTATGAGTTAACGGTAGTATTAAGGTAATGAATGTACATATGAATTACTCCACCACATATGTGCTAAACTTACATCACACGTAAAATGCTTGTGCTGTACCCGCTCTGGCCAAAGCTTTTGAGACTTTCCTCCTGGGCTTCTCTAGACAGGTCTGGAGTAAGTCTTTGATGCAAGCTACTGGGTGGGCTTCCAAAATAAGGAAGGCCATGGCACTCTGTTCCTGGGGGTAGAAAGTGGAGGTACAGTTTCAGCCCTGCCCTTTCCCCCATTACTGGTGAGTTGTTTTCCTAGAGACCCTGACTCTGCTTTAGGCCCCAACTTGGAACCACTGAATTGTTCAAAGCCATCAGGCCTTAGTTCCAGACTAAGGGTGGTATGCAGAGACCAAGGCCAGGGCGGAGTGACAAGAAGGTCTGCATCAAGGATGAGGAAATGAGGGAGATGCTTCATTGCCAGGCTCCTAAAATGGAACTTCTGGTATTTTCCACCAGAACTGCTCCACTCTTCCCAGGGGTGGGGATGGTGGGATGAGGGGGGGTGGGGGGACATCAGCTTGAGGAAGAGCCTCTGCCTCCTCAGAACTGTATTGTATATACGAGGTTCTAGCCCTGGGGCAGCTGGGTGGGAGGCCTACTATGTTGGTTCACGTCTGCTGATCAAGTGGAGAGAAGCAGAAGCAGGGCCAGGCAGGGCCAGGGGACCGGGGTGGGGGTGGGGGTGGGAAAGCCATCTGGGGAAATGCAGCTGAGGGCTCCCCTTCCAGCACAGCCCCACCCTGCTTACCTTCAGGTCCACTTTCTATTTCTTTGACTAGCTCTTCGACCAGAATTAGAGGGTGACGTGGGGGTAGGGAAATGGCCTTTGGAAAAAGACCAACCGCCAGGTGTTAGGAACAGTGCTGAGGGGGTTGGGGTTGAGGGGACAAGAAACACCTTTTCCAGATCAGAGAGGAGGGGCAAGATTGATGCTGTGGATGACAATAGTAATAATAGTAGCTAACGTTTGTTGAACTTTTCCAGAGTACTGGGCCAAGAACTTTACACAGATTGTCCTGTTTAAGGACCGACCCTCCTCATATGTTTTCTGCCTGAGGTGGAGGTGGGGCTGAAGTGTCCATGAGGAACCTCTTAGGGGCCACCTCGCCCTCTGAACCTCACTGTTTCTGTGGCCCTGGGTCAATGGTTGTGCTCCAGCTGTGTCCGAGGTGGCCAGCTCAGGGGCAGCTCTGGCCAGCTTCCAGTGGGCATGATCTCGCAAGCTCCTCACTTGGTCCCTTTGAGGTCTGAGGTGCCATTAGCGGGCCTCACAGGCACAACTGCAAAGGATGAGATTGGGCAGAAATGTGACTGGTGGAGACAGTGGAGAGTGGGCACATTCTGCCCCTTTCCTTCCCCCTGAACAGGCTGTCCTGAGCAGTTCACAGCCCTCTTAGAGGGCCCTGCAACATCAAGCAATTGGTTTATTCAGGGTAAATGGGGGCCAGCTTAGTAGCCAACCTCGCGTTGGCTCTCTTGGCTTCCTGACTCACCCCTCTTTTCATTTGCTCTTGCTTCCCAAGAGCTCACCCCCTCATAAAGCAGAGCATATCCATGTATGTCTCCAGCTCTGTTTTCTAGTGTACCCAGGCTTAGACAGGCTAATGGGGAAACAGATATAAATGCACATCATTTAGGCCAAGAGAAAAATCAGATTGGTGGAGAATTCCCAGCTGAAAATTATGGATTTCCTTCTGTGATAAGAGGGAGCTGTGACTATAGGCAGATAATTCTCATGGGTGGATGGAGGGGAGAAGTGAGAAAATGGAGGCTCAGACAGAGAGTCTGCCTGGTGGCTGTGGCACTAGTCTGGGGAAAAATTGGGCTGCTCCGGCAATTTTGGTGTACTTACTTATCTGTTGGACTGTGGGTGATTGCTCTATTCTGGAAGAAATAGTAGGAGAGGGAAAGAAAAGAGGCTCAGCTGTGGAGCCCCACCTATCCTTGACCAATATGTTCCTGCCAACTGGTTACATCTGGGGGAATTTCCCTTCTCCCTCAGGCGCTACTATCACTTACCTGCATGGAGATTTTCATGCTGTGTCAATCACAGGGGGTTACGCACAGTCGTCTCTGATGTGAGGCCCTGAAAGCAAGTTCTGGGAAAACATTGCCCCAAATGGCTAAACACTTCAGAAGTGCTGCTGAATCCTGAGCATTTTGCCCGACAAAATAGGACCATCTTAGCCCTTCGTTCCTCTCCCAAAATAAGGACGCTCCTAAGGGACCACCGGTTAGCCTGGGCCTGATGGAGCTTCCTTGGTCCAACTCTGCCCCATTGGCTTTCACGCCATCTCTCAGGTGACTGGCTGCCCTGCTTGCCTGTCAGCCTGGCTCTCCTCCTGCTCACCAAGGAGCTCCTTTCACAATCTTGACAGTTCCCTTAGACAGAAAGGTAATCATCAGCAGCCATGGCAAAAAATTCCAGGCAGCTGGAGTCTGGCTTTGTGTGCTTGGCCAAGCTTTGGTGGGGGAAGGGTTGATTCAGTTTGAACAAAGTATGCAGAATTGCGCTCCACTGGGCCTGAGCTCATACCCTGGACCTAAAGAAATCTCTACCCTCCGGATGGCCTAGTATTCCCAACTCGCTAGCATTCTTCACACAACAGCATTAAAAAAGGTTTGAATAATAGGAAATAATACCAAGACCATGTTTACTCAAAGGGACCCTGTGCTATGCTCAGCCTGGCTGAGGAGTTAAGCTGACCTGGCATCTCTTCCAGTCACTCCACCCACAGCTCTCCCTGTGGGCACTTTTCTAGCAGCCAATCCTGCCTGGACATGAAGACAAAGCTAGTCTTTCACCCAGATGCCTTCTCTCCTCCACTTTCTCCGATGTCTCCGATGTCTGCTCTTGAAAAGTTGGGTCACCATGACTGTTGGGACTGCTAATGTCCTGCTCTACAGCAGTTCACAGAGGGAGGATTCTGGCCTCCCCAGGAAGGGAAAGTGTGGGAGGAACATGGCTGACATTTTGCTCTGTTCATCCTTTCCCGACCCCTGCAGTTTATTCCTATGCACATTAAGCTGCTTGAAATTGTTGTTAGCTCATGGATGCTCTGTTTGTTTTTGTTCTTCAGTCACGGTGTCTAATCTATTGTTATTCCCATCCATATGTTTTTCATCTGAGACGTTATAGTTTTATTATCCTTAAAGGTTTCATTTTTGTAAAAAATAAATATTGTTCATGTTTCTCTTAAAGAGCTCATGCTTTCCTCTATCTTCTTGAATATATGGAGGATATTTATAATAACTTTAAAAAAAAAATTCTTGCCTATTATTTCTATCATCTGTGTCATTTCTGTATGTTTCTATTGATTGGTCTTTCTTATTATGGGTTTTATTTTCTTAGTTCTTTGATGTCTGATTTTTTATTGAATACCCGAAAATGTAAATTTTATATTGCTGAATGTTGATTTTTTTTTTCTTTAAATAACTTAACTGAGACTCAATTAAGTTACCTGGAAGCAGTCTGATCTTTTGAGACTTGCTTTCAAGCTTCTTGGGTTGGACCCAAACAACCCTGAGTCTAGGGCCAATTTTTTCCATTACCGGGGCAATGATTTGTAAACAAGAGAGGGACATGGTAACATTTACATTTAAAAAAACTTCTCTAAGCAGCTTGATTAGGTAGAAGGAACAGGATGGGGAGGGCAGAGAGAGACCCAAGCAGAATCCACTGTTTATCCAGGCAAGTGAGTGAAGACTGGAGCTCAGGCAACAGCCAACACAGGGTTCAGGAATAATCAGGATTGGAATCCATGGTGCTTCCTGTGAGCAGAGTTTGAGGGAGAAGGGAGAGTCCGAAATGATCCAAGGTTTCCCACTGGAGCTTCTGGTGGGTTCAGAGGAAATGAGATCCGCATGAAGCCTTTAGTGGGGTTGCCAGAGGCCAGGAGTTTCCATTCACCCCTTCTTGAGACTCTATCAGAACCAGAGGGCCAACTCCAGGGAGGCGGCCTTGCCAGGACCCTTAAAACCTAGCTCGCCCCCTCTGGGTATCTAGCTGCTGGGTTTTTCCTCATTACCCAAATCAAGATTCTGAGCAGTTATGATTTCTCCTGCTTATGACATCACAGACTTCCGCCTGTTTAAGGAAAAGATTTCTCTGTGTAAATGTACCATCTGGTGCCCTGGAGAGCTTGGCAAATTAGAGTCTTTTACAGCACTGTGTTTTTATAATGGGATATGATGCCTCAAAGTTATATCGATATCTCTGGTATTACAATTATATTAGTCTAGTATTAAATCTGTCTTTCTCTAACAAAAAAATGTTAATGAAGAATTTCATTCATACAATGTTGAAATGGCCTCCTCAGTTCTCATCAAACTATCCAGAGAAATTTCCTTCAGGTCCAGAGAGTCTATGTTTAGTTCCAAGGTGTGATCCATCCTCTATCTATTTTCAGAAGAAAATGTTCCTCCATAAACTAGTTACCACATTTATTGTATCCCCTTTTCTTTAATGAAGCATCATGTATTTCAGCAGGAAGTCTGAGACCGTTAATCAAGTGTGTACCATTGAAACCATGACTTTTGGGATGAAAATGTACTTTGTCAACACTGGAGTAAAGAAAGAGTTAAATTGAAAAAGAGTAAGCAGCTGAAACTATCTACTTCCTCTCTCTCTCTCCTGCCTCTCTAGGCTATAAACTTGACCTAGGGTAAAGGGAATGTCTCTGATTTGCTTGTTCAAGCAACCAAGTGCCTTCTACCCTGCCAGGGGTCCGAGAAAGCCATTAACTTGGACTGCCTGCATGCGCTCTTGTTTGTCCCCAGGATAATAAATATTTGGTGCTCAAAAGCTGACAGCTGAAGAAAGTGGAAATTATAAATGCAAATATCATAGTATACACTTTGCAAATTGTTGGGGCATTCTCTCATTTCCTCTATCTCCTGTGTGTGTTTCACACATATGTGTACACCCAAATAAGCCAGCTAAATATGTTGGTAAAATTACATTTCAAGTTTACTGTAGTTCTTAATTAAAACCATTAAAAAACAAACAAACAAAAAAACCCTCAAAAAACATTAACCGGAGGTAACAGAGATATTAAATATTAAGGCCCCTTTATTGTAAAGTGAAAAAATCTGAAACAAAAGGTTAGATTAGTTGCATGAGGAATATACATATTATCCAAAAAGATGCAGGCCCTAACTGCCTTCCAAAGCTAAGAAAATGCTATGGTCTCTGTCTCCTGGCACCAGATCGGCAGCTCTTAAATGATCCCAAATACCAAATACCAAAACATGCCCAGGCTGTATTTCTTAAGCACTGAAGCTGAAATTTCCAAAATAACAAACCCCAAAACATTTGGTTTCCAGCAGTGCCTGGATATGTTCAAGCCTGATTCTGCACAAGTCTAAGAAAAAAAAAAAAACAAAAAAACAGAAGAATCTAAGTAATAAATGGGGCGGGGTGGAGAGGGGGGTAAAGGGTAATTGGTGTGGATAGGAGAGCATTGAAGTAGAACAAAATTCAAATGATGGGGTAAAAATAGAAACAGTCTCCTAAAGGTTAGGAAGAGAGAGTATATTACTAAAAGAATTTTCAGAAAAAGGTAAAATTATGACTCACATACAGATATAAAATTGTACATATTCAAGAATTTATTTTCCTCATGATAGGAATCAGGCAGATGTTCAAAGGAAAAGTCAAAACCGCACAAATTTATATTGAGTAAAGAAATGTTGAGATGAATTGTAGATAAATGGAGATAAAACTGGTAGGAAGTCAATTAAATCTCTATCAGGACAGAATTTATATACCTATTGGTTACTTATAATTTATAGAGTTCAAAGACAATGAACAGCAGAATCCGATAACACAGAAGGGTGTGCTATAGACGATGCATAGTTTCCCACCAAAACAAAAAAATCATTTCTACAATATTCATATAAATGTTTTAAGGGGAAGTTGTTTCTTGGGGGTGGGAGAGGGGATGCCCCTTCCCAAAAAGGATGATGTCATGGAGTGCTTAAACCCACAGAGAGGCAGGCCAGGGCTATTGGTGGGGTCTTCTAAGGCAAGGGTTCAGTTAGAAAACAGTACACATAGCCTAGTACTTTTATAATTCGTTAAATTTGGTCTCTTCTCACAGAAACATATCCTAGCACTGATGTGGAATCAGAATGTGAAAACTAGTAGAGACTTCCTTGATCTTCTAGTCCCGGCTCTACATTTCACAAATAGAAACCTGAGACCCCAGGCTGGGATTTGCTCAAGGTCACTCAGCTTCTTAATGGCTATGAGCTTGGCTGTTAAAGTTTATGAGCCTAGTGGCCATCGCTGCTGGGTGGCTGCAGAGGATCCAACCCCCTCCCTACCATGCTGCACAACCACCACGGGGTATGCAAAGTTTACATGCATCATTGAAGCGCATTTTTCTAAGGATAAATTCAGGTGACCTGTCTCCTGAAAGACAGGTTACTCTGGCTTTATGTTATGCTCAGCAGAACATAAAATACATATCTAAATCTAGTTATCACAAACATAATTGAAATGTGGCTATCTTCATGGAATTTTCAAAAGGCTTTTTTTTTTGAAGGAAACATTTCAATAGCCCACATCTCTCTTTTTTTTTTTTTAAAAAAAAAAGGCTAAGAAATTTGAATGATGCATTTCTTTTCCATGTAATGAGTGGAGGCATTTCAAATCATTCCATTGTTCCTTCTAAAGTTAACTCTTTGAGCATTGAGTTGAAAGGCTGACAGAAGTCTTCAATTGTGAGAATGTGAAGAAAAGAACTACTCTTCTGTTTCTTGTGCACATTCTCTTTCCAACCCCACCCCATCTCTCCCTCTATCCCCTCCTACAGCAGAAGCAGCACTGGGGGCCTTAATGGGAGGAGGTGGGGAGTGAGAAAAAGCACCCCTGCCCCTTAGCACCACAGGAAGGGAGATTAACATTCTCAAATGGACATTAGGCTGAAGGCTTTCTTTTAGTATTCCAGCTGTCCCCAGTGCCCTCAGCCTCCCTACTTTTCATTCCCTCCCTAAACCCAGTGCTAGTGATGCAGATCCTGCTGTAGAAACTTAAGTCAAGGGGCAAACTGAGAATGAATCGCAGGAGTCATGGTCAAGAACAGCGATTTGTAGTTTATCTAACATATGTCTTCAACACCAGTGACAATCAGGTCATCTCAAAGCTCCTGTGAGGTGATCCCTCTGGCCTGGCATTTAAAATAAAGGTTACTGTATAAACCACAGGCAACTCTCCTCAGAAAGAGGCAGGTCAGGGCCAGGGCACCTGGGAACCAAGCAGAGTTGAGTGGACGTTCCTGGGGCAAGGGGGCAAAGACAGCAGTGTGGCTGCTAAGGAAGTCCCGAATGCTCTTCCTCTAGTGGGCACTCTGTGTACCCAGCTTCAGGACCCCTATCTGCTTTAGGAGTAAAGTTTGCATTTGAATGTGCACCTCCGGTCCTCTGGAGCCTCTGGAGTGGGTGCGGTAGTAGATGTTATCAGCAACAGAGACAGTGGGGACAGGAGAAAGAACAAGCTTTGAGGGAGAAGATACTGAGAGGAGGTTTGAATCTGGGTGAATCTGGGAGTATGAGAGACTCCCAGGTAGATACATATCTCTAGACCAGGGGACAGAAGATTCTAGAACTCAAGGTAGCAGGCAGGCTGCAAATACGTGATGGGAGCCATCCATGATGGCTAGGCATGGGTCAGAGTTTTCTCTCCAGCAGCTGTAAGGAGCTGGGCTGACCCTGGGTCCTGCCTCCACTATTGTTCATAATGCAAGGCAACTGACTGCAGTTAGAATGGGGGTGGGGATACAAGGCCCCCGCCCACCACCCAAAGGCTTTCTGCTGTTGATCCTTATTTCTCATGGAACATTGTGGTCCATGTGGGTGAGTGAGATGCTCTGATTCATCTATCAAAGGATCACAGTGTTTGTAATGCTGTAGTCCAGTAGCTGAATTTTCTGTCCATATTAGGTTGGGAGTTAGGGTGTCCTCCAGGGCTGTGTAAACCAGCAGTGGATGATCCTATCCTTTTGCACCTGCTGCATCATTCACTGATGACTTCAATCAGCTACAGCAGCCAAGAGAAAAGAGGCAATGTGTGGGCAAGACGTTGAGTCATCCATGTATGTGCCCTCTGAAGACACAAAAATGCCCACTCTGTGCATCTTGAGTGATTCTATGCCACGTTCCCAGACAAATATCCTCCCCAACCTCCTCCTTTCCTCTTCCTTACTCTGCACTCAGCCCTGCCCACTCTCAGTCTCCATTTTCAGGGGACTGAGTTTGCATTCAGCCTTAAGGGCTCAATTATCCATTCCTGGGGCTTGGAGTTTAAAAGTAAGGGGACCTAGAAGCAGAGAGACCTGATCTGTAAGGAGCCCCAACTACAAAGCTGGGTTCAGCTGGAAGACCTGGGTTCAGATACTAGCTCACGTTCCAATGAGTTGCATGGTGTCCTTCATCTTTCTGACCTTGTATTTCCCCATCTGTAAAATGGAAATGACACTGTTAACCTTTAATAGTCTCTTGACAGCTAAAATTTGCATTTTTTGACAGTCTAGCATATGCTGAGTGGTGACATGTTTGAATGTTTACATTTTATCAGGCACTCTTCTAAGCACTTTACACATTTACTCATTTAATCTTTACCATACCCTATAATAACAAAGGTACAGCTACCCTTATAGGTGAAGAAACTGAGATACAATGAAGTTATGTAAATTGTTCAAGATCTCAGAGCTAGAAAGTGGTGGAATTTTCAAAGGGGAGTCCTCAAGAGCCCACATGCTTAGTGTTTACCGTGTCAGGTGGTTCTCAAAGTGTGGTCTCCAGGCCAGCAGCTCCGGAAGCCCAGGCAACATCTATGAACTTGTTAGAAATGCACATTCTCAGAACCCACCCCAGAGCTACAGACTCAGAAATTCTAGGGCTGGAAAGCAGTCAACTGGTTTGACAAGCCCCACCCACCCAGGTGATTCTGATGCTCAGTCTCCTATTCATTCTACCTCCTTAGCAGACAACAACTGAACAATTAGATGTCTTCTCCTTCCCTCACCCATGGAGTATAAGTATTTTGCGTGTTATCGCCATTTAAGGCTCACATGAACCATTCAAGTCTCACTTTCCCATCCCCATTCTACACATGAGAAAACCCAGACCTGGGGAGGTGCCATGTCTTGTTTATACCATATTGCTACTAGTGCCTGATTCCAAAGTCATGCTCGCCACTACTCCCAGTTCATGGCATCCCCCTCAGCTGGCTGTGTCACGTCCCCCCAGTTCTCCAGCAGGGCCTCTGGACCCCAACTTGCAAGCCTAGCAGCACCAGTCCAGGCTGTGACCCCAGTCCTGGTTCCAGCCCCTCATGTGCCAGCTTCAAGCTGGCTTTATTAGAATTGCCCTGTGACTTTCTATTTGAGAGGAAGTGGCAGAGATGTTCCCAGGTTCCCATGGCCAAGTCCCTACTTCACACTCAGATCCTGATTCAGGGACCCTGTCTTGTTTCTCCTTGGTTTGGGCCATCTGATGAGTTCTCCAGCCCCTTAGCACCTTGAACTTGCCTTTCAGGGTCAATCTTTCTGGAGTGTGAAGAGCTGCCCCTTAGGGCCAGCCCCCATGGAGCCCCCACTTCCCTTTCCCGACCTCACTTCCCCTGCCAGTCTCAGACTTCTGGTCACCAGGCTCTACCGCCCTTCACAATCAGAGCTTACTGCCAGTTTTTCTACCCCACCCCCCACACTGGCTCTAACCTATTCTGTCTCCCTGAGGAGAATAGGTGCCTGAGACCAAGTTCATTTTCATCTCCAAACCCTTTCAAGCTAATTATTTTAAGAAACAGCAGAAACAGGAGAAGCCCTGGAAACAGAAGAGAAGTTACTCATTTGTTAGGGATACCTACATTCATAAAGGATGTCTCCATTTGTAAAGGTGTCTCCTCTGTACTAAGAAGAAAAGAGTGACTAAATCTCCAGAAACAGTTATCAGTTAGGAAGGCACAGACTTAAATGTACCTAACAAATTCTACCCTTGTTCGTGCTTTTCCTGGTAACCCCCCATAACCAGCCTTCCACCACCACCAAAAAACAAACAAACTAAAAAAAAAAAAAAAGCCCTTTCTACAAAAGAAGCTGAAGATGATATTTAAGGTGGTAGCTTAGGCCACCTTAATATTTTTACTTCATTTTTGGGCGTACCATCCATGTATACATGAGGTATACATGTTAATAAACTTGTGTTTGTTTTTCTCTTGTTAATCTGTTTTTTTACTACAGAGATCTCAGCCAAGAACTCAAAGGGTAAATGGAAAATTATTTTTCTTCCCCTGTAGTAACCTTTTGAGATTAGCTTTCATTAGCTAACTTTCAACTAGCATCATGCATATGAGATTCAACTAAGTTGTTGCATGTATCAGTGGTTTGTTCCTCTATATTGCTCAGTAGTATCATATCTCGTATGGATGTGCCAGTCTTTTTATCTATTCGTTCAATGAGAGACATTTGGGCTGTTTCCAGATTTTGGCAATTATGAATAATACTGTTATACATATTCATATACTGGTTTTTGTGTGAACATAATTTTTCATTTCTCCAGTATAAATACCTAGAAGTGGACTGCTGATTCATATGGCAAATGTATGTTTAGCATTATAAGAAATAGCCAAACTAGTTTCCAGAGTGGCTCTCCCATTTTGCATTTCTACCGGCAATGTGGGAGAGAGTTCAGGTTGTTTCATATCCTTGCTAGCATTTGGTATTGTTGAGATTTTTAGCTATTCCAATAGGTATATGATGGTATCTCATTCTGATTTTAATTTGTATTTCTTAATGACTAACAATGTTGAATATCTTTTCAAGTATTTGGTTGTCACTTGTCTAGCTTATGTGGTGAAGTATCTTTTCAAATCTTTTACCCATTCAGAAAATTTGTTTTTTTTCTTCTTGAATTTTAAGAGTTCTTTGTGTATTTTTGATATAAGTCTGTTGTCTGATACACGATCTTCAAACCTCCATTTTGCATTTTTTTTTCTCATTCTATTTAAGGCGTCTTTCACATGAGTAAAAAGCATTTAATTTTGATCAAGTCATTTTTATTGATTTTTTTTTCTTCTATGGATCCTACATTTGTTGTTATATCTAAGAACTCTTTGTCTAATCCAAAATTACAAGAATTTTCTCCTATATTTTCTTCTAAGAGTTATATAGTTATACATTTTACTTTTAGCTCTATGATTCATTTTTAGTTTGTTTTTGTATAAGGTATGAGGTGTAGGGAAAAGTTTTTCATTTTCACATAGAATGTCTAATTGTTCTAGTACCATTTGTTGAAATGACTCATCTTTCTCCATTGAATTGCTTTGCGTCTTTTTCAATAAGGCTTGTGAGGCCTTATTTTGGGTTCTTTATTCAGTCCATCCTTTCTCCGATACCATGCTGCCTTGCTTACATAGCTTTATAGTATGTCTTTATGCCAGGTAGTATGAGTCTCCAACTTTTTTTTTTTTCCAAAATTGCTTTGGCTTTACCCTCTCATATAAATTTTAGATTTTACTTGCCTATATCTACAAAGACTCCTGTAGTGATTTTGATGGGGATTGTGTTAAATATACAGATGGATTTGTGGAGAATTGACATCTTAACTCTGGGGAGTAGTTCAATCCATAAACATGCTTCCATGATGAGACAGGAAGATGCAAAGGCCCATGACAGCTGAGTAATCTTGGAAAAGGCATGTCCTCTCTCTGGCCCTCAGTTTCCTCAGCTGTAAAATAGAAAGGTAGGATTAGATAAACCGGAAGTTCACCTTTCAGCTCAGACATTCTGTGATTCCCATTATAACCGTGAACTGACCTGCCAGAAACATAAGGGATGCTATCAGGTCTCCCCTCATGCCCCATCTGATGAGATGCTCCAACAGCCACTGTACCCTCCAAATCAGCTCCAAAGCAAAGAGTTCATTGTCATAGCCCTGCCTAGTCAAGAGCCCAGAGTCTTCAGCCAGCTGAGTGCTCTTTCTCATTCCTGGGGCACCATAGGCCAGGTCGGAAGTTTCCTAATGATAGCCCTTGCATCCTGGTGGACCGGAGGACCCTGTTTCCCCTGGTAGATCTGGGGTTCCTAGAGGACCCCAGAGCCATGGGTGGATGTTTGTGTTCCTGGTGGATTCAGGAGTTCTTGGAGAATCAAATGTCCCTAAAGAACTCCAGTGCCCCTGGTGGATCCTGGTGTTAATGGAAGATCCTGGTGGATCCCGATGTCCATAGTGGATCCCTGTGTCCCTAGTGGATCCCAGAGTCCCTCACAACTTGGTATCTCTGAGGCATGCAAGTGTCCCTAGTTGATTTTGGTGTCCCCGGTAAATCCAAGTGTTTCTGGTGGATCTCACTGTCCTTGATGAAACCCGGTGTCCCTGGTGGACCTAAATGTGTCTGGAGGACCCCAGTGTCTGTGATGGACTCCAGTGCCCTTGGTGGATTTTTGTGTCCCTGATGAACCCTGACTTGTCTGTGACAGAGCATCAGACATGTAGTTCTATTTTCCTTAGTCCAAGAAAGCAGAGTGAAGAATAGACCTTTCCAGGAATGCAGGAGAGAGGGGGTCCCACCCCCACCCTGCCCCTTATGACCAGGCGAGGGGGAAAAAAGCCAGGTGGCCCAAAAGTGCTATTTATAGTGTTCGAACATTGGAGGCAACCCAAATGCTCAGAAATCAGGGAATGCTTAAACAAAGCATGGGACGTTGGGACCCTGGAATCCAGTGTAGCCATTAACAATGTCAAGTATGTGGATTATGTGTTGAAGTGTGCAATAGATAAAATAATGTCAAATAAAAAATTTTGAGAATCAACTAGCACTTGCATACCATTATAGGGATGCTAACATGTTTAGAAATTACACTGACAAGATTTGGAAAGAAATTATAGTAATTTAAACAGTCTGTGATTGATAATATGCATATAATTGAGCAACCGCTCGGCTGAGGCACTGTGCTAAGTGCTTTGGGAGATTCAGAGGCTTGTCCCAAGAGGACCTCACAGCATAGTTGGGAATCCATCACCAAACATAAGACCGTGAGGCAAATTCTGAGTGGAGGCTGCTTCCACAGTTATTCTACTTCAAGACTCCAAGTTGGAATATCAAGAGTCTGGTATGGGGTAGCGGGTGGGGAAGATTTTAACAGCCCTCCTGGGTGTCCTGTGGACATTGAAGGCACATGATAAAACAAAGCTTCGGGCCAGTTGGAACCCCATGAGAGCTCAGGCCCCAACTCAAGTTCAAAGGCTTTGGGCCTCTGAGCCCTTAAGACTGGGTACAACAGGCTGAGACCCCTTCAGCTTTACCTTCTGGAATTCCTCAAACTCCTGCTGGAGCAGATGGCCTCCAGCTCTGTGCCAGCTGGAGCTCCTGGCCCGCCACCTTTGGAAGCCAGGGCAGAGAATATGGAGAATCACTGCCCCTTGGTAGGTCTGCTGTCCTGAGAGCAGGGGCAAGCCAGGGCTCCCTCTTCAGCGAGCTGCAGTGGGCCAGGCTGGCAAGGCAGGCCTTGGACTCTCTCTCAGGCTCCACTGGCCTGCTGGTGGTCCTGGGCAAGCTACTTAATGCCCTAGACCTCAGTTTGCACAGCTGCACAAGGAGGGGTTGTGTAGTGCTTTTATTTTTTACTTTCACCAAAATAACAGCTTTTGTAATGTTTGTTTACTAATGAGGGGCAGAAGCTCAGGGAGCCTCAGTGATTATCCTTGGGCCATAGTGCTGGGCACTTCCTAAGGGCAGTGGTTGGAGGCTAAACAGGTTTCTCAAGAGTCCAGTGATCACCCTCAGGGCAGTCCCAGTCCCAACCACATCCTGACCCCTGGGACCAAGGATGGGAGTAGCCTTGAATTCTGGCTGAGTGATCAATGCTGAGGCTTGCAGACATCCTGCTTAACTCGAGCCTCTCTTGATTCTAGTTAGGCTCATGGGGGTTCTTTGGGTGGGAGGTTTGAGGAGCCAGGCTCTCTGTGTCATAATTGCATCACCACTTATTGATACTTAATTAGTTAATTACTGTGGGAGAGGCAGAACCAGAATAGAAATGCCAACTCTAGGCTGGAAGCAGCACTTAAACCATGAGTAACTCTTATTACCTCTGATACCAGGCCTGCTCCGCTGAGAGCACAGGGCGGGGGCGGGGGCGGGGGACGGGGAGCGGAAGCTGAGCACTGGCCAGTGTCCAGCGTGAGGAGGTGGGAGAACTCAGTCACTTCTGGTATTTACCAAACAGTTACCTTAAAGGTAGGAATGATCCCATCACTGCTCTGAGACTGTATCGCCCTGTGGCCACACCCTGCAGATCACGGGGCGGGGCGGGGCGGGGCGGGGCGGGGGGGGGCGGTGAAGGGGGTAAACGAAAGTCTTCTGTCCCCTCACCATCCCAGCCACCGTCTCCTCTGCCACATTCTCGCTGCTCCATGGATAAGTGACCCTCTGTCTCGCTTATCATCCAATCCAGTGGTTCCGTAGAGTAAGGGAAATAGTGCCATTCATCATTTTCCTGAGGCAACAGACATTGGCCATGACTGTCCATGGCAGTCCTGTCAGCTTTCCTAAGCAGGGTGTCCAAATGGCTTTCCAGGCTCAAGTAATCCTTCATGACAGGGCCCTGCTGGCACTGCAGCCTCGTCTGGACACATCGCCCCTGCCCTCCTCCCTCTTGACCCCACTTCCTACCCACTCCAACCCTTTGCGCCTTTGCATATGCTGTTCCCTCTGTCAGGAACCTTTTTGACCCACACTCCCACCCCTTCACAGCTTATTCCAAATCATCCTCCGATCTCCATGCTACCAGCACTTCTTCCTTGAAGCATTTCCTGGCCCCCACTCTCACCCCCAAGTCTAGGTGAGGTGTTCCTGTTTGGTGCGTCCATGTCTGCCAACCACCCATTATCACTGTACTTCCTCCTTCTATTGCTGTTCCGTGTCTCAGGTCTTCACGGGACAGTGGCTCCATGAGCACAGGGGACAGGCCTGTCTTGAGCACCACTGTCCTACCAGACAGAGCATCTTTCCAGTGTAGAGTAGATACTATCGAATGGATCACCTCCTCAGACTTGTGCCCAAGAGTATAAACTCATTCTCACTGAGATGGGGCATTTTCATTCAACAGGTAGCAAAACCCCATCTAGCTTAACCTAACATGATAACATTCTGATTATAGGTTTCAAATATCAGCAGCCAGTTGGGAAGTCATCCCCATGTAAGTGGTGGCATATTCTACTTAAATTGGACCCTGGTCTGGTTAAAGGTCATAGCTGGAAAGTCGCCCCACTATTTTTGAAATGGATGAACTTGAGTGTGCTTGTCATTGTTCAAACTCTCCAGTCCCTCCAAATCCTTTTTTAAAATACGGACCTTCTGTTACAAGAATAATAACTATGTTTTGGTGCTATTACTAGTTTACAAACTATTTGCATGTCTATTACCTGTGTTACAAGAATTTGGCAAGGAAACAAGGCAAACCCTCTTACAGATGAAGGGTCTGAGACCCAGAAAAGTTAAAGCACTTGTGAGAGGCCTCACAGCTAGCACACGGCCAAATCTGGAGTCCCTTCTGGGTGGGCTGAGTCCGGACCCAGAACTTTCCACCACATATCCTTATCACAGACAATAGAACTGGGGACCACTGTTCTCAAGTGCAAAGGGTTGACTGATTGGTTTCTGACTATGGCTTTTAGATAAATATTGCTGATTGGTCACCATGTTTTATTTTTCCTGTTCGATTATAACTTCTTAAGGATTGGGAACTTATTCTTTTTATATTTACATATTTTCATAACCCTATTATGGTTTCACATGCTGCTAGAATGTAAGTTCAAAGCGGGCAAGGACTTGCCTCTTGTTCACAGCCACATTATCTGCACATGGTACGTGTGTTCTAAATATTTATTGAAAGGAGTTATTTTTATGTTGCAGGGGGAAGGCCTACTACAGAGCTTTGGGCATTGCAGATGCTCAGTAAATGTTTAAGACTCATACAAAAGTAAACGCGGGCTCCTCCTCAAGGAGGGTGATTCTATGAGGCAGATGTCTTGGGAAGAAGTCTGGCTACTGAGACCGATGAAAGAGCCTAGTTATTTGGAAGACAGCTGTGCCCTCACAATAGGTTCCTCCTATTGAGAGGAAAAGTACAACAGCGAATGGCAGAAATAGAACGGAGGCTGAGCCCAGGGCTTAGGCTTGGAAACACTTAAGATGCCCTCTTTTAGAGCAGAACAATTAATTTCACACCAAGATTACAGCTCAAAATTCTCCTCGGTGTGGAAGTGTGCTGTAAAAGGGAGAGGGCAGGTCCTTTTGAATCTGGCCTACTAGAGCTGGGAGTGAGAGGGTGAACCAAGACTGCAAATCAGGGCAAAAAGGCTTGTGCTGACTTGAGAGTCTAAAGACATGAGTGTCCGATCTGGGTCAAAGCCACTGTAAGCTAAATCTCCTGGGATATGGCACTTCTCCTCTGTAAATCTCAGTATTTTGTGGTTATATCATCTTGGCTCCATCAGTAGAAGGTGTGGAGCTGGTGACATCAGCATGGACACTAGTTTTCTACCTGTGGCTGATTTGGGGAAGGAGAAAAGAAAGAAGAAGAATCTGAGTCACAGACCCATCTAAAATGTTTCTCTATAGACAAAGTGCCCATGCCACCATTGTTGGAGTGCTATTCTTAAATAATAAACTCTTGGCCTAGGACAAAGCACGAGCATGGGTCTGGTGGCAGCTGGCAAGCCTTTCTCCTGTGGCCTGTGATCATTTGTTGGCAAGGAAGTAAGTCTTGGCCCTCCTGTCAGGGAAGCAGCCAGCTCACTCAAGTGGATCTGAGCCTAGGCCAGGCTCTGAGAATCCTAGGGTTCCTTTGTTTCCACGGGTGACTCATGCCCCAAGCTGTCATTTGGGCCCTAGATGTCGGTAAAGTAGACCCTGAAAACCATTCAGAGTTAACAGTTGGTGGACTCTGACTCAGGGTAGAACCAGGGGCCTGAGCACACCTAGTGAGGGGAGTACCTGAAAAAACAGGAGTGTCATGTTAGAGGAATAAGGTAGGCCTCCCGGGAGTGAGTACTAGAATAGGAGATGAAAGAGAAGATAGGCTTCCTGGAAAGTCTAAGGCAATGACACCACTCACCCCTTCCTCTCTATTCTGATGCCATGTTGGAAACTTAGGCTCAGCTCATAAGATTCCTAAAGTTAAAGGGACCTCAAAGAGCATCTAATCTTATCCCGTGGCCTCTTAACATTAAGTGACTTGTCCAAGGACTTGCCGCTCTTCAGAATCAAAGCTGTGAGGATAACTGGCTCCCAGACCGGTCTCAGGCCCCTCCTTTACTGCACTCAGACCTGACAGGATGTTGTTTAGCCAGTGCTGAATGAAGCTGGAGGGCAGCCAAGTCTACAAGGACAAGCAAAAGCATGTCAGAGGGTATCAGATGAAGTCAAAAACACAATCGTCAGCATCTCGGAGGATCACAAAAGGTTATGGAAAGAGACTGGGGTTGGACAAGGAAGGGCAAAATCTAAGAGTTGGTTATACATCAAGGGCAACGTGAATAACTTGTTCAGACCCCTTTTATAGTACTCACCATGATGTAGTATGAATATTTGTTCTTGTAGCTATTTCTCTCACTAGACTGCGAGTTTCTCACTAGCAGGATATATGTGAGTTTTTCTGTTTGTTTTGTTTTTGTTTTTGTTTCAAATTCATGGTACAATCCTTTACTCAGTTAATGTCTGGTAAAGGAATGAATGAATACATGCATAAAAGAATGAATAAATGTCCGTAGGGCTTATGGGACAGGACTTTTGGAGTTCCATCTTCAGCTCTGCCACTTACCAGCTAGAAACCTAAGGAAAGGAACTAAAAACCTTGAGATTGTGTGAGGATTAAATGAGATCAGGCATACGAAGTGCTCAATAAATATTAGCTCTTTTTATGACAACTCTATTCAGTAAGCAAAACCAAGGGGGAAGTTGAATTAGATGAGCCTGGAGAATGACATACAACTCAGGAGAAGTTTAGGCTTAGGTGCATTCTGTGTCTTGGTTTCCCTCATCACACCCACTTACTTCCCTGTCCTCCCACCACCATAAGTTTTGCAAAACACCTGATTTTTATTTAAGATTTTTATTTAAGATCTTTATTTGAATCTGCCTGATCTTTATTTAGGAAGTTCTTTATTTGAGGATGAGGGCAAGCTTGCCTGTCTCTAGACTATGCTATCATATAAACCCTTGCTTTGAAGGACAACATAAACAAGAAGTGCCCCTGTTTTATGATTCTGCAAATGGTGGCATTTCAGACTCTATGGCACTTTGGAGGAACATGGCATTTGGGGGCTTAGCCCTCTTGAATCAGATCACATAAAGATGATGGGTAGACATGCCATGACCTGCTCTTAAGGCTGTCTTGAACAAGGTAACAGGATAGGTAATTGAAAGCTGATCTCCTCTTTCTAACCACCTCTCCTCTTAAGCTCTGGAGAATCCTAACTAAGTTACAGGGAAAGCATATATTCCCTTTGGCCAGGTATAGGGATCTGAAAGCACATAACTATGCAGAAAATAAGAAAGATACAATGGAACTAAGTCCTAGAGGACCTGACATGACAGGCTATAGGTTTTTAGGTTTTTTCCAGCATCTGATGGGGGCATTGTAGAGAGCAGGGATATATAACTTGATCAAAATTCTGTTTTTGAGAGATGATTTGGTAAGTGTATTCAGGAGAGAATTGACGTGAAATTATAAGGGAGGGAGAGAAATAAGAAGAGCAAATAAAGCTACTAGTGGCAGAGGGCAAGTGAGAAAATGAGGAAAGTCATTTCAGAAGCCTCCCAGGAGACTTCCCCTGATATCTTATTGGCCAGAACCAGGTCACTTGAGCATGCTTGGATGCAAAGGATACTGGGAATATAAGTATCTGGATTTTCTTTCTTTATCATGTTAAGTGGGATTTACTGGTAGGGAGGGAGGGATTGGAGAATGGCTGTGGGACAGGCAACCAGCAGTTTCTGATTACAAAAAGATGGAGAAACATGCCTGAGGAGATGAAGGCCATGTCCATGGAAGTGGGAAGGAAAAGAGTTCAAGAGACTCTATGGAAGTAGATTGTCAGGACTTGGTAACTGATAAAATATAAAGGAGTAAAGAAAGGGAGGAGTCACAGATCACCCCTGAGTTCTGAGCCTGGGTGACTAGGAAAGTGGTGATATGTGAACAGAAATAAGAAAGTCAAAGAGAGAAAGGAGATGCTGGAGAACAGAATGGTGATGAACTTTCTGGGGTCGTGTTGAGTTTGAGGTGCCTCTGGAACATTTCGATGAAGACATCCAGTTTGGAAACACGCATCTTAGAGAGACTCAGGAGAAAGTCCCTATGTCACAATCCATCTGTTTAAGTGCTAAATGCTAACAAAGGGGAGACTGGGTGAGGTCTCATGAAAGAGCTTCCTAGAAGAAATGAGTTGGAAAGACAGCTTTGAAAAAGGAAATGCCATGGGCTCATAAGAAATAAACAAGGAAGGTCACATGATGTAGGAATGGTATGCAAAGCCAGGAGAGGGACTGAGGACAGATTCTCAGCTGCTGGAAAGAATTAACTTATTGCAGAGATGAAGACAAGCTGCGACTGATGAGGTCTGGGCAAGGTGGGAGAGGAGCAGTTGTTAGAAATTCGCTTTAGACATAGAAGGAGGAGCTTGGATCTCCTCAAATAGGTAAGAGAGAGCCTGTGACTTCTCTTGAACAGGAGAAGATATCAAAATGATGTCTGAGAAAAATCAATCCTGTGAGTACTCCCAGGGGCTACAGCCTAGTATAAGAATTTCTTCACTTTGGAAAAATAGAATCTTCTTACATTATGTTAATCTTCAAAGTTTAAAAAAAACTTCTCATCTCTGCTATTATCCTTTTTTTGAGGAGGATGAGGAAGATTAATCCCCATGACAGACAAGAAAACTGAGATTCAAAGAAGTTAAAAATCACTTCCTTGATATATGAATGGCCAAATAAGCACATAAAAGGATGTTCCACATCACTAGTCATTACGGGAATGCAAATTATGACTGTGATGAGATGCTGCTACATCCTGTTGAAAGGGCTGAAATTTATAAGACTGACAACACCAAGTGTTAGCAAGGATATTGAGCAACTGGAACTTTCATATTGTAAAGGCGAAGTATGAAATAACATAATCACTTTAGAGAAGTTTGGCAGTATTTTGTTGTTTTTCTATATACATATGAAATTAAACATACTCTTACTATGTGACTCAGGAATTCTACTCCTAGGTATTTACCTAAGAGAAATGAAAACATGTCCACACAAAGACATACACATGTATTCATCACAACTTTATTCATAATAGCCTCAAAGTAAAAAAAAAAAAAATGTCCATCCACAGGTGAATAGACAACATTTCTGTGGCTTATCCATACAATGAAATATTAATCAGTAATAACAAAGAACTAACTACTGATACATGCAACACCATGGATAAATCTCAAAAAAACATGCTGAGAGAAAGAAGCCAGATACTAAAAAGAACATACTCTTTGAATCCTTTTAGATGAAATCTAGAACAGGCAAAACCCATTTGTAGTGAGAGAAAGCCCACCCGTGACTTCCTGGGGTGATGGGGGAGGAATTGTTTGGGGTGATAGAAATGCTCTGTTTCTTGATGGGATGGTATTTGCATGGTTGTACATGCATTTGTCAAAACCCATTGAATTGAACACTTAAAATGGGTGCATTTTTGGTATGTCAGCTCTATAACAATAAAATTGGTTTAAAAAGAGAAATTATAATTTGCAGTCACCCAGCTAGTAAGAGGACTATACTCTTACCAGTGGTGCTTCGGCTGGCAGGGGGTGCTTTGAAGAAGGGTCCATGGGTGTGCAGAAGACTATGTGCATCAGCTTCGGTGGGCTGGCTGGGGTGAGTAAGGGGAAAATGGGTGGGCCCTAAGGATCTCAAGGATCAAAACAGCCACTGGAGAGTAGAACTAGAAACCAGCCAAAGAGTAACAGCTTCTCGCAGCAAGTGGTTGCAGACTGAGCAGGGGTGAGAGAAGGAGGTGGGGGGTTGGAGGACGGTGGGTGGTGAGTGGAAGCCTTTGTCAAAGAGCTCCAAAAAGGTGATTAGTTTTCGGGGATAACCCCAAACGGAGGCAGTAGGTTTTCTTTTTAGAGGCTAAAACCAAAATGCTACCCAGTTTCTTGTAAGAGGAAAGACCAAGAACCTTATAAACTGGATTTTTATAACAAGCTCAAGGGGCTGAGGGAGAAGCATAATTTTCACCCTGGGAGGTGGGGTGCCCCCTCTCTAACCCCATCTGTGTAGGCTTGCTTGATTTCCTTGGGTTCCCGGAAGGTGGCTGATATTGGAGTATCTTCATTTTCTTCCCATAAAAGGGACCTACACTGGAGGATGTCATCATAAAAGCTAAACTAGTTAGTCCAATTTTATAAAAAAGAAAAACTCTGACAAGTTTATACTCCATTGAAATAGACCCTAATAATAGCGACTTTATTATCTTTGCTGTCAGGACTCGGCCCCTCCATGGGGAATGTGGAGCAGGGTGACAGCAGTCTGGTGACATGTTTATTTGGACTATTTCTTTTTAACATATATTTACTAGTAAATTGCTTGACCTCTCTGGGTCAAGTCTGTTTCTGTATACCAAGGGCATCAGGCTAGATTGTATCCCAGATGACATCTACAGGTGCTCTGGCTTTGAGTATAATCTTGATTCCAGACTATTTGTCTTTCAGTGCAAGAATACAGCAGCAAAGTGTCAGTGACTGAGTGATCTCATTGACAGGTTACCATGCACTTGTTAGGCCCCAATGACGTGCAAATCAACATATTATGAATGTTCTGAGGAAAAACTTTAGCAGCATGATTACTTCCCTTGAGGGCCTTACGATCTACTGAAGCACACACCATTCTTGGGCAAATATTTGAGGATAATTACAAGGGAGAAAAATATGAATTAAGAAGTATATATATCCACGATCTTTGATAACAAGGACCTTTGCCACCTTACACGACTGTGAGGAGTACTGTTGTCATTAAGGAGAGGAGGACTGTGATGTTAGGTCACTGCATGTTTGGGATTTTAACACATGTGTGGTTGGGCTACTTCCATATAGCATGGGAACACTGATCCCAGATAGGGCTTGATATAAGGCATCATTTTTTTTACCTTTTATCTTTAAAAGATATATTTGGTAGATTTATTATTAATATAGCTGACCATGATAACATTGAAAGGTAAGGTTTAGAGAAATGAACACCTGGCTGTGACTACCACCTTAGTCGCCAGCACATAGTTTACAAGTTTAGCCAAAGTTTGACCTCTCCCCTGTCAATCACCCACCTGCTTCTCCGAAAGGCACAGGTCCAGGCTCAGGGCTTTGCCAACTCTGCCAGGGGTCAAAGCCTCACAGCCGGAGACTGCAAGTTCATAACCCAGAAGGCGTGCATGTCTGCTCTTAGTCCATGGGGGAAAGCCCTTGTTTAACTTTTCCAAGGTACATGGGGGCATTATACCGTGGAGATCTGTCTTCAGCCATGTTTTCTTACCCTTTACTCTTCTATTTTCTTCTTTGAGTGACCTTAATCCAAGCAACCACTACTTTTGCAACCACATCTGGTTTAAAACATGCAGTTACAAAAATGTCAGCTTCCACCAGAAGCAACTAACATATGAGTCAGTACAGAAATCAGGATCTATTTAAAGACTAGCACATGGCAAGGATATATGATGGCCCCCGTTGAAATTTGTATGTTCAATTGCTTTATCACTCATTTTGAGCTTTTTCCCCATATTTTTCTCCTTACAAAAATGTCATGAAAACAGTCACTTTACTTAAATGAAATATAAATGACACTTACTTAAAATAATGATTCAACCAATTTGATTTTAATTTCTTACTTGATGTCTCATTATGCACAGCACTGAAAATGCAAACTTTCTCATTATATATCACGTTTTGCTTTATGTCAATTTAAAAATTTCAATTAATGAAAGGGCTAAGATTTTTTGCAAGAGTTGAGCAGATAGCGTTGTTTTTAAAAATTAAAATTGCTCTGTTTTCTTTTTAAGTTTAAACAAATAAAATGTGCACTTGTAAGAAAAACATACACACACACGGACACACACAAGGTCAAGTTCTCAATGCTGGTGGCCCAACTTATCACCTGGGAGCTTTAAAAAATCTTGAAGCCTGGGCCCCACTCCCAGGAGATTCTGATTTAATTGGTCTGGGCTGTAACCCAGGCAGTAATATTGCTTAAAAGACCCCCAGGGATTTAAATGTACAGCTGGGGCTGAGAACCACTGATCTGCAAGGAGGCATGGAGAAGAGAGTAACATGTATACTCCCATTCTTTGGAGCTGGCTACTTTCGATTTTCAGTGAAGTTGGCTGGAGGAGTCATTGGTGTGGGCTGCAGGCACTAGGTCAGAGAGTAAGAACATTGGTGTCTATACCTGTCAAGGAGCAGCAGCGGGGGTGTTCCAGGTGTTCCACATCAGAAGCAGTCATCACCCCATCATCCTGCTTCAGAATTCAGGTTTTTAGGATGTGTGTGGCACCACTTGCCTCTGCCTCCCAGGAACACAAAGAGGCTGAAAAAGCAAACACCTAGGCAGCACTTAAAGTCTGTAAGACAGGTCTCTAGGGGAACCAAAGTGGAAGACGTGAAAACGCTAGTGGTCAGAGGGATGTGGGAAATTCCCCCATGACTCAGGGCACTGGAGCATCTTCTCCGGCTCACCCAACCGCCAGCAAAGACTGCTTAGCTGAACCTTAACGTCTCCGTTTGCCTACTTGACTGAAAGCAAGGGTAAGGGGTTGGAAACACAGTGGTCTAGTAATGTGGAGAGAAGGACTCACATCAGAGGAAAAGAGGTGGTAGGGGATTAGAGATGGATTCTAGAAGTGGAAGAATATGAGAAACCCCTTGAGCCCGTGTATTTCTCACACTGCCTGGAGTTAACCAACTGTTCAGAAAGATTGGTGTCCTCAGTTCTTCTCTGAGTGCGGTGGTCTGGGTTCATGGGAGCAGAGTGTAACGATCTAGAGCCACAGATTTCACCTTGTTGGAACCACACAGACAGAAAAATACATACTTTGAATCATTTCACACTGTCGTTCACCAAACTTCATAAAAATCTCCTCTAAATGTCTCTGTTCTTTTCCCCACATTCCCTTGCCTATTCTCATTATTATCCCCAGAAATTCATCCCTGGCCCTCAGCTTACCTGTGGAGGTAGTCGGCCCTGCTGCCCCTGACAGCAGTCGGTGCTGACATATGTAATCAGCGTGCCCTTGGAGTTTCACACCTACTCACATACCCACCAAGCAGCTGCCCCACAAAGCACGTTTCTTTCTAGGCAAAATGTGGCAAACATTGTTGGTCTCTGTTTGGCTGTTTCTCCCCAGACTTCCTGGACAAAAGATAGGTAGGTCCCCAGGCCCTGACAATTAACTGTATTGGTTCATGTCAGTGGTTCACATCCTTTTTTTTAAAAAGACTTTATTTTTATTTAGTGTAATCTTAGGTTCAAAGCAAAATTGAGGTGAAGGTACAGAGATTTACTATTACCCCCTGCCCCACACATGCATAGTCGCCTCCAGGATGGACCTACAATGACACCATTACCGCTCAGAGTTCATAATTCACATTAGGATTCACTTGTGGCATTTGCACTTTATGGGTCTGGACAAATGTATGATGACATGTAACTATCATTATGGTATCATGCACAATATTTTTTGCTGACCTAAAAATCCTCTGTGCTCCACCTTCTCATTCCCACACCAACACCTCAATCCTTGGCTTTCATTGACCTTTTCACTGTCTTCATAGTTCTGCCTTTTTCAGAATGTTGTATAGTTGAAATTATATAGTATGTAGCATTTTCAGATGGGCTTCTTTCATTTAGTAATACGAATTCAAGTTCCCCCCATGTCTATTTATGGCTTGATAGCTCATTTCTTTTTTAGTGCCGAATAATATTTCATTGTCTGGATGGACCACCGTTTAAGTATCCACTCACCTACTGAAGGGCTTCGTGGTTGCCTCCGGGTTATTACAATTATGAATAAAGCTGCTATTACTATCCATGTGCAGCTTTTTGGGTGGATAAACCTTTAAAATTATTTTATTTTTCTAATGAGCCTCTTTAGATGATTTTTCCTAATTGCCCTCCATGAAATGTAAAACCACAGATGTATATATATTTATATACTATATGTAAACTGTGCTTTATACATATAAAAGAATATAATTTTTTGTCCCCCCAAAACCAGTTTTCACCCCCTTGAGGATGATATCACCCCAACTGAGAATGCAGTTTTAGTCAACAAAAAATTGCTTTTGCCAGTGGTTGGTCTGGGATGGGCATGTGATCTAGTTCTGGCCAGTGAAACATGAAGGAATCCCTTTAAAAAAACTTCCTCCTTGATCAAAGAGAGATGAAAAGAGAAGTGACCTTTAGCCCCGTCCACTTCCAATTAAGGTCTCTCATGTGAGGATTTGCAATGGCCGCCATCCTGTAATCATGGGAGTGGTAAAGAGAAAGGGCAGGAGAAGCCTGGGTGCCACTGAAATCATCGGACCACTCAACAATCGTAACCATGGCTTGCTTACAGACTTCTTGATAAATGAGATAGTAAATGTTTATGTGCTTTAAGCCACTATCAGCAAGATATTTTGGGACTTGAAGCCTAAAACCTCCTAACTGATAAAAGGGGGTTTCTCTTACTAAAAAAAGTAGCTTTTTTCTCTCAATAGCACATTTTATTGAGGAAGGCTTGAGTGAGAAGGGCAGAAGGGAGGTGAGTTTGGTGGGGTCACAGAAACTTGGACCTTGATAAGGGATGTGGTTCTGGCATCTCAGAAGATGGGCCTCAAGGGAAGCTGTGCTGACACATCGGCCACTGCAGCTACACACAAGGTCTCCTTCATGAAAATGGCCCGCAGCAAAGTGCTAAAATTTGTCTGAATGCTTGTTTCATAGAAAATAAATGAAGGGGCATGATAGCTATTTTCAAGTGCAGGGTGTTTTTCTGAGAGTGCTTTCCCCAAAATAAAGTGTTTTTGTTCTCAGATTGCACATCTTACACAGTGAAACAGGCCTGGAGGCTGTGTGCTTCTGCAGCAGAAAACCCCACGTGGATCTCTCCTGACCCTGCTTCTCTCTGGCCCGTCATGTGGGGAGAGTGTTGCACCCCCTGGAGTGGGAAGGTGAGGTGCAATGACAGGCCATGCTAATGTCTGCCACCAGTCTTATAGCTGGGCCTTTCACCATGAGCATAGTCTCAGCCTTGAACTTGGGTAGCAGATATTCTGAGACCCATGGAACAGACCCAGAGAGTGAGCGCCAAGTCCCACAGTATTTATAGAATGAGGAGATTGGGGGCCCAGATGGGTGAACACAGAGAGTTAAGGGTCCAACCACCCACTTCCCAAGAGGTCAAGAATTATTCAGGTAACAGAGCAAGATGTTGGCAGTCCTGGGAGCAGAGCTGTTGTCTCCTGACCCCCAGCCAGTGACCTTTCCTAGTACCTGGGGGCTGTAGCCCTTACCTTATGTTGTGTTAGGAAATCTTGAACTGTCATTTATAGTTACTGTCATTTAAGTATTGCCTGTTTATAACTTATCTTCTCAACCAGATTGCAAGCTTCTCAAACG
>PVKZ01001190.1:177500-457510 GCA_004027375.1 Macroglossus sobrinus
TCTTTGAGAATTCAGAGTAGACCCTTCTGGAGAGATATATTCACCCTGCTTGCCAATAACAAAATCCAAGATCACAGTTAAAGGACTGACAGTCTACAAGGGCCTGGGCTCTTAAAAGCAGTTTAAGCCAAGCCTGGAGAAAGAGGGGAACCCACCATTTACTTTCCATGTGCTGTCACTTCTCACGTCTTCTGACTGCTCTTGACCTCTCAGAACTTTCTTAAACACACTGTGGCAGTTTCCATAGTTCGGTCTGATGAACATCCATTTCAATACCCTCTGCCTTGCCTTCCTGTACTATAGAGAGTGCAAAGAGAAATACTCAAATTCCTGTCTTGCAGACAAGGTAGGTTCAAGGTAGGTAAAAGTCCTGGAGGAAGGCTTTCCACCAATATGTATAGACAAAGCTTTGTCCATCATTTACCCCTTCTTCCTAACTGGAACTCTGATGTGATGTTTGGAGTAGCAGCAAACATTTTGTGACAAACAGGGCAAAAGCCTTAAGCTGAGAATGTCAGAGAAGGAGGACAAAATGATTTGGGTCCCCAGTGGCCTCATTAAACTGCCACACCAGCCCTGAGTTCTCTCCCTCTGGTCTTCCAGTTATTTGAGAAAAATGAACCCCTCACTTGTTTAAGCCATTGGACAAGGGTTTTTCTGCTACTCACTGCTAAACACAGTCTTAACTAACACATAGATCGTGCCTTCTAGGCCTGTATATCTTCTTGCATGTGACTCTCTCTGCCTGAAATGCCACTTCCTGTCTTTTCTTCTAGTGAAATCTCACAGACTTCCCTGAGACCCTCCCTTCCCTCCAGGCTGTTCTCTCTTTGGTGTGTCCTTATTACCTATAGAGGCCATTTATTTTAAATGCCACTCCTCCCCCACCCCATCCCACCCAGAATCTTTCATTTCTTTCTATCTTGGGGTTCCATCTACATAAAGAAATGCTCAAGGTACCAGATTGGTTTAAAAGACACAAAGTTGACTTAAGCATAATTCCCCCACTTCCTTCACTCTTCAGTGTAACCGACCTCAGGCTTTGTTCCCTCTATATTTTCAGTTCCAATGCTTTGTTTCTCAGAGATCTCATCCACATGCACAACTTCAGGTTTCAGCTCGTAGTGAATCACTTGCTCCTAAATTTGCAAATCTAGGGTCCATTCTTCTAAACAGACTGCCCCTAAACAGACTCTGCTCCTAAAAGTCATGCCCCATCTCCATCTCCCTGGGGACATCTCCCCCTAGAGGTCCTACGAACAGCTGCATTCCTCTTTCTTCCAAAGCAGAAACACTTGATAAACATATTTATCTGCCCAATGTCCCCAAGGGGTAGCAAGGAATAAGCATGATGAATAGCACACCCTCATCAGATTACCACAGTTACTAAGCCACATGATACTCTCTTTCTTAAGAAAAATGACATAAATTGGTAAGGTGTTGAGTTAGAGTCTCTTGTCATTATTGCAAACCTTGGCTCCTAGCAAGAAGAAAGATGGAAACTAGGAGAGCTGAGCTTGCATTTGCAGCCTTAGTGTCTATCCTGGGAATTTTGGGCTGTGACCCTGGGAGAGCTCCATCCTTCTGCACAGAGGGAACACACTTGTCCCTTCCCGTGGGGGTGAGCCTTAGACCTTGGCAATCTTCAGAAGCACCTCCCCCACATCTCCACTTCGATTTTTTAAATGCCTAGTTGGCTCTAATCAGTCTCACTTCTTTGTGACAATAACCCTGGAGTCCTTGCAAAGCTCTTGGTGGAGGCTTTCTGTGGAAGACTTTGCCCCCACCACCAGGGCCTTTCTTTCTTCTTGGAGGACAAGACCTTGTGCCACTGGCCAGGCCCCTTGCTCAGCTCCCTCAGCTGACCCACTGCAGAAAGGCAGAGGGCAAAGGGCAGAAAATAACTCATGAGAACCAAAAACAAAACCCCATTGGAACCGCAAATGGAAATGGCTTAGGAAAAAAGGGTCCTGGGATGCTTGGGCTATTAATAAAGCTGTGTGTGCCTCTGCCCTTTTCCCCCAGGGAGGAGGCCAGGCCAGCTCATGGACAGATGTGTTCATTCTGGAGAAGACCCTAACTTACCAGATTAAATGTGCCCCAGACCCTGTTTACCTCGCAAGCCCTTCCCAAAGCACGTGGGAGCACGCATGTGCGAGCATGCACACACACACACACACACACATACACACACACTCACACACACACACTCACACTAATACAACTTTCTATCCATCTTGTCTTCTAAGCATTACTTTATCTTTAACTCCTTGCTGGTCCTAGTAAGGGAAGAAGGCTTGAGAACGACGGGTGCAGGACTCAGAGACTCCTGAGGACTTGGCCAGAGGTAACTATGTCTTTGCACTTACCCACTATGACCTTGGGAAAATAGAACCACCAGGACTTGTACTATATTCCCATCAGGGACAGACAGACAGACATACCAACACATACACTTGCTCATAGATTAGTAGGAAAAAAATTCCTAGAACTTTCTCCAAAGTTTTCTGGTATCTTCGGCTTGAGTAGCTAATGGATGTGTAATTTCCACTCCTTGCTTGAATTTTCCACCACTTGTCTCTTCCTCATCACCCCTCCCTCATGTCTTGCCCCCAAATCCTTGAAAACCCTAGGGAATGCTCCAGAATGGGTTGCACCAGAAGACCTAGCCCTTCCCAGCTCACATCCTGGAAAACAGCATGTGAACTAATTAGCACCTCTCAGCTGTGAAGAATCTCTGAGTCACAGACACATAACTGAGGTTCTGAGAGGGAAATGAGAGCACACACCGCTGTCCAGCCTGCCCCGGCCTTCAGGTTGAGAAGGTGTCAAGCCTGTTGTACAGATGAGGCTACTGATGCAGCAAAAGCCCCATTCTGGAGCAATGCTAGATTGGTCTGCATGTCTGCTGGATCCACTTGCTTCCTGAAAGTGTCACAGTCTTGGCCTGTGTCCTGGTTCCTCACCTCTTGATACTCACTGGACGAACCTAGCGGGGGAAATAGAGGCATGACATCCAAACCATCTCACCATGGCAATGACATTTAGTTTGTTAGCCACTCTCAATTTGATTTGGGAATAGCGCATGCTTCTATTAACATAGGAGAGTAAGATCCATCCAAAACAGTCCACATAGTGTGGGGAAACTGTGTGGCATAGTAGGACAGTCCTCGACTGACCTGGGTATAAGTTTCTGCTCTGTCCCTTGCAAGTGGGGTGGTTGACTTGGGCCACACATACAACGGTTTGGAGCCTCAGTTTCCTGATCTGTATAATGAGAGTGATAATAACTCTTCACAGGTTTGTTGTGCAATGTGGATACTGTTGCCATGCAGATACTGTTGTTAAACTTGATATGCCTCTAACAGCCAAGTGGAAGATGGTACCACCCTCTCTGCTTCGCACATAGCAGATGACTGTTTTTCTCTCCACTGGTCCCCTAGCACAGCTCTGAGCACATAGTAGGCATAGAAAATTACCAGTTAAAGGAATAAAACAGTGGCTCACATCAACCTATTATTACAAAAGCCAAATGCCTTCAACACAGCTCCCTTTCGTTTTAAAGCTGGTGGTTTATCTTAGTCTTGATTGGGCTTTGGCGGCCTGGAGGGTAAGAAGGTTTTAGCTCTGGTTCAGAGCTGGCTCTTTAGAAATATAAAACTAGGCCGCTTGATATAGGATGAGTGCAAGCTACCTGTGTGGTGAACACTGCTGTATATCTGTGTGGGCACCTCTCATTTCCCATCACAGTAGACATCAAAACAGAAGCACCTTGTCCAGGTAGGCTGCAAATCCATGGTGGTGGGAAAAGCCACAGTAATAATGCATGTTTAGCACCTGCTTGACTTGTTGAATATGCACAAGTACCCTATGGGGTGGGTGCTTTATTGATCCTCATATTATAGGCGAGGACACTGAACCTCTCTGAGGTTCAGTCATTTGCTGAAGGTCACCCAGCTATTAAATGGAGGAGCCAGGATTTGGAATCCAGAGTTTGACTTTAAAGCACTTGCTCTTTAACTGTGGTACCTACTCTGAGCCACACTGCAGAACCAAAGAACTAGGCACAGAGTGACAGACTGCCAGCACCGGATGGACTGGGCCCAGACACCTCCTCATTTTGCACTGGAGGCCCAGAGCCATTCACAGATCATTGGCGTGCAGGGCCTGCCACCAGGCTCTTCTCTTAACGTCTGTTCCTTCTGCAGCCCTCCCCACTCCTTCCCCACTCCTTCTGCTCCTAGCGAGATTCCCTCCATCCACTCTTCCCACTGCCCAAGGTCCTTCTCAAGGCAAGAAAAGTAATTTAAAAGAGACAGAGATTCAACATGGTCCTGAGCACACCATCATTTCTGCTGTAGACTGAGCCATGATTCACTCCCATCACAGGGACTCGCAACAGTAATAGTTTAATAAATGGGTTGCCATGGGGGATAATAAAAACTCTTAATCTTGAAAGCTTTAAAATTGTGATGGGTTGCATCCATCAGGGACAGCTGAGACAAAGCTGAAAGAACAAACTAGATCGTGGGTTCTTAACCTCATCAGATGCCAGGCTTTCCTTTAATAAATATTTTATAACACTCCCTATATTATCCAAAAATGTAATTTATAAAAATATAAAATACCTACACATAGACTTTCAAAAATTCAATTTAATGCCTTGATGATAGCACAAAGGAGAAATAAAAGGATATACATATGTGTGTGTGTGTGTGTGTGTGTGTATAAATGTACACATATATATTTATTAATTATATATTCACCATGTAATATATGAATAGATATATATTCATTATATATACACACAAGTATATTTGTATATAATAAATATATATTTATATATTATATTTATAGATTATATATTATATTTATAAATTATATATATTTATAAATATTATTTATATATAAGGAATATATATTCCTTACACACACACACACACACACACATTTATTTATTTATTATTTATTTATTATTATTCATTCATTCATTATATATTCACCATGTAATTGCCCAACCACCATCACACATAATGAGAGATGTTTGGATCTTATGTAGAACCATGTGATGTAACAGCCACACATGCGACTGGTAGTCACATGTTATTTTCGTGGTGACTAATGCCAGGGGCAGAGTTGCCATTATGATGCGATTTTCCAAAGCAGTGAACGGCCCTCAGCAGACTGCTGATTGAAATCAAATACAGTTTCCCCTCGATGCTCACAGCAGTCGTATTGCCAGAATAGTCGATATATATTACAACTATACAAAAATACTTCGTGTTCATAAATAATATGGAGTTAGAGGTTCTGAGCTCAGAAGACCAGGGCTGTCAATACATGAAAAGACAGGTGGGATAGAGAATGATTGGACTCATTGGAAAAGACAGGTGGACTCATTGGAAAGACAGGAGGGATAGAGAACGATTCTTCTTTGTACAGGACTGTCCCATGTGTTGCAGGAAGCCTAACATCCACGGCCGCCACCAGCAGACAAAAGGGGCTCGGAATTCTTCAAAACGCTCTTGGAGACTGAAGCACCCCTGTTAAAAGCGCTGGGTTAGATAACCTTTCAGGTCCCCTTCTGGCCCCTGCATCCGCAAACACCTATGGAGAGTCCATGAAAAGCAAGGCTTTGGGCTGGATAACGGGGCCATTGTGGGGCTGGATAACGGGGCCATTGTGAGGCTGGATAGGGAAGGATTCAGAGAGGAATTCAGCACTGTCCCTGCCCTACAGTGGGGTGGGGGACAAGGAGGGGAGAAATAGAGTAAGAAAATGAAGCACGGAGGCCCCACCTGACTGAGCAGCTGGGGATGGGAGCTGTGAGTTTTACTCACCTTTTAAACCTACTATAGGCCTGGAAGGGGGCAGGGGATGCAGCTTGTTAAGTCCTTGTTGTCTGTGGGATGAAGGAAAGGCAGAAGGCGGGAGACTGAAGAGGCTGTTTCTCTGTTTGTGTTATGTCTCAGAGATGACTGAAATGAAAAGTGGTTTTGGGGGGAAGAGTTCTCTTGGTGATAATTATCAACTGAGAACACACAACAGCCCAGTTCCAAGAGCAAAAACAAGGCCAGGAATCACCTCAATGACTGGAAGAGTCAGTGGGTCAAAGAAACCAAGAAGGGATTCTAAGGCAACCCCTTTCTCCAACACACACACACACACACACACACACACACACACACACACACACACACACACACACACACACACACACACACACACACACACACACACACACACACACACCTGCATGTGTGCACAGAATAGCCTCCTTCATCTCCCAAGGGGCACACTCTTAAAGTCACACTAAATTATCCTCCGGGGCTGTCTTCCTGCCATTTACAGATTGGGGCCAAAGCCACTCCCATTCTAGCCAAGAAGCACCTTCCATGCTTCCCAAGAGGCAGCAACCTTTCCTAGGCTTGACCGACCTTGAATTTTTCAGGTAGAAGCTGTTTGGCCAGAAAGAGGAAAAAGCAATGCTTGGATTATCTGCTAGGCTGAGCAGCCCATGCTCAGGGCACCAGCCAAGCCATGGAGAAAATGTATTTTTGGAAAGGTTTTTTTTTTTAAAGCATGAAACTAGTCATCAGAGGAAACAATCAGAACTCTGCTGTACCTTCTCACATTCTTTTATGATTTAGTTCTAGTTTTATCTTTGAACTAAATATGTGTGGGGGATGCTATAAACTTTTCTGTACTTAGAGCAAAGTATCCCCAAGCAGTTAATGGTTTAGCCTCTTGAGTCAGACTGGCTGTCTCTTATTAATTATACGACCTCGGGCAAGTTACCACTTTACTTCGTTGTGAGTCAGTTTCTCTCTGTGTAAAATGGGATGATTATAACACTTACTTCCTAAGATTGCTAAAGGAATGCAAAAGAGTTCATATGTCTACAGCCATGCTACCCTGAACAAGCCTGATTCCATCTGATCTTGGAAGCTAAGCAGGATCGGGCCTGGTTAGTACTTGGATGGGAGAACACCTAGGAAAACCACGTGCTGTAGGTGTAAAAAATAAAAAATAAGGGATTATAAACTGACAAGGTCCTTGCAATCTGTGAGGTCAACCAAGAGTTGCCTTGCTGAAAGAAAAAAAAAAGAGTTAATATACAAAAAACACATATAATAGTATATTGTAAGTACTATGTAAGTATTTGCTATTAGTGGTAGGAATATTACTATTATTGCCACTAAAGGTCTTATTCTGGTCCGAGGAGAGAAAATTGGAACAAGGCCATGCTTATGCCCCCAGACCTTCCAAAGAGTCAAAGTTTCTGAATTCTGTTAGGAGAGTCGAGAAGAAAAAAACATAGGGTTTATGGGTGGGAGGAGTTTAAGAACATTGGTTTATACCAAGTGCCCGCTTTCTCTCTTCTAGGCAGGAACTTGATCTTGAACACGGGATGTGTCAAAATGGTTTGTAGGCTAAGAACAATCACTGGAGGAATTCCATTCCCAGGAAAGCAGGTCAAAGGTGGTGAGGAGTTGCTGGAGATGTAAGGAAGGTGCCTGATGCCTGTGGCGGAGCTGCCTGAGGTTGGCCTCCTGTGTGTGTGCAAGCGTATGCACATGTGTGCATGTATGTGCATGTGAACCCATGGGCCTGTCACAGGGTTTCTGAGGTGATTAGCTTTAGCAACAGGGACCATTGATGGTTTATTTCTTTAAGGAGCAAACATTAACCTTGGGACCATACAAATGATGATGACTTTGCTCTTCCTAATTTCTTGGTCTCATTAAAAAATTCCTTGGAGATTTAGATCATTTATTCAACAGATCAAGAGATTCAACCTCTTGGCAGCCACCACACAGAGAAACTAAGATTTTGCTGCTCATATTGAAGCCAGGCGCCATCCTGAGCACATTCTATTCATAACTCTTTTAATCTTCATAGTAGTCTTAAGAGGTAGCTATCATTCGAGGAGAGGAAATTGAGGCATAATCATTTAATAACTTACCAAAATGTACCCAGCTTGTGACCAGAGCTAGAGTTTGGACCCAAGAAATCTGGTTCCAGAGTTCAGAGTTTGTGGTGTCAACACCGCATTTCTGCTGAATGGCTTTGACCCTTCAGGATTCTGTATGGTGGTGGTGGTGGTGGTGGGGGAGGAGTGAATGATTAACTAGGTGACTCAGAGAAGAGCCACAGCCGAGGTCACACAGTAAAGCAGAGAACCTCACAGGAAAACAACCAGCTTCACATCCACGTCTCTTCTCTTTGCAGTTCCAACAGATGATCCTCTTACTGTTCTTTCCACAGCTTCTTCCACACTCTTCCCCGCTAGGGTTTTACCTTTTGCCATTTTCTGCTAAAAGAAAAGGAGGAGGTATAATAATCACCTCCACTGCAAAGAAGATTCTCCCACCCACTGATTTCATGGCAGCAAACCTAGCTTTTCTCTTCCTGTGTCTTAGTTGATTAGAGGGGAGAGAAAGACCAGGCATGGACATGGTTGCTTTTCTAAGTTGTCACTTGTTGTTTTCCAGAACTGGCAATGACAAACACAAAGTCACCTGTTCATTTAGCCCTATATGGCAAAGAAAAGGGCATCATAGGTGGTGAGTGCCACTGTGCTCTTGGACTGAGTTCAGCAAAGAGATAGATCATGAAATAGAGTGTCAGAACCTAATTTCAAGAAAGCAAGGCTTAAATACAAGTGAGTTTATCCCTGTGGGAATGAATTCCCAGTCTTCAGCAAGATCACTGCCACAGTCACTATCACGGAAAATTGCACTTGGTGGCCTTTGGGTCCTGTTGGCTTTTGATTCCAATCTTTCTCTCTCAAGTCTCCTGAGACTTCAGATCATCCTACTTGCTTTCTGGTTTTCCATCCTGCCCAGACACCTCACTCCAACTATATTAGGGAGAGTTTGGGTTGCAAGCAACAGAAACCAACTCTGGTTAACTTCACTGGGATAATCATTTATTGGAAGGGTCCTGGGTTACTCACAGAATCAACAGGAAGGTTGAGGAACAGGCAGAGGCAGGAACCAAATGTGGCAAAGGCTTAGCCAAGTCTATTACAGAAATAGCCTGGGGGTGCTGCTGCAGCCACCACTGCCACATAAGTCTCAACATCAACACTGCTGCCACGAATAATCTCTTGAGACTTTGCGTGGCCCCAGTCAGGTGCCTGAAATTGACTGTACTTGAGTCTATGCTAATATTCTGGATGTCAGGGGTGAGGAAAGGGGCTCTCTCCTCCACTTAGCTCCCATAGTTGGAAAGATCTTGCTGCTCATCTGTTTTGTTGGTTCTCCCATATAGAAGAGGTTTGGCAAAGGTGAATATACAGAAGACTCTGCCCCACTGCAGCTTCTCCTGAAGGGGTGACATATTATCTTCGCTGAATGGAGGAAAGTAGCTGAGCATCTCCTACATACACAAGTGGATTTCTGTTTTGTCTATGCTAATTTAAGTATAGTCTTTGTCATTTGCATCCAAAATAATCTTGACTCGTACTTCTACCTCCCTACCTATGGTTCTCAGCCAGGGATGGCATAGCCTTCCAGGGGACCCCCGAAAATGTGTGGAGTGTTCGTTTGCCATTTGGTGAATGTTGACGAAGGATACTGAGCATCCTGAAAGGCATGGCACAGTAAGAAGTGCCCTTACCCAAATGCCAATAGTTCTGTTAGGAAACACGGCACCTGCAACTGTCATGACAGACACCACCGATCAACCTCTTCGACTCAGTCTGCTCACTGAGGTTGGTTGGGGCTTCATTTTTCTCCACACAGTACAGAGCAGTGACCGATGCATCAGTTGGAAAAACCACACATTTGACATCCATGATTGTAGACCAACTCCTTTTTTGCAGCTAAGGAAATGAGATGAGGAGAGAAAGCCTAATTCACCCAAGGTCACACAGCTCAGCCTAGAATCAGTTCTCTGGTCCCAGCTGAGGGCTCTCCACGGCACTCCACTGCCCTTGCTCTTTTTATTGAGGCAGGCTTGGAAAGTCCAGATTTGCTTCGAAGTGCTTCCAGGAACCTCCCTGAGAGCTTCCAGAGATGGCTCACAGGCTCAGGTTAGGGACCTGGGTGCCAAGGTGCCACCTGCAGACACAGATGTTAAAAAAGAGAAAGGCTGTCTTCGGAAGGGGCTGAACTTTGTGGGCAGAGCTGGCACCCAACAAAGAAATAAACAGAGAAACCTGGAGTGGTTGTTCAACCAGATAATCACACAGGAACTAATTAGCACCTTCCTTCCTAGCTCAGCCCTCTCGGGGGCAGAAAAATGCTCAGTGGAGAAGAGAAACCCATTAATTACTTTTTCAGGAAGCACTGATAAGCACCCAAAAAGGTATCACTCTAAGGTTCCCAGCTAATTAAAGAGGGCTGCTGGGCAAAGGGATGTGTATCTCACTGGGACAGCAGAGCCACTCACTCTGATCCTGAGCTGAAGCCAAGGCCCCAAAATGAAAGCAATGATGGGCTGCGCCAAAGGGATGCTCACCCCTTGAAGTTCAGCAACCCCAAGCCTGGGGTCATTGGGAACCAGGGAGTCTGCTGGCTGTCATCCTGCACAGTCCAACTGAGAGGTCTATTTCCCAAGACCCTGTACAACAGCCCCACTAGGATTTGATATGCTGTGTGTATCTTCTCCCTGAAATTATCAGCAGGCCTATTTTGTGGAGGCAGAAAACAAGCCTCAAAAAACCACAGTGTCTACTCAGGGACCTCTCAGGGAGGCAGAAGACTGACTCGAATCCAGATCTCCAGCTCAATATCCCATGTTATTTGTACCACACCATAGTATTCCACAGGGTCTAAGGCACTGCTTTTAGCCAGGCAGACCTGGGTTCTAGTCTCTGGCTCCTTCCTTAGCTCCTGGGACCAACTCCTTCATTTCTCTGAGCCTTGGTTTCCTTGTCAGTGAAATGGGGCTAATAATACCTGCTCAGATGGTTATAAGGTGGAGCATCGTGTCACAAGATGACACTAATAGATCACCTAGAACGGAACCTGGTAGCCATTATTTTAAGTCTCTAAAGCATCAGTTTCCAGATTAATTTCTAGCTGCAGAATTTTTAGTTCAAATGTAATCCTACAGAGAAGCCCGATATGCAAATAATTAAAAGAGGGACTTATTTGGAGGGAAGGTGGTGGGCAGCTCGGACCTTCTTCCCCCTGTGGGGACTCCACTGAGCACCCAGAATTCTTCAGAGCATGGTTGGACAACCCAGATATAAGGGAAGCAGGATAAGATCTCAAGGGCCTCAGAATAATGCCTCACATTAAAACAAATGGTATCCCTTTATCCTACAGAGGACATTAATAACCCATCATCAATGACCCATGCTTTAGAGCTTTTCCCTTGGAAGGTCGAATGCATTCAGTTCCACAAGTTCCTCCTGCCTTGTTCCCAGATGCTCACCTGGCTATGAAAGAGGGAAGAAATACAGTCTGCACACTTGACCTTGGCATCCATCACTATACTTTAGCCACCCCTTCCCCACCCTTGGGCTAGGCAGCCAGTTGTCCATTAAGAAAATAGTAACATTTTGTGTAGACACTTTTGTTTCAGGCTTTCCATAAAGATTTTTAAAAACCCAACAGTAACAATAGCATTGTTCCACTGGAATTATAAAATGGCCTAGAGAGGGTGGAATGCCTTTCCTAAGGACAGCCTCAAAGATAAAAGCAGAGTCTGAAAATACAGAAGCCTGGGTCCCAGAAGGTAAACATGTTATAAGAACACACCTGGTCTGAGACTATCACCCTCACGAGAGTTAAATGCTTGTTGTTGTTGTTGTTTCATTTACTAAAAGTGGCCCAGAATCACAAGCTGCATTAGCCTTCTGGGGAGTCAGAATTGAGGGGACCGAAAGGGGCATTTATTGTGAATTCCTCTTTCTGTGAATTTGTTTGTAATTACTATAGAGGCCATTATAACTCATGATATATGATCTCCTGCCCCTGTCCTCTCCTCCGCCAAGCCAGCTACTCAACATTTGACTAATATTGATTGAATTACTATCCACTTACTATGTGTCTGGTACTTGCTAGGTATACCTAAAGTGTCACTTCATATAACCCACAAAACTTCCCAGCAATTCCAGGACTCTTATTCCAATTTATGGACAGGAAACAGGCTCAAGGAGGTTTGGGGCCTTAGCCTTTGCCTTGCAGTTATTGGGTGGCCAGGATTCAAGCCCAGGTTAAGTTCAGTGCTCTTTCAAGCCTTCTCCATGAAAGCTTTTCAGAGAAATCCTACCTATATCCATTTATTCTAGATGCTGCCCAGAAAAACAGCCTAGAATCATAGAATAGCCTAGAAGATTCAGTCTAGAGGGAGTTAATGGGAGAATGGGGAGACCTCAGTTCTAGTTGGTTCTAATTTTAACCAGCTAGCTAGCTCCCTTCTCTAGATTTTGGTGTTCTCATCTGTAAAGCAGAGGGAGTGGCTCTTTAAACCACTTCCTGCTCTAACCTTTCCACCTGATGATTGCCTGTGCGTGTCTGAAGGTCGCTGTGCTCTGGTTCAGTGTCTCAGTCTGATGTGTTGACATGTCCACAGGCTTTCCTGCCCATGCTCGACCGGTCTCGAGGGAGAGATGCCAGGCCTGCTTCCTCCATCCCCCTGAGCTATTGCTGTTAATCTGGTTTCTCAGCTTGGCAGAGCCTATCTAACCTGTACTCTGGGGAAGTTAGGAAGGAACAGGGTCCCTGGAAGGTGGCACAGCCCCCTGGCGGCAGTGAGGGAGGCAACTGCAAATGCTGCAGCTGAGAACTTCCTCCCAGCAGCCCTCTGGAGTGGGTACTCCTCACCAGAGTATCTCCTGGGCTGTTTTAATAAAAAGGCAAATGCATGCTGCCCTGTTCTCATTTCTTATTTTCTGGTGTGTGTGGAAATTGTAGACTTGTTTTGAAAAAACAAAATCAAATGAGCAGTGAGGTGGTGTCTCAGCTGCCCAGACGGGTGAGAACTGTAAGGAACTCCAACACCCCAGACTCAGCAGGTGACTGGAAGCATCATCCACCCCTAAGCTGTCCTCAGCATCAGTAGCAGATCACTGAACTGGTGTGCAAGCTAGGGCAGGGGTGAGGGCGTTGAGAACTACTCCAAGGGTCAAGTTCATTCCAGTAATTTATTAGTAAAAGGAGGCACTTGAAGGTGCTAAGGATACAATACCAACAAAACAGCCATGGCCCTTCCCTCACACAGCTTAGCATAATAAGGGAGGAAATAGATGAATAGATAAAGTAATAAGTAAATAAATATGTAATCTCAAATTGAGAAAGTGCTAGAAGAGGAAGAAGAAGAGTGATGTGATGGAGAATAAAGGAGTGTGTGACAGGGGGTGTGGGGTAGAAGACTTTACTAAAGCATGGTTGTCAAGGAAGCTCGATTTGAGATGAAAGTCAAGGAACCAACTGGGTTAAAAGCCAGAGACAGAGCCCAAGACAGGTCAAAGGCCTTAAAGCAAATGGGTGGCACAAACCTTTTCTGTAAAGAGCCAGATAGTAAATGTGAGGGGCTTATGGCCCATAAGTCTCTGTATTGCCTGTGTTCCAATAAGAACTGATTTATAAAATAAAAGAGGACAATATTTTGCCAATTTGTGCCCTGAAACATGAAAGCACTGGGTGTGTGTCAAGGAAGAATGAGGCTGGTCAACTGGGAGCAAGGAGCGGGTGTCTCAAGGTGAGGTGGAGACGACAGAAAGAAGTAAGCTTATGGGGGGCCTTATAGATCAAGATAAGAGGTTTAGGTTGGATTCTAAATGCACTGGAAAGCCACTCCAAGGTTTTAAGACAACAAAGAGGCACGATTTAGTTTTTATACTATTAAAAGATTACTCTGGCTACTATATGGAGAAATAATTGGAAACAGGAAGACCAGCTTATAATCTACTGCAATAGTTGAGGGAGAGCTAATGGCCTAGCCATTGGGTGGAGGTGATGAAACACGAATGACTTTAAGATAGGACTTGGAGGTGGAATTGACAGGACTTGCTGATGGAAGCATGTGGGGCTGTGGATGGTGCCCAGGTTTCTGGCCGGAGCAAGTGGGTGAATTTACTGGGCTAAATGAAGGATTTGTGGTCAGGGGATAGATCCAGGGATGGAAATCAAGAGTTAAAGTCACAGACAGGCTAAACTTGAGATGCTTGTGAGATATCCAAGGGGAGAAGATCAATAGCAAGTATCCGTCAAGATTTCAGAGGAGGGATGTACTGGAGTTCAATGATACACCACCCTCCCTGATCCCACGTGGCCTCAGCTGCCCCTGGGCTTGGCCCTTGCCCTGATTCCCAGCTGAACCAGCCCTAACCATGACCTCTGTGCAGTCACAAAGCTCTACTGTCACTATGTTGCCTCATCTCCTGACATTGCTGACTGACTCTTCAGGGACAAAGGTCAGGCTTCATCAAACTTTTCATGACATCTGCCATGACTGGGGCCTAAGTCCAGCCCACCTGGACCTCTGGAGTCTTTGATTCCCCACTGCTCCCCAGAGGGCACAGTGATATAACCAGAAAGTGCAAAGGGACAAACTTTAACCAATATGAGACAAGAAATGAGGAGGAACTGGCAGATAAATAGTTGACCTTCAGCCCTCCAACAACTCTTTCAAGATGGGATGGTTCCATACGGCCTCACTGGATGGCTCACATGATCAACCAACCAGCTACACATTTTCTTGTGAAGCTGTGACCAGTTTCACAATACCTCACCTTGTGTTTCCTTCCTTCCTTCCCTGCTTCATTGATGTTGTACCCTCAGTCTTGCTTCCCTGGTATTATGTCCTCCAATAAAACATTAGCCCCTGGGCTTTGCCTCAAATTCTGTTTTGTAGGAGACTGGGCTAATACAAGGGGTCTAGATATTGAATATAGTAAGCTTCATTTATTCATTTCACAGACATTTAAAAAGCACTTGTTATATGCCAGATATTGTTCTATCTTTCAGATATTAACTCATTTTATTCACACAGCAATTCTATGAGGAAGGTAATATTGTTATCCTCATTATACAGATGAGGAAACTGTGGCAGTTTACGTAGCTGTATAGATTAGCACCAGTACAATGCAAGTCACATATACAGTTCTAAGTTTTCTAATAACCATATTAAAAAAGTAAGAAGAAATTAAATTTTATAATATATCTTATTTAGCTTAATCTATCCAAAATATTATCAATATCAACAGGTAATCAATTTAAAAATTTTTATTGGGATAGTTTACATTCTCTCTTTCTTGTTAGGTCCTTGAAATCTAGTGTGTATTTTGCACCAAGAGCACATGTCAATTTGCACTGGCCACGTTTCAAGTGCTTAATAGCTACTTGTGGCCAGTGACTGCCCTATTGGACAGCGCAGGAACAGATGTTACGTGGTCCTGGGAGTGGGTGAGAATACAGAGAAAGAAGAATGCCCTCTAAAACTGGACTATACAGAACATTCCAGCGGGGAATTAGGGGAAAATAGTAGTCAGGAAACCACTTTCCAGACCCTCCATTTCCATGGGCCCTCTTTCCTAAAATGGAATTACTTTTAAACTTGACTGAATTCACATACCTGAGCTCTCTCCACTTTTCAAAAGAGTGGGGACTCGATACAGGGACCACGTCCCTGGGTGACTGCTACCCACAGGGCAGGCTGGTGGGGGAAGCAGTAATGAGTTTCACTGAATGACTGTTCTTTTCTCCTACTTTTGTCAAAGAAGAAAAATTCTTGAGACAGAGTCCTGTGAGAGCAAGAAGGAGTGTTAAATGCTAAAACTGTTTTTTTCCCATGTATTTAAATGTGCTCAATAAAATACTTTGAAGTGTAAAAAGTAATATTGGAACAAAAATCTATGGAGGAACTAGGAATAGTAACACATGTTCAAGGAGATAAAAGGATATAATGTTTCTGAATGCTAAATGAGCTTTTACATACATTTTTAAGTGAATTATAGTGGGTATCAAATCATAGATGTTCTATTTCATCGGATAAATGTAAAAGTATGATATATCGGTTTTAAATGTCAATATTTACAATATGCCAAAAATTGCACTCTTTGTGGCTATTTAAAATTAGCTAAACAATTTTTAGATTTAACTTTTAAAATGTGCTGGAGACAGGAGTAGATCGTTTTAGAAAATTACGTTAGGACTACGTACAAGGAAGACTGCTACCCTTGCCTGTCTGATGACAGTTTATGCTTTTTTCACTTCTCTAAACTGGCCCCTTCTAGGTATTTGGGTAATACTGACATCAAAAGGCAAGAAAGACTGTGGAGTGGCAGAAATGGGGGAGATTTCGGTAAAAATTTTTATTTCTGAGACGAGTTAGTTTTGGGCATCTAATGCACAGCATAGTGAATCATACTGTATTGTATAGTTGAACTTTCCAAAGAGAGTAGATCTTAAATATCCTCACTGCAAAAAAATGGTGTTAAAAATGGCAAAGAAGAAATAAGCAACTTTTTCTTCTGAACTCTAGGAAGCTGGTAGGAAACCAATCTATATTGATTGAGTACCTACCACAGGCCCCGCCCTATTAGGGACTTTGCATCTAGCAGCCCTTATTGCTCATGGCGGGCACTATTATCCCCATTTTACTGACAGGAAAACGAGAGCTCAGAGTGGTAAATGAGTTGCTAATGCGACTTAGGGCTGCCTTATGGCTTATAGCTGGTAAGCATAAGAACCAGGATTCAGCCTAGCTCTGTCTTAATTAAAAATCACTATTTCTCGATTACACTACGCTGCTTCTGGAAATCAGAGAAGAGTTTTAATCCACATTGTTTTCCTTCTCCTTTTTCTGATCAGAACAACATAGGTCACAAGACTGTCAAAAGCTTTCCTCATAACATTCCCCTAGGCCCGGAGCGTGGTGCCCTCTAGCGTTGGGGCAGACGTTGGCCCGGCCCCCTCCTCCTTCTGAAGTTGGCCCGGCCGCCTCCTGCTTCCCTCTCTATCCAGGCTCCACGGTGAGCCTGTCCCAGACTCCTGCCCCTCGCAATCACAGTGATCAAAGGCAGGGAGAAAAACAGTGCAAGCCAGAACCCCTTGGGCTTGTGCTGAATGGGGGTTTTGGTCGGAAGTTGCGTTCACCTGGAATGCCCCGGTGCTATTTTGGGAAGGCAGACATCCTAGGGAAACAATAAAGTGGGAAAGAGAACGGCTAAAGCAAAACCCAGAGCTCGGTTTCTGCCAAACCAGCCCCATGCGGCCTGGGCGGGCCCCGGAAGTCCAATTCCTGCGTGGGAAGGGCTGAGGCCACTGGTGTTTTGTTTAACCAGCAGGAATGTGAGATGTAGGAACAGGGTCTCCTCAGAGTTCCCAACAAGTAGGTGACAAAAGGGAAAGGTTCTGAGAACAGCTGGGCCTTAGGTGGAGGTTCTGCTCCACTGTTTATTAGCAGGGTGACCTTGGGCAAGTAGCCTCACCCAGGGGATGAAGAGGCTTGTAGGAGTTGCCTTGGGCTTTCTGTGAGAAGGCAGATCAAATGCCAGAACCAGAACATGTTTCCTCAATAGAATGCTGACAAATACTGGCTATTCCCGCTTGAGCCCCAAGGGGACTAGTTAGTGCTGTGTAAACCTCATATTCCTCAAAGGAACAAAGAACATACGCCTGTATGTAGCTTCTCTAGGAACCAAGAAAGAAGCACTTTCCATATTATTATCTTTTCCACCAGAGGTGAGGGACATTCCTTTCTGAAGTGGAACCGAGTTTGTGCGTGGTTGGAGCAAGCAGGAATAACCGTGATATAAACGAATGGTTTAGATATGTTGACATTTATTTCAGATGCAAAAAAATTAACTACTGGCTTGTGTGACAATCCTTTTGTCAAAGGACCAGAGGGAAGGAATAAAAAGAGAAAAGCAACTTTTAAATGAGATTGGGAGCTGAAGTGGAAAAGACAGGCAATAGCAAGTGTTGGTGAGGATGTGAAGTCAGAACTATCATACACTGCTGGTGGGAATGTAAAATAATGCAGCCACCTTAGAAAACAAGTTGGCAGTTTCTCTAAATAATAAACACAGAGTTACCATGTGATCCAGCAATTTCTCTCCTAGGCGTCTACCCAAGAGAAATGAAAACGTATAATTACACAAAATGAATGGCCCCATGAATGTCCATACAGAATTATTTTGAGAAAAGACTGGGAACAATCTAAACGTCCACCAACTGATGAAAGGATAAGCAAAATGGTATAGCCATACAATGGAATATTATTCTACAAAAACAAGGAAGGATGCATGCTACAACATGGAAGAACTGTGAAAACGTTATGCTAAGTGAAAAAAGCCAGACTTGAAAGACCACGTGTAATATGATTCTGTTTGTATCAAATATTCAGAATAAGCAAATCCATAGAGACAAAAAGTAGATTAGTGGTTTCCATAGGCTTGGGGAAGAAGATGCGGGGTGACTGCTATTGAATGCAGGGCTTTTTTGGGGGGTGATGAAAGTATTTTGGAATTACGTAGTGGTGATGGCTGCACAACTCTGAATACACCAAAAACCACTGACCTATATACTATAAGAGGGTGAATTTTATGGTAGGTAAGTTATATCTCAATAAATCAGTAAAGAGAGATTGAGATATCTCAAGTCCGGGATGTAATAGAATTTGCTTTAAAGGAACAGAAAAAAAATTTAAAAAACAGCTTTAATTGATGAGCATTGTAGATTATAGAAAGCAATCATCTGGGGGAAAAAAGTTTACAAATTAGGACCAGTCACTGAGGAGAATGTGTTTAGGACAAAGCCTGAGGAAGAGAAAAAGAAGCTCCATAGAGCCCAGAGGGACTGGAGTGGGAGACCACATTCCTTATAAGATCCCCATGCGTAGTTTGGTCTTGGTTTGTAGCCTGGCATCTTTATACATATATTACACAGTATTTTGGTTCTAAATGGACCATGCAAATCATATATTATTTATTAAGGATTTATCGAGAACCTGCTGTATGCTAACACCATGCTAGCACTGTGGGGAATGAGGAGCTGAGTCATGCATGTGTCCCCAGGAGTTGCCTCCTGGTTGTCCCTAAGTCCTCCAGCCCCTGATCCCACCTTTGCCTTTAATATCCAGGTCACTTGTCTAGTTCTCCTATTCCAGTGGCGGTTAGAATTCCAGGCCCTCCCTTCTCCTCCCTGCTTGGTCCCTGGGAATCCTGCAGTTACATTTCTTTCGATCTAATTTATTGTTTCCAGCGGATTCTTGATCAACACCCTCATAGGTCTGCCCCCTAGAGCTGCCACCAGCTCTTCATGTGGCTTAACCCCACACACATACCTCTCCCTACAGTTCCCAAAGAAGCACTACTGGTACAAGACCATTGGTCTAAATGACGTTTACTGTCTGGTAGAAATAGGGGATGACAGTAGAGCAGAAGAGAAGAAGAAGCTTCACTTGAAGCACAAGCCACCCCTGTGCATAGTTCCTTTTGCTACTCCTGCTTCAGGGACCTTCTCATCAGTCAGCCACTCAGGCCCTCCTGGCTCCACCCACTGCCGTCACTTTGACAAAGAACTATCTTTCTTCTCTCCTCTTCTCCCTCCTTCTAGATTCTCTCACCCTTCAAGAGGAAACACCCATACCTCTTTTGTTCTGAGCTTCCAAGAATCCTTCACGAATTTCTGTTAACAAATTACGTGGAGCAATTTAACCCTCTTTTTATCTGGTCCTCTCCTATCCAGCCAGGGTACTGGCCGTGCCCAGTTTGGGGGACAAGGGGTGGAGGAGAGGGAGTTGCTTTCCAAATGCAGCATTGTTTTCCAGAGCACTGCTGGCCCTGGCCAGCTGGTACAAGTGATGCTTTCCAGCCATTAACCACTGTCCTCAAGGGTCGGGAGTCAGACCAACATCCCCAGGATGCTGACTGTGGGCGAAGCTTGTCACCTTAGTCAGCCTCAAATTCCCAGCTGACAAATCTGTGTCATGGAGGCTAGATACTGCTCTGCAGACCCCTCCTGGGGACCTAGGTAATGAGAGGTCTTGCCTTGCATGTTAGTGTCCCAGAGCTGCCATAACAAATTACCACAAACAGCCTGGGTTAAAGCAACAGAAATCTATTCTCTCACAGTTCTGGAGGCTAGAAGTCCAAAATCCAGGTGTCCCACAGAGCCACACACCCTCTAAAAGAATTCTTCCTTAGCTCTTTCAGCTTCTGATGGCTCTGGATGTTCTCTGGCTTGTGGTGGTGTGACTTCAATTTTTCTGTCTTCAAATGGCCTTTCTCGCTGTGTGTCTCTGTTTCAAGTCTTCCTCTCCTTTCTTTTATAAGGACATTATCATTGAATTTATGGCCACTCTTGAAATTCTTAACTTCATTAAATCAGAACCCTATTTCCAAATAAAGTCACCAGGAGTTAGGACTTGGACATATCTTATGAGGGGACTCAGTTCAGTCCACTACACTTGGTTTGGGGCTTCGGTAGAATTCTGGGTTGTTAGCTTTGTGGCTTTAAAAAATGCTAGAGAGAAGGGTTACAATGGTAGTGAAGGAGGAGGCTTAAGGCCAAGGGTCAAGACAGTGGAAAAATGATAAACAGCATACACAAGAAATGCTTGTGTCTGGAGTACCTTGTTCCTAGCCTGCCCCATTTCTCACCCCTTTCCTCTCTGCAGCATCCCAGAGTTTTCTTTTTCTGGATGAAAAAAGAATGAGCCATTTCTGTCCTGAAACATTCAGGGCAGCTGGCTAGAGAACATGCAAGAACCCATCAGCCCCAAGGGCTTAGCCATCCCGTCCTGGAAACAGACATCTCTGTCTGTGCCTTTGTCTACTGAGCCTTCGACTCTCACTGTGGTGGGAAGAAGGCAGCACCTTCACCCTGCATAGACCTTCTGCTATTCAGAAGTAGATGAGCACAGGTTGTTGGGATGGTGTGGGTAAACACTTGGAGTGTTTCCCGATATCTGCTTTTTGAACATACATCTGATCCCAACTAAGGAGGATGAGCATGGTTAAAGAGCAAGCTCTGGAACTGGACCAGCTGGGCTAGATTCCCAGCACTACCTTCTTGCCACTTGTGACCTCGGGCTGGAGAAAAGGGCTTAACCGCTCTCGGTATGGTCCTCTCATCTGGAAAATGGAAATGGTGAATGTACCTGCCTGGCACGGTTTCCAGGCTTGAATGAGGGGATGATGCATGTAAAACACCATGTGGCAGGTAAACACCAGATGCTACAATTAAAGAAAAACTAATCATAATGCTGTTGATTAGAAAAAATAATAAAAGACACCAGTTGCCTTGTTCCATGAGGCACTCCCAGAAACAAAGTTTTTAAAGTTTAAAAAGAACTCGGTAGTTTGAATCGTGTCAGCCCCGCAGCCACAGGAGTGCTGACGAGGCACCAACCTCTCTCCTTTTTGGCTTGCAGGGGTGCTCCTCTCCCGTCTGAGGGCCAGGGTTCCAGTCGGAAGATAAACAGAATGGCCTGGGAGGTGGACACGGTCTTCTAGCGGGCCTGGCCCCAGCCCACCTTGGGTGAGCATTTCCTTTCCAGCATTCCAAGAGGCAACAGTCCCGAAAGAGAATTAAAAATAAGCTTCCAGTGGCAACCGAGAAAAAAAGGTGCTGAGCTCTCCGAGTGTGGCAGACAGGTCATTCCATGTCATTAGTTAAGCACGCTCACATTTGCATGGTGTAGAGGACAATCGTCAAGTTGGTAGCTGTCAGCTCTGAGTGGTGTTGGTGCATCTGGATGACTTGTTGGCTGTGGGGGTCAGACAGCAACTTCATTTTACTTCTTTTTACCCTGAAACTCTATAGCGATTCCACAAAGTCTTGGTTTTAATGGTTTCTCAACATGAGCCTGTGACATGGGTCATATCTTACTCCTCCTTCCATCACTGGAAAAATTGAAGTGGAGGGAAACAAAGCATGTAACACAGTGTGGCTGGGATCCAGGTCAGAGTCTCCCAGATGTGTGCAGCCATGTGTGGTCAGCCTGACACGCCTCACCACCACCCGTCTCTGTGGCCAGATGGGGAGATGACTTAGGTTTAGGCCAGACGCAGGGAATGGGGAAAGTGATTTACGTCCTTCCCTGGGACCCTCCAGGGACAAGGCTGCCAGAGAAAACCAAGGCCGCTGTGGGCTGGTAGCTGGCTGTGCTGACCTGCATCAGAGTCAGAAGGTGGCCCGCATGACCTCTGGATCTGGTCAAGGTGAAGCTTTCCTTCTCATCTGCCTTTTAAATGTCATTCTTACCAGTTACTGAACCTGATATAATAAGGGGTAGTCCATACACCGCAGCTAGAGTGGAGCCTCCCCGGCTCCCTGTTCTTAGCACTCACTAATCCTCTTTCCTCCACCCTCTCTCCTATCCCACATGGTTAGAACAGAACTGTGCACAATGGTAGCACAATGTGGCACTATTTTTATGATCACATTTGATTGGTCCAGATGTAGAACTTGACCCAAGACAGGGATCAAGTGGAGGGAGGACTTATTTTCTCTCCAGGTGTTCCAATAACAGAGAAAACTTGCAAACTTCTGCCATAGAGATTGGGAACAGAGAAAGCCTACAGTGAGAATAAAGTCAAATCATCCTGAACTCCAATCTCAGCTTTACTACTTGCTAGCTGTGTGTCTTTGGGCAAATTACTTAGCCTCTCTGAGCCTATTACAGGGTAATAGAGTGGCTTAGATGAGACGATGTTTATCAGGAGTCAAACAGGGAGAGGTGATCATTAGTTGGTGATTCTCCTTCCCTCTTTCTTCCTTAGCTTCTTAGATGAGGCAAGGTCAAAATGGCCAGAGTGAGGTGGTCCTAATCCGCTGTCTCCATACGAGCAGGGGGCTTAATAGAGGCCAAATATAGGCCTCGCTGGCTCACAAAGGACTGCTTTTACCATATGAGCATTTTTATACGAAGGTTTTCATACAAGTCAGTTGTAGAAACGCTTATTGAGGAACACAATGGGGAATACAATGAGAGTTACACTCTTACAGTAGCTGCATGTGCAAATTCTACAGCAGTCAGCAGGGCCCAAGCCCAGGATACCATGACAGGATAGTGCCGGCACTGGAGCTTCACCGGCCAACGAAGACCCCTTTGGCCAGAGTGAGAGCTTGTGTCATCACCTCCTGCCAGAGCGGGTTGTGTTGTTCCTAGTGGGCTAGCACGTTATCTGTAATCACTGGAGGTGAGCTCTCAGCTCCTCTGATGGCCTTAAAGGAAGAAGAGAGTTTACTAGAATGTGCTGGAGAAGGGATGTGATGTGCAGCCCCACAAACAGAGAGAGCAGTGCCAACATGCTGGGAGAAAAGAGGTCTGTGGATAGCAGTCAGCAGTGTAAGTAAAGATGCGTTTGGGCTAAGAGGTGGTACCAGCCTATAGGTGGGACCAGACCAGAATCATAGACCCTTATGATTGACGGCTGATACATATTTTGCTCCTATGATGGACTGGGTCAATTACTACATTTTTTTTTATGCATAGTATTAGTTAATCCTCAATCATATGGAGCAGGTACTATTACTATCTAAATTTTACAGATGAGAAAACTGATGCTCAGGGAGGTAAGGAGACTTATCCAAGGTCACACTGATGCTAAGTGGTGGGGCCAGGACCCTAACCCAGGTCTCTATGAGTACAGAGCCCCTAGTCACCATTTCTACACCTTAGGAATCAGCCTTCTGGACTCAACGTGTGGTCGTTGGACCAGTAACCTCAGCTTCACCTGGGAGCTTGTTAAAGATGCAGAGTGTCAGGACCACCCCAGATCCACTGAATCAGATATTAGAATCTGCGTTTTAACGAGGGCCTTCGGTATATTTCGTGTGCACCTTCAAATTTGAGAAGCCCAGCTCTGGATTAGACTGTCACTTCTTAAGTGTTTTTCTCTGATCACTAGTGTTCCAGAATGTTAATAGGAATTTAAGTTTCATGGTCAAATGAGTTTAGGAAAAAGTGAGTCGAACAAAGTCAAACTGGTTTCTTTGTTACTGGATTTCTTGGTTTCTTTAACAGGCCAATTATAATATATTACTATGTGCTAAGTAGGGGTGGAGTTTATAGTTTTCCTCAAACTTATCTCACCTTAGTTGGTTTTTTTTTTTTTTTTTTGAGCAACTTGCAAAACTAGTGTACCAAATAACTAGCTTTGGGGAAATTGGGGAATGACTGATTAGACCAACTGCCTTATTGCCCAGTTGAGTAAACAAGGTTGGGAGGCGTTGTCATTTTTCCCCAGGAGGCAGTCAGCTGGTGGCTGTGCAGACTGCATGTCAGGCTCGCAGACTTTGTATCCTGAGCTTTTTACAAGGGATGGGGTTGGGAGGCCCAGACATATAACTTTGATCCCAACACATTGCCTCCTCAGCTCTTGTTCCAGTTATGAGAAAGTAACCATGGCCCGTGATCAAGTCCGACGGGACGATGTTGGAGCCAAACAGGTTAACGAGCTCCACTTGAGAGGCCAAACCACAGGCCTGAGATTACAGAGCTAAGTGGCCAAGCAAAGGAGGGAATACAGGTGTGTCTGGTTCCAGCGCTCGGGCTCCCTCCCTCCCCAGAGGCACGGATCCTTCTAAGCTGGCAGCCACACCGGGCAGAACTGGGCCCAGGGATTGTGTGAAGGTTGAGTCCTGAGGAAGGAACCAGGCCTTCTCCTGGCTAAGCCCTGGAAAGCTCAACCTGAGGATCACAAAAACGGTGAGTCACAATTCAATGCTTAGGTGATAAAAAAGGACGATGATAGTGGTGGTAGTGGGCGGGGAGGGATGGTTCAGAGGGCTTTTCTGGATTTCCAAAATGGGTAGGGGTTGAGGTTGTCCCCACCACCTGGCTGAGGCTCTCAGATGCAAGGGGCCTTCTTTGGGTCTCAAAAAGGCGAGTCTTGCAGCTCCTGCCTGAGGTCGAGTAGTTGCATAGGGCAAAGCCATTTTCTCGTTGCAAAGCAAGCCCTGCATCTGGGAATCTCAGGGAGGAGACCAGTAAGAGCCAGTAAGGCCATAGAGGCAAACCCCGATCAGCCAAAAAAAAAAGGTCATCTTCTCTGAGTGCATCTGCCAGTCTCTTCTTCTGATTTCATTTTCTTTGAACATCCAAGACTCTCCAGTGTGGTCCTAGAACCCAGACCTGGTAGCAGAGTGAAAGCCACAATCACTGAAGGGAGCAAGGAAGGAAACAGAAAGTACTGAGCTTGGCGCTTTGCACATGTCATCTCAGCATCCCAGCAGTCCTGTGGGGCAAGGACTATTTTTCTCCTCATTTTATCGGTTGGGATACAGAGGCACAGAGGGGTTAAGTAGTGTGCCTGAGGTCACCAAGCACAATAACCGAGGTGTGAACCCACCGGTTTTGCGCTCTAACACCCTCTTAGGCAGGAGCACTTTTATCTTAGGAAGCAGACCTAGGAAGAAGAAAGGAAGTGGGGCTTAGCGACCTCCATACTGCCACACTCAGGCGCCTCGGGCCTACAGTGCAACAGCAGAACCACAGAAGGCAAGACACTCACCACATCCTGACCTAGTCCCTCTAAGTCCTCAGGGGGAGCCCAGGCATCAGCATGTTAAAGCCTCTCCGGTGATTCCAAGGCACAGTCAAGATTAAGAACCAACCTCCTTGCTTTACAGCCCCGGGAGGTGAAGCAACTTTCCCAAGGGTGCAACAAACTATAACTCCTGTAAGGACCCCAATCGAGGTCTTCTAATCCCTCAGCTGGGACTGGCTCTCAGGACCACCTCTCTCACTGACTGACCATGTAGTCTTCAATGAATTGTTTAACCTCATGATGAAAGACTTCAACGTATTTAAACTCTCTCAGTGGTGTAAGTGTTCAGGAAACACTAGTCTTCCTCCTACCCATCCCCCGCCCCAGATTTAGCCCACTTTCTATTATGTCTGTGATGATGGACAGAGGAAACAGCATGAATGGGACTGAGAATCTGACCATCCTTGAACCTTAAGGACAAGGAAAGATTTGGGGTGCCCTGGGGGTATTGCCCACCCAGAATCCTGAGGAAGGACCCAGAGCCATACCAATGACAGGTAGGGCGACTGGGAGAAGAAGTGGGGAAGGAGGGCACAGGGCTGAGGTTGCTGCTATTGACCGGAAAGGCAGCCCATAGCCGGGCCATTCCATCCTATCAGGAAACGCAGGTGATGCCACCAGGTGGACAGTGAAACTTGTTCTTAAAAAGCCCTGGTAAGGGACTGTCTCCAGATAGAGGCAGCTGAAAAGCAAGTTAAAGCATGTGCTTCCCCTCCTGCACGTGCCTTTGCTATATAAACAAACGATTGATTAAAATCCAGTATAAATATCCTAAACTGTTAACAGTGTTTGTTTCCATCATAGTGAAATTAGGGAGGACTTTCACTTTCTTGGTCATCTATTTCTTTGCTATTTAGCTTTTTCATAACAACCATTACACTGCTTTTGTCATAAAAAAATAATAAATTAAAAAATTCTGGTATAAATATTTGCAGAACTCCAGTTACCTAGGCTTTCAAGTGGACTTTCCGGAAAAATCAGTCATTTGGAGAAAGATTTTCAAAATTTTGCAGCCTAGGCACAATTCAGTGCCTTCTTTCTTATCTTTGTTGTGTTGAACGACAGCTTCCTTAGTGCTTGTGTTACCCTGGACTCTCCCAGCTGGAAGCATTTTAGGCCTAAGTAGCTCTTCTGTCCCTACTATTGCTTTGTCATCAAAAGCACCCCCTGCCTTTCTCCCCACCACATGCCCAGGTGCTCTGTCAGCTGCAGTCACATCAGACTCACACCTTTCACCCCTAGTTCCTCAACAGCGGAAGACATCTGCCTCCAGTTTGCAGGATTATTCACCCCCTTAACAGATGATAACTCTTGGTGCAGGAGGAGGTAGAGGGAAGAGGCTCTAAAACCAGGATCGTGCTATAGGAACCTCATTGTTTTGTATCAGAAATTGGCCTCAGAGCTGACTGTGCCCGGATATAACACAGTGAGGAAACAGCAACAGTGAGCAGTTCAAAATGAGAAACTTTCTGGAAAACAAAGTGGAGGTGGCCTAGGTGCACAGGGTTCGAGCCTCTGAGGCAGCCTCCCAGCTTCCTCCTGGTGGTGTTCACCCAGATCCTGCTGCTTCTCTTAGCCTGACACTAGAAATGCTTAGCGGAACACTGTAGAATCACATCCTGTTAGCTTAGGGACAATCACGGGGGCACCGGGCCTGCCATTCACTCAGTGAGTGAGTATAGGGATGCCAGAAGATGTGGGTCTGCTTGAGTCATGGGTGAGCTTGAATCTAGTGCTTAAAGTTCACATTTTCACACAGCATGTTCCCTACATGTAAGATACCCACCTTGTTGCATGCTCACCCAAAGTCACAGCATCTGTCCCCATGCTGATGGGAACACCAGCTGGTGGGACTAAATGAGAGAGAGTTTGTCAGAGTCTCCAACACAGTACTTTACAAAGGAGGAGTCATGGTGATTTTGACTACGTACACACTTCTTGTGTGCTGGCTTTAGAGTAACTCCATAAAGATGTGACTCCCATAAAGGTGGGATCCCAGCTCCTGCTTCATTAGCTACTAGAATTCTTTTGTTCTGTTCCCATCCAGTTCTAAACCCTTGTCCCCAGCTTTTGACACCACCCCAGGCCTTTGCCTGGGATGGAAAGCCAAATACTCCATCACAGGGGATAGCTAGAGTATCTAGGTTGGACCAGAGGCCACCAGAATTTGGGGTGTGAGGGGTTCTTCTAATCCTGTAATGGCCAAAAGAACTCGGAGAAGACATCAGCTTTCTCATGGAACTCAGCTGGAAGGATTCAAACTCAAGGGTGCCAACCCCTTCAGAGTTACAGGAATCTGAACTATGAAGACAGTGGACAGGGGACAAAGCCCAGGGCTCGGAGACAGATAAGTGTTTCTCTGGAAGCGAATCTTGGCCTCTTACAGACCTGGGAAGTGCCAGGGCTTAGCTCCTGAGTGAGGATCGCTGGTGCTGACAGCTAGAAGTCAGGGCTCTGGGGCAGCTCACTGTGCAGGAGCCAGTGGTCCTAGTACAGAGGGAGCCCTTCCAAAGCGGGGGCTCTGAATTCTGCAGATACCCACAGGCTGGCCCCTCTGTGCGCTTCTGTGGTGTCAGAGCCATTTCACAAGCACCTGCCACACTTATCAGCTCAGGCTGAATGTTTCTGGAGTGTGGAGAGAAGGCGGAGGGAGAGCAGCAGCTGTGGGCTTCCTCTCTGGCAGCTCAGCAGCCCTGATGAGCCTGGAGAGCCGTGGGACACTGTACATGCACCCCAGAGTTGTCTCCAGCCTGCTGGTTCAGAGCACACACTTGGGGTCTGGAGGCTGAGATTCCAGTCCCACCTGTGCTAGGTATAGGCTGAACACTGTGGATGACTCACACTTGATTTCTCTGAGTCTCAGTCTCCTCATCTGTAAAGTGGGGATGATAATAAGACCATCCTCACAAGGTTGTTGCAAAGCTACATGAGAAGAGAGAAAAAGTACAAAGGTGTGTTGTAGAGAATGAGCCTGCTGGGATAGCCTGGGCCACATGCTGACAGGGACAGAGAATGACAGGTGGGGACCCTAGGTAATGAAGAAGATCTTTGCATCCTTGATGATGTCTTCTATTTGTTTTGTTTTTAATAAAGGCTTTGAGGGAAGGAGAGGTGCTCCCTGTGAAGAGAGGAAGGGACCTAGAGCATGGGGTGATAGTGGAGCCAAGGGGCCAGGATGAGCAGGACCCCTCCTTCTGGGGGGCCATGGGGTCTGCCTACATATTTTTGATGTTTCATGTATCAGATAAAGACTCCTATTAACCAAAACTGTTTCTCTATTTGTAACTTAAAGGGAATGGTTGGGGTGAACTTCAAGCTCTAAGTACAGTTTGGTGTGTTTAGAAACCTTGAGAAACCACCCTCCGCATGCATGTGTGTACACATGCATGTACACACTCACATGGATGCACAGTTGCTCACATTGACACACATATTCTTTTCCTTGGTTAAAGTCAGAATGAGCTGGTCTTTGTGGGGAACCGTGGAATTGAGCTCCAGGCTCGGGCACACCTGTGCTGCTGCTATTAAGCCTTCCCCAGAGTGAGAAAAGGACCAAAGCTCAGGGCCACTCTCCAGCCTTGTCTCTCTGCCTTATCCCAGTGGCGAAGTGGACAGCTGGACCAAGGAGAATACAACAAAGGAGGCAAGCCGGAGGTATGGGTGTAGGTGCTTGGCTTTACCAAAACCTCAGATATATTCTAGAGAGGGCAAAATGCCAGACCTAGCCCAGGAAAGGGCTATAAGACAAGCCAATGCTCAGGTCACACCTTCATGCTTGGAGTAAAGCCAGGGGCACTTGGGAGTGACATTTACAGTCATCTTCCATGGCTCTCCTGAAGCAGAACAAAGCAAGGTGGCTCCTGAGGGTGGCAACACTGAATCATCAAGCGATTCATCCATTCACCTAACACCTTTCTGAAGCAGACCTATACCCTGCTTTGGGGGAGCTTAGCTATAACCCCAATGTTTCCTGTGTTGCTGATTTTCCAATAGGATGAAGGAGGCCTTCTCCTGGCTCCTGAGTATGATACAAGTAGGCCTCAGTGTAGTGATGTCCGATGGAGGACTGGGTATACAGCCTCTGGATTTTGAGGTTCCTCTAATCTTGGAGTGGAGAAGACCTCCTTTACCCTGTGCCCCCCAACACCTTGTATGCACCCTGTGCTTTCTCAAGCTGTTGCCAGATTGGATCAGAATGCCCCAGGCTTAAGTGTCACCTACAGTCCCCAGCAATCATATCACAGGTCAGAATGAGACAGATGCTTCAACACAGGTGTTAATTAACAGCCCCACTTAGGGACATGAAAGGAAGTGATTGATTCTGGTTTGGGGAATCACTAAAAGCTTCATGAAAAAAAGAGACGAACTAGCTCTAGGAGATGGCTAGAATATTGATAGAAGTCTGAGGGAATGTTGTCATCAAAGACTTGGAGGCGAGGACAAATGAGGGCTGACTATACTTTGGTGGATTATTCAAATGGCTCCCTGGGTCAGAGCCCCTCACTTCCCTGTGCATGGTTGAAGAAACATGGGTTTGGGAATCCAAAAGATCTGAGCATGTGCTAAACATGTGACCTTAGGTAAATCATTTAACCCCTCTGAGCTTTAATTTTCTCATCTGTAAAATGAGGATATTACTACTTATATTACCCATCTCCCAGAATTGTCTGAGCTTCAAATAGGTTATCATGTAAAGCAGCTCACCAGTGCCTGCTTAGCACATGGCAGGCAGTAAGTACTGTGTCTCCTCTTGTTCATTTTCCTTCCTTCCATAGACCTCCATTTTTATCTTCCCTAAAATGCCAAGAAGCTGCTGTGCCCCTGCCCCAACACCATTCTTCTCGGGAGACTGATGGATTCCTGAGATGTCCCAGTTCCTCAGATGCAAGCAGCACAGAGAGGGAAATCAGGCAATGCGCTAGGTTGGTATCAAGTATACACATGGTTTTTCCACTAAAAGGTACCTTTAGACAACATCAGGAGATGAAGCTTCAGTGGAGAAGTGAGGATAGAGCTGGGAACCCACAGGAAGCAGTGGGGGCAGGCACGGGGGATGGAGGAGAAGAGAGAGGGCCAACTTGTTTTTCATTTGCAGAACTTCCAGCTCTGGCCAAATATCTTTTTTAATTGTTATTGACATGACAAAGCCAAACTTCTTGGCTTTGGCTTGATTTTATTTTATTTTTTCTGTTCTGTTTTTAAATCCAAAATTGAAGAATGTATCTTTTTTAGAACTGTGTCTGTTGGCCTAGTCCTTTCTGTCCATAAGGGTCCAGCTTGGAGCTAGTCCAGTTTGTCAAGGTCAAGGAGTGATTACATTGGCTTTGGCAGTGCGCACTCAGGATGAGGAAACTGAATGCTACAGAAGGCAAGGAGGGTTTCTCCTGGTGGAGAGCAAGTCTTCTAGATGCCCTTTCCTGTCACTCTCTCAAACTCCTGTCTTTCACACTCCTGTGTGTGTGCGCTATAGTGCGAAATTCTTATTGGGGAAGCATTTCCACATCTGTCTGCAGCTAGAACTGCAAGAATCAAGTGAAATGGAGATGTTAGGCAATTATTCCAGTTCTTCAGGTTTTAAACTACTTCCACCTAAAAAACAACAACAACAAAAAAAACACACACAAAAAAACCACAACCAGGTGAAGTTGGAGTAGGTGGTGCATTCTGGTTAAATTACCGATATAATTACCTCAATTTTCCTATTCACTTTGTGTGTATTAGACATAGCATTAATATAATCGAGGTCAAAGAACACAGATATTAAATAAGCCTCATAAATAAAGATAGACATTCCCAGCCCAGTCTCTCCACAGGTGGCATATTTAGTCATTTATTCAGCAAACATTTTTCAAGCTACAAAGATTTATTTTGCCAGACACTGTGCTAAGTGTTTGGAAAACAATGATGAGTAAGCGAACATAGGCCCTTGTCCAGATAAAACATATATTTTGGTCAGGAAAAAGATAAAAATAAGTAAATATGATGATTGGAATTATAATAAAGGTCAGAATGAGTCAAAACTTTTTCTCTGTTTATTGTAAATAATTTTTGGTAACTGTCCATAAAAATCATTAACACTTGTGTGTGAAGGCAGATTGCCTGAGATCATGTTACCTGGTTATTTGTCGAGTCACCACTACTAGCCTCTTCCCAGGTCAAGGCCTCACCTCAAGGCTGTAGAGAAATCCTGAGTCTGTGGAGAAAACCATTGACTCTGGCAGAGAAATCCTGAGTCTACAGCCTTGAACAGCAGAATGACCTTGAGAAGTCACTTTAGTCTCCTCCTTCTCATCTCTAAAATGGGCATTGTACCTACCCTATCAAACCACAGAATTCTCATGAGGACCAAGGAGATCATGGGTGAAAGTGCTCTGTAAACTAAAACTCTACATAAAGGAAGTGGTGTTGATAAATTTTCTCTGCAAAGAGGTTTAGTAAATCTGAGAGGGAAGAGGAGGGGAGAGGAGGTTGGGGGAGGCGGGGGAGGGAAAAGGCAGAAAAGGGAAAGAGGAATGATAAGGATTGTATTGCCATTGTCATATTTAACCCCCACAACAACTCTATGACAAGAATCATCCTCATCTACAGATGCGGAAACTGAGGCACACAGAGGTTAAGGAAGCCACACCACTAATCTGTGGGGAGTAGAGGTTTGATCCGCCCACCTCCAGAGTTCTACTCTTTACCACAAAGCTGTAGCTAGACCAGTGGAGGGAAGACACTAGCTTCTCTTTGTTTTGAACTTGACATTTTGAATCCCAGATTGGACTTTCCCAGGAAATGCCACAGGTGATTTTTTTTTTTTAAGGAAGAATGTGACAAAACCACAAAACTTCAGGGACTTAAGGAGATTATTGGCCACCCCTCTTTTTATGGATGAAAAGGGGCTCTATAAAGTTTAGGTGACTTGCCCAAAGCCACATAACTTATTAGTGACAGTGTTCAGAGAAAAGAAAAAAAGAAGGATAGATTGTGTTTCAAACCATGGGTGCTACTCACTAGTGGGTCATTAAATTCACTAGTGAGTCATAACCAAGAGCTTTAAAAAATGGAATAGAATAAGGTAGAAAATAGAGTGTGTTGTAGTAATAAAGGGAAGTAATGCTTCACGATCCTTTCCAGTTCTATGTGTACAGAGCCTGAAAGTAAAATGACTGTGGGTCGTAGTTGAAACCTTTGGAATGTCCTGGACAAGAGCATGAGCGTGGAGGAGGAACTGACCCATGGACCTGACAGGAAGTTTGAGCAAAATCTCCTCCTCTGATTTGAGCAAAATAGCTCTAAAATAACCACAGCGCCTATTTTTAGCAAGTGCCAAAATTACCTTTCCTTCAGCCTCTGGCATTGACCAGGAGGACTCCTTCACAACACGCCGTTCCTGGGGACATGACAGGGGCCAGACTTTTATACAAACCCCAAAGCTGTTTCCCTTGCCTTACTTCCTCCGCCCGCCTGGGGATTAGAGCAGGGCCTCAGAAACAGGGAGTAGCATCCTTCACAACAGGATGGAGCAGGGAGACCACACACTGCTCTCTGAGTCAGGCCACCAGTGAGCCAGGCTCTGGCCCCACTTAGTCACTACAGGACACCTTAACCCTTCAGGGAACAGGAGCAGACACAGCTGGGGCCTGGAGGGAGGATGCAGGAGACCTTTCTAAGCTGTGGCCCTGTAGATGATGGGTCTTCCACAGCCACAGGGCCCACGTTCTTGCACCTGGAGCCCACTCAGCACCCAAAACTTGGGGATGGAGATTCGATGACATTTCAAGGATTTCTCCCATGTCAACGGCATAACTGGTGTGTGTGTGTGTGTGTGTGTGTGTGTGTGTGTGTGTGTGTGTGTGGTAGGTGTAGGTACAGGAGAAGCTAGAATAATTAGGAACCTTGTCCATGGACCATGGGAGGGGTTGGTGAGGACCCCCATTGGTGGTTAGTAGAAGTGTCAACACTATCTTTCCATATGTGTGGGTATCAGTGTTTATGTGGGTATGACAAGTGAAAATAGAGTGAGGATAAAACTATTCATTACACTAAGAAAGAATTCCAATCCTGATAACAGACTAAAACTAAAGAGCCAACCAAGTAAGAATAGAGAAAATAAATATTTGACTTTGTTTAAAATAATTGTTAAAAGAAAACTACAGTCAATTTCAGGAGTTGTTCAACATTTAAGTCTAATTTTCAGATAGCTCAATAATGATTATGCTTGTCATTCAGTCTCATGTAAACTTGACTTTGTCATAGGTTTTTTGGATTACATTAAGCTCTGCTTATAGGTGGTCAGCCTTCATTGAACTGAGTGTTGCTCCTGACACAGAGCTGCTGTGCTCACATCTTAAAACATCCCTAAGGGAATCCTGAGAACCAGTTCCAATCACTGCCCAGAAATAGCCTTCTTGGGAGAGAAGCGCCTGCTCAGGAAATGTGGCCAGTGAGAGATAAAGCCACTTGCCTGAGTGACCTGACACCCAACCCCTAATCGGCAAGGTTGGGCAGTTCACAACCCCACTGTCCACACCCCAGATTCTGGTGGGACAGAGTTTTAGGAAAGAGAATCTGGGAGAGAGACTCAGGGAAGCTCTGAAACATGGCAGCTGGAGAGACACAAGGATCTAGCTTAAAAGGCCACGGTATCCAATGAGTGAGACACACCTGACTTCTAATCCCAGCTTCCTCTCTTAAAAACTGTAACCTTGGCCAAGTCACTCAATCTTTCTGAACTTCATTTTTCTCATCTTTATAAAAGTGATAACAGTCCCTGTCTATGGGACTGTGAGGATTAAATGAGAGCAGTGAGCACAAAGCTCATAGCCCAGGGCTGGCAGAGTGAACTCAACACCGGAGCCTTCCCTGTTTACGACATTGGCATAGACTGAGAGCTGACCCTCAGGAAAGGGAGGCCCAACTGCTTGCTCTGTTGAGTTCTTAACGTTCAGGGTGGTCTCCTGGCAGCCAGTGCTCCCAACTCGATGAGGTCTAAGACGTCCCTTCCTTCTAGTACAGCCTGGAGGGAGCTCACAGGCTCCTGCAGGCAGAGAGTTGCTGCTGTGGCTCCAAAGCAGTTGTGGCTTGGAAAGAATCTCTGGCATGTGTCATGTGTCCTCCACAAGCCATGATCCATGGTGTGTTGGAGAGTGCTTTGTTCCGGGGCCAAGAGGTCAGTTTGTGGGAGGGTCACTCAGAAGTCTGTATGCTGGGCAGCTCCCCTCATCATCCAATTCCCCTTCCACCCCCATCCTTGGAGCCATCTGTTCTGGATCACCAATCTAGCCAGGGAGACTGGGTGGCTTGTGCCTGAGCTCAGAGAGGGCTGCTAACAAGCTGTGTCTGGGGAACAAGGCTGAGGCTGGACGAGGAGTGATTTGCTCCCTTGGGTGACCAGTAGAGACGAGAGCTGGTTTGGGAAAGAGTGGTGGGAAAGGCTCAAGTTTTCCTAACTGTGTTGGGATCCCGTGCAAGTTATGTCCTTTCCTCGGTGAAATGAAGAGGTCGGACAAAACAATTTCTAAGTTCTTTTCCAGCTTTACTATTTTTCAGCTATAAATTCTTGGTTTTATTACAAGGCGCATGATTCTCTTTTGAACAGAAGCCACAGTTGAAATGGATTGGGGTGCAGGATGGGAAAAGGGACAGAGAAAGCAAGAAGTAAATGCAGAGCATTTGATTTTTCAGTTGGATGATGTATGTATAATGACATTTTCTTTCTTTTTCTGTAATTGGTTTTATTTTCTATCTCAAACTTTGTTTCTGGCTGATACAAAAAAAAAAGTAGTGTAGTGACCTCCAGGTAAATCAGTCACTTAAGTAATTTTCTCAATCATTTCAGTACTCAACTCTATTAAATTCAGGATTTTCATCCTCATTCTCTCCCTGGAGCTAATGCTAAGTTCAGGATCTGCCACATCCATAGAGAGAGAGGCTGTGCCTCTGCCCAATCTGCTCTGAGTCCTCCTTTCATATGAAATACATCCCTGTCTGGTCCTCACACGTGCCTCCCGCAACCCCGTCTGAGCTAGTATCCATGCCTCAGCCCGCCTCTAACCCAATGCTCCATGCTGCCACATTCTCTCTGCACCATGCTCTCGTTCCTGCCCAAGGCCCCTTTGCAGGCCTGAAGCTTCCTTTTGGTCACCTTCTCTAGGCTCATTTTCACTCCCCCTGAAAGACACATGGGAAACCTGTGGGAGGGGAGACCGAGGAATAAAGGGTTTGGGAGGGCAAGAGGTTCTCTGCCTGGACATACACATTGCCACTTCTGCTCTATAGTTGTGAAGCACATCATTGTGGCCCAGGAGAGACCCTGAGGCTCACTATCTCCCTGGGCTCCCCAGGCCCAATCCTATAGGAGTGCTTTGCCATTTCCCCCAACCAGGACCCAAAAGGAGACTGGACCCAGGGATCCATAAAGCCCTGGAGGTACATCTAACTCTTCAAACCTTCTTCTTTTCCAGCTTAGGGTATTGGTCCAAGATATTGGTCCAGAGTTAGGGGAGTGCTAACAAAAAGATTTTATATATCTCATATCATGTCTTCTTTTTATATTTCCTGTCTCACACCTGGATTGAGGCTTTGAGCCTCGAAAACCAAGCACTTGTTGTCTTTGCTTTCTAGTTAAGACTCCCACCTTTTTACTGCCCAAGTGGGAAAGAATAACACAGCATTAGCACTTCATATATCAAAAGCCCCTGAAAAAGGTTGGGCAAAGGGTCAGCACCTAAGCTCTGAAATGTCTTAGACAAACACATGGAATTGCTGGTGTCCTAATCATCATCATTATCATCATCATCATCATCATCATCATCATCATCATCAAAAGCCTCTAAAGTAAGCACAAAGTACATACCTTTCACCTAGACTTTCAGGACTTCCTCCTTACAGCCCACCCCAAATCTCTTCTCTCCTCCCCTCTTTTAACTGTAATTTCACACACCTTTGGGAAAATTTCCTCCATCTCTCTGAGCCTCAGTTTCTTCATCTCTAAAATACGGTTAATCATTCATTTCTCACTGCTATGGTGAGAATTCTAAGGAGTACTATACGCAAATTAATTTTAATAAAATTAAAATTAACAAGCCTTAGTCTCCTCCCGACCAGATCTCTAGCCAACCGATGCACTTGTATTCATGGCTTACCTCTACTAACACACCTCCCCCTCCGCCCTCACCCAGATATACTTTATCAAACCTCTACCAGTAAGGACCCTCTAAAATGCTATCACCTCCTGCAACGCCCCCAACTCTGAATCTAGATGGCATTCCCCTGGCCCATCTCATATGATAGCTACTTATGCCTATAACTCCTCTTACACCATGATGTTTTAAGCTTATTGAGGGTATGAACTTTCTCCAATTTTATACACCTTGCCTGTAGCCATTGAAACCAGCCTGATCCACCTATTGACTACATCCCTGCTGGCTCACCACCCACTACTCTCTGTTCCAGGCAGCTGCCCAGGACCACTCCCTCACTTTCAACCTGCTTTTGCCTGAATCCCATTTCTACCTGACTTTTGCTCTTGGCTCTGTGATTCTGACCTCAGCCCTATCTCTGGTCTTCTGAGTGGGGTTTATCTGTGGTCTCCAGATTGTCCTAAACCTTTGGCTCCTAGCTCTTCCCACTCCTAGCCCTGACCTTGAGGACCCCAACTCCTATCTCGGTGTCATATGACCCTACTCTCCATCCTTTGTAATCAACACCATAATTAACATTTGTGTGTGTATGTGTGTATATGTAAATTTTAAAATGGCTGAAATGTCCCCAAGTACTATGTCAGAGAAATGAGAAACAACCACAATTAATATCTGCTGGGTTGTAGTCACCATTTTCTACCAGCCAAATGGTAATGCCACCTGCTGGGAGAAAAAAAATACAAGAGTTGTACACATGGCCATAACTGACTGTGAAGTAGCGAGAGGCTTGCCTATATTTGGGGAAGACAGAGGGCAAGTAGAGTCCCCATACTCACCAGGCTTTGACCAGTTGACAGATCTAAGGATTTATGGATAACTCTGTGAAAACTCTCATAGGGGCTCGGTCAGTAGGTGTTTGAGCTGGTGGTTGGCATGTAAGGTCCCTACAGACTCGACCCAGGCAGGCTTAAGGAAGACCTGTGTGGGCCTCCCAAAGCCATGGGGTATGAAGAGAAAAGTGTGCTTTTACCATTCTGAAATCAAAGATGGTTAGAGAGACATGGGGCCGGGGAGTGGGGGGGCGCTCCTCTAAGGTAGACTAGGCCATGAAGTGAGCTGCTACAGAGCCTCCCACCGTCTTCCTAGTGGGGAAGCCATTTTGGAATTTATTTTCTCATACACACACACACACACACACACACACACACACACACACACACACACACACATAGAGGCCTTGGAGGGAAGACATTCCTTCCTCCTCCAACACATCCTTATCGAATCTCTTCTATAGGAGCCAGGCTCTGTAACAGGCACTGGGGGTACAGTGATGAATGAGAAAGACACTGACTCTGCCCTCACAGAGCATGCGAGAGTTATGGATAATGAAACAAGGAACAATGAAGTGTGGTGGATATTGAGACCCGACCAGGAAGCATGGGAGCATCTAGGAGCACTTGGTGGGGGAGGGGTAGTTGGGGGTTAGTCAGAGAAGACTTCCTGGGAAAGGTGACAGTTGAGGGAATACTGGTGTTTTAAGCCAAGGAAACAGCGAATATAAATGGTAAGTGACCAGAGAGAGGACATCACCTGCTAGGAACTGAGAGACATTGATTGTTAGAGCACAGAGGGCAACAGGGTGGAGGAAAATGAGGCTTGAAAGGTAAGAAGGTGACAGTAAGAGATGAACGAGTGAAACTGGTTTTGGCATCAGTTGCTAAGTACTCCTTCTCTCCCATCCATCTTGTATCCCAAGAGCCGGCTCCAATCTTCCCTTTTCTTCTATAGTATCTAGCATGAGGCGTAAATACAGTAAGTGCTGTTAATACTTGTGGAGTTGTTGACCAAGGATGGGGTAAATGAAAAGCTAGGGACTTACGTCTACATAGGGACTCTTAGAAAATTAAAGCTAGTACTTCCAATCACATGATCTGTAAGTTTATGGCCCTGCAGTTGCAATTTTATAACTAAAACAAGAGACTCGTTAAAAACTAATAGGAATGTGTAAAATCAGCACTGCTGAGTCTCAAATGGCAGGCAGGAAAACCTGGCTTCTAGAAGCCTGCCTGGCTCCCTGGTCTAAACATGCCTTGGGTTGAGATCCAGAAGTGAAAAGTCACTTGCTTCTGGGAGGAAGAAACTAACTGAAACCCAAGTAGCAGGTTTCAGCTCTTTAGGGAAAAACGACATTGTGTGCCTCAAATTGTTACAGATGCCGGCTTACAAACACATTCATTGTAATGGCAGCTCAGAAGAGGCAGCCAGTCCTAGCAGAGTGTTTAGGGAGAAGGTGTAAGGTACCAGCCTTGTGCTGTAACTGGCCTCAGCCAGGTTAGAAGAGCCCAGGGCTTCCCAGAACCCATCATCTCTGTTTTTCAGAAACCCACTGGCCTCCCAATCCTACTCCCTTCTCACCAACCTCTCCTGCCTGGGCCTCACCACTCAGCTGGCCACGCCTCCTTGGTATACATTTGCTGTCACCTCTATGCACACATGAGCCATCTCCAAGATGAACACTTGCTCTAGTACCAATACCTTAACCAATTGATTTATCAAAATTTAGAAATGCTGAAAGCAGAAATCTTGTTTTTTTCTAGTCCAGTGACATCCTCTGACATTTTCTCCCTCTAAATCTCCTCTCCAGGCCTTCCTCCCCAGCCCTCATGCCCTCCACCCCTCCATCGTTTGATTTAGGAGTTGACTGAGTTTTCTAGAAACATACTGCACAAATAAATTCCTCAGAGGCAATGCAATAAATTATCTGAGATATGCATGAGTGATGGAGCCTTTTGGTAGGCTACGTTGAAGAATGCTAATCATGGAAAAACAAAATTCAAGAGGCCAGATTTTACAGGGAGCAGTGAGTAGTAAATGAGAACACGTCAGAGGCACTGGGGCATTGGAAACTGGCTGCCTCTGCCTCCTTTTGTAAGTCAGGTTTACTAAATGGAACATAATGATATGTAACCAAAATACTGGAAGACCATTCCTTTGCTAAGGAGACGCAGCCAAGAAACACAGTGGAAAAATAGGAGAGATACCTTTCACCCTAGGAGTTTCTTTACATTTCAGTCTTCCTTGGGTGTTAGAGGACCATAGAGCCTTGAAAAACCCTACTAGAAAAAAAAGAGTCAGTGGGAAAAGTTCTTTGACTCTCCTGAGCTGGGTACAAATAAAAAAAAAAGTCTCTTTTAAAGAAAGAAAAAAACCTAGTAATTGTTCAGTTACATGTTTGTACTTGCAAACCTTCTGCCCTGTGTTTAAAAAGGGATTTTTTTCTTCTTTTTTTTACTTTTAATAAAAAAATCTGTGTTGTCATCTAAATGGTTGGCTTGATTGTGCCCTCATGGGGAGTCTAAAGAGAAAACTATTTGGGGTTACAAAATGGGAAAAATTAGTCAGCAGTGATTCACAGAGACTATAAATACGTGGCTATATTGTTCTCTTATTTACGATCCAGCTGGGATGAGCTGTTTGGGAGGAGGCAGGAAGATACACAAACAGTGTCCATGGGGAGCAGAGGCCCAGCTCCAGGTCTGGCGGCGTGAGCATGCCCCCTAAATCCTCCCCTCAGTGCCGTTTTGTCTCAGTCCTCAGTCTGGGCTGCAGAGCACCAGCCCCTGCAGGGCTGTCCTGGAACTTCTGCTGGGCCGGGAAAAGAGAACAGGCCTGCACCACCCTTGTGTCTTTCGTGAGGCTCTGTGCTGTCACAGGGTGACACACAGTGCTCGTGTTCTGGGGGTTATTACTGGCTTTGTCATTTCCCAGGTTGGGGAGAAAAGTAAAAGCAGGCATGAGGGGAACTTTCAGCTAGCAGAGTACCACTGCCTGTTCCTCAGAATTCCAGAAACTCATACCCTAAATCCTTGTTACACACATGCACACACACATAAACATATAGATACATGTAGACATACATCATTCACTCATTCATTCGTTCACCCATTCATCCATCCATCTTCCAAAGTATAGTGAGCCTCTGTGTGTAGAGTTCTGGAGAAATGAGGATGAGAAGGCTAATCCCAGGCCTTGCCCTGGCAGAGCATTCAACCTATTGGAGAAGAAGGATTTTTGCTTTGGCCGTGGGGGCTCTCAGTTCTGGTGCTGCTCTGAAGTGGACCCACTTCCTGTGTGATTCAGATTGATCTCATCGCTCTACAAGCAAGGGCTTTTTATCCCACAGGCCATTTCCGGGTTGGCAAATCGTAATGCTGAGCAGAAATAATTCTGTTGAGTTGGTCTCCTAGTCTCAGTCCTACTTTCTGGGTTCTTCCTACCTGTCAGCCACCATCGGGGTCCGCTTAAGCTCCTGGGTGCGTGTCTTCCTACTCTGGCCCATTTTGATATCACCCGAGTGCTAATGGGAGCTTTGAGAGTGTCACAGAGTGAAAAGGTTTAGAAGAAAAGGGCTTAGAAGATAGAACATAAACCCATATTCTAATCCGCTGCTGCTGCGTCATATTCCAATAGCAGTTCAATAGCGCCGTTATGATCCACTTATGGAGCTGACTGCAAGTGTCCACCACACCCTCCATTCAGCAGGGAGTGGAGACCACAGGATTGGTCAGGGACAACAGAGGAAAGGAAACTGCCATTTCTGGGTGCCCAATTAATATGTTCTAAGATCCATGTGGGTATGGCCTTATAATAGTCATTAAGAACTAATAGGATTTTCCAGCTTTTTAGAACTAGGATTTTATCAACAGAAAGAAGGGAATTATCTTTATAGAATTTCAGAAAATGAGAAAAAAGAAAGAAAAATACCACCCGTAATTGTACCATTCAGAAACAACCTTAGGTGGAGTAGTTCTTCTCCTGGCCCTAAATCCTTATGTATCTAGTAGAAATCACACTGGTTTCCTTTTTTACTCAGTATTAAAATAGGAATATTTCTCCCACGTTACTGCATACTTTGCAAACCTTTTATACAGTGCGGAGAGAATATTTATTCCTGAGGGGCAGACACTTTGGGGAGGAATTCTTTCAGCATGGCTGATAGGTGAAATAAAGAAAAGAAGAAAGAGTGAGACCTAGCCTCTTTCTGGTCTTTTTTTCTCGGAGTTTGAAAAATCAAGAAGTAACATTAAAATCTTATTTATACATATGAAAGAAAATACCAAATGATCAGCTAAAGGAGTTAAAAACAATTGTCTCTGGGAAGGAGAAATGGGAATGAATGGGGAACTGTTGTTTTCCTAGCAAGTCTTGTTGAGCTAGCTGCCTCTTTAATCTTTGTGTAACTTGGATGAAAATGAAACAACCCCTCAGTGAGGAAGATGAAGCATGATTTATTCACATAACAGTAAACAGATTTTGTTATAAACTTCATAAACATCATTTTAATGGCTCTCTATTATCCCATTATGTAGACATACTATAATTTATTTATCTATTTCTCTGTTATTGAATGTTATTTGCTTCCAAAATATATTTAGATAGTATTGCGATGAGCAACTCTGTGCATAAAGATTTTTCTGTAAATTTGAGATTTTCATTGTAAAAAAATGAGAATGCTCAGAATATGTGAGAGGGCTTGTTTTCTCGCACCCAACCAGCTTTGATTAAATGTCTTTTTTAAAGTCTCAGTTAAGTAATGAGCAAAAATTATTTCCATAGTAGAAAAGAATGGAAGCTCAGAGACCTGCAACTTTCTTTTATATGCAATGTTAAGAAGCAGAGAAGCTGGATTTTAAGTTTGGTTGGTCTGACTGCAAAGTCCTCATCCATCCCACATCTGGCCTCTCGATAGAAAGGCCAGGTAGAAAGAAGTAAAAGTCAGGAGAAGAGGATCCTAGTCCAGCTTTTTCCATTGACTAGCTAGAACTCCTTCAGGCTCAATTACTTTGCCTATAAAAGAGGGTGCCCCACCCACTCATTCACCTTTACAAAACTAAAAGAACCAAATGAGTTAATGACTATGAAGACTGGAAATTCTAGAGAGTTCCATTTGATTGTAGACAGCAAAAAGGCAGGGGACCCTTATTCTTTTTCCTCTCAAATATATCTAGATCTCATGTTTATTTAGCATTTACATATGGCAGTTACTGTAGGTTAAGTACTTTATATGGATTAACTCACTCAATCCTCTTTAAAGCCCTTTAAGTTAGATATTAGTGTTTCTGTTTTAGAGATGAAAAACTGAGGCTATGTCTCACAGCCAGTAAATGATAGAGATGGGTTTGAATGCAGGTGATCTGACTCTAGAGCTTGAGCTCTTATTGTTTTAAAATGTAAGGTCTATTGTTATTCAGGTATGATGAGGGCTGTAGATTAAGACATGATTGCCACTAAAAAGGTAGTCTGTTACAGTTCTCAAGAGGAGGGGGCACTCCACACCTCGTAGGGCTATGCAGGGAAGTGCCAGGTTGGTCAGGAGGCAGAAGGAATGAGAGAAAAGCATAGGCAAGAGCCTTTATTGCAGGTTTTTCTGGGAAGGAATGGCTGAGGCAGGGTAAGCTGGTTATAGGGGTTTAGGATTGGCTGGTTTAACTATTTCAGCAGCCTCCAGAGTGTGGGGACTGCCCCTAGTTGCCTAGTATCAGGTCCTGGAGTGATTAGACAGGGGATAGTGGCTCAATCTGAGAGCTCTCTGAAGGAGGTGGCAGATATGGAGCCTGGACTGGTTGAATATGAAAGGCACACTCACACAGGAATCATTTGCTATCTCTCGAAATTAACTAGCCCTGGGAGGGCCAGTCTCTCCAGGATCAGCAAGTATCCTCATGCTACAGCATTAAGAATAGAGAAAATAAGAAAATATGCCTAATATACTTATGCACTAAAGTGGGCTGTTATGTACAGTGCTCTTGCCATAGCTGGGATGATAATCTTTGTCATCAGGAGTCACCAACACAATAACTGTGACATAAAGCTGTTCTTGTCCAAAAGTAAAGTCCATGAAGACAGGGACCATGTAGCACCCAGCCCCCAGTAGCACTCAGAAAGAATTTGTGGAATGAGTAAATGAATAAATGGTCCTATGCCTGCTTGAGCATACAGCTTCATGCGCTTTGAAGGACTCATAGGTGTAGATGCTCAATAAATATATTCTTCATCAGGTAGGCAAGAGGGCCATGAGGAGACTACTAGGGAAAAGAAACCCTTAGCAACCTTAATAGCCAGGATCCAGAAGTATGTGCTTGTAAAGAGCTCTTCCTAGAGGAACCTGCATGATTTTTAGACTTTTTCTAATGAAGACCTCATGAATGTCACAAGGACTCCTGACTTTGTCTTCAGAAAATATGTGCTGACTTCTCACCTGACTAGTAATCTGACTTCAATCCTCTCCCTCCAGGGGCCAAATGTCTGCCTTATTCAGGCTGTCAGACGCCTGCAGAACACAATCAGGAGATTCTGGTTATTTTTCGTCCTCATGTTTCTGCCCTCATCACCAAAGTCATCCCAAGCACCTTTAGTCATTTACATTTATTCATACAGTTAAGAGTGTTTATTGTGCATTGGATTTGGATTGGTCATAGTTTATAACTGTCTTCAAGGAGGACCTGTACAACAGAGTCCTACTTAACACATTTCAACCATATGTCAGAATTTGGGATTCTGGGAGTTGAAAGGTGGAGGGCTGAACACAACTTTTGAGTAGACATTCTGAGGCCTAAGAGAATTCATGCTGCTGTATCATACAAGCTACCTTGACTGAATGGAGGAGTGTTCTAGTGCTATCTGGGGAGATAGAAAGAGGACTCCTTGACCTCAAGGAGTTTACAAAGAATAAAAAGCAATAGAAACAAAAAGATCCACAGTATTGAATACTGTCACCATGAAGGGACAAATATATTTCAAGGGGATCATTGACAAAGGAAATATGCAAACAGCAAAACAATATAGCATACATTAGATTCTGAGCTTCTTTGTTCTCCAGAAGTTCCCAAGGCTCACTCAAGCAGCTGGGCCTCCCATTCCATCTCTTTATGTCAGTGGGATGTCTGAACCTATCCTGCATCTCTTTTCCTGGTCCAGCCCATTGAAAAGGCATTAACTTTAGAAGCTTTTTTTTTTTTCCAGAGGAAACAAGAACCAGTGACTTTGCAAGATTAAGAAAAGCTGGAAAGTAGAGAAAGATGAAGTTTCAACTCAGGGGAGGAGCAGAAAGGCTCACCTCCTTATCCAGAGGCTGTCATGTCCACTTCCTTTACCAGTTCCATTCTAAAAACATCTCTCCACAGTTATTCAGGGATGTCTGTTGCCATAGCTACCGGGTGACAGATGTTTTTTGAATCTGGTATGTGAAGAGCTCTTCCAATTTGGACTCCGACCTGGAACAGGTGGCTATTTTTAGCCACATGCTGCTAATACAAGCTTTAGAGAAGTCAGTGCTTTGCCTTGTACTGAAACATCACCTTTCTTCACACTTCCCCATTTCACTGCCCAAGTGGCTTGAGACATTGACAGAAATTTTTATTTGCTATTATCACAATGTGAAAGACACAAATAAGACCCCAAGATTCAGGCTATAAATGCCGTATTCCGGACTCAAGACACTCACCAGGAAGCCGGCACAAGCTCTGGGCAGCATGTGTCAGCTTTCTAGCCTTCTCCCTGAGATGGAGGGCTGCCCTCTCCGAGGCAGCTCTGGGAGTGTTGATTTCCCACCTGATCCTCGAAACATCTGCCACCACATTGCTCAGGCACTCTTGTGCTTGCCTCATCTTCCATTTTAGTAAGTTCTTCATTTCATGTGCCTAAATCTGTGCTATTATTTGTAAAATGATACTTAGTATTCTGTGTTTATCCCATGCATGTGTGAAGGCAGCCCGGTCTAATGAATAAGCATTATAGACTTCCCCCACCTCCAGTTAGTTTGACATTGAAGTCCTTACATGAAGTGGCCTCAAGCAATCTCCCTAAACTTCTCAAGTCTCTGAACTCCCAATCCTAAAATCCCCAGGGGTTCTCCAAACATACAGTGTACTCTCAGTGGAAATTCTGCATGGTTTTTAATGCCCACTACAACCTCCACATGCCCCCAAATTCCTCCTTCTGCCATCTCTCCTTACCTCCTAGTTAAAAGCATTCAAGCATTCTCTTTTTCCTCTACGCCCTCATATTTTATGAGTAAATGTTTTACAGCTTGAAGCACTGCACACAGCACCTGGTGCTGTGTTATTGGGCAGTTCTTAACTTCCTCATAACCACTGCAAGCTTCATGAAGCCAGAGAGGGCAGTTTTTCTCCACGCTTGTATCTCTCATGCCTGATTCAGTGCTTTGCCGATAGTAGAGACTCAAGAAGCATTTGTGGAATTGAATTGCTCTGTAAAAATCTTCAAACCATGTTCCACCTCTGTCACTGACCTTGAATATAACTTTCCCAGATCTCAGGTTCTAGACCTTTAAAAACATTATAATATACTTTTCACTTCTCTTTCACCTTTATCATTAGAATCAAACTAGCTTTGCCTTGCAAATGGTACCTTCTAAGGAGATAATATATGAGCCCCAGATGTAATTTAAAAAAAGAGAGAGTCAAGAAATATTGTAGCAATACTGAAACTCTTCAAACTGGATACTAGAGCTGTAGGAAACATCAGAGCAATTCAAGCAGGCTACCCAAGAAGAGAAGAGGAATAAAAAAATGGGATTAAGGTAGAGGAACAGGAGGAGGACAAGGAGGAAAGAGGAGCAGGAGGAGATAGATATGAGAGCATAATGTGGTCACAAACCATACACAGTCCAGTGGGGGGCAGAGAGTGGCAGAACTGAAATAGTCACTGATAGAAATGACAGTGTGGGGGTTGTGAAAAGGTAGAGCTCATATCTACTTTCTCATTGCTGGCATAGCTTTGTTGGGGACAGGGAGTTACTGGTCCAAGAGAAGGGCCCAAGGCCAAAGTAGAAGAATCAATCAGAAGTGGAGCCCAGAAATCTAAATATTAGTGATAGATACAGAAGGCTTTGATTCAGGGCCATTCTTTGAGAAACACTAAGCCAAAAAAAAAAAAAAAAAAGAAAAAGAAAACTAAAAGCAATTGGTTGACTGTTGCTGGAACCAAAACCCCAAGAAGTAGCAATGAAAGCAAAACATTGCATGAAGCCTGAGAGCAAGGAAGAGACAAGGCAAATTTAAGAGGGGGAAAAAAAGACTTGAAAGGGAAAAAAACATTAGCACAGCATTGATAAAGCAAGACTGAAAGCAGATACACATGGAACAAATGGCATAAATATGCAGAAACTAAAGAGAAAAATTAGATACAGATAGATTTTTATTTTTCAAGGGTGAAGGTGAATAGAGAGATTCATCATTTATCAAGAACTGGGTTTACTCCTGGAATCAAGGATAGCAATCATGTAGAAAAAAAGTTTTTATGGAGCGTATATGGAACTTCGAACCACTAGATATTACTGATCCTGAGACCTGCTGAAATGATAACCAAGAAGAAAAATAGAGGCAACATTAGATAGGATAGTCAGCAAGATTCAAAAGTGTAAGTGTTGCAGTAATGGACAAGTAATGAACAAGTCTGATGGGAGAGCCCGAAGGGTCATCAGCATGGGCTCAGGGCAAACGATCTCAGGACCATGGATAGCTCTGTGCTGGCTCTGTGTCTGGGACAAGGGTGGCCTAATTAAACCAATGCCACCTTGACTGGTAGCACTGCCTGGGTCCCATTAAGAATTTTGAAAGGATCTGCTTCCCTGATTAAGGTATAAGTCTTTAGATCTGGGGAATAGTTGTTATCTTTCTGATGGCCTTTGATAAGTCTATTCAGAGGTAGTATATAGCATGGTAGAAAGAAAGAACACTGGGTTTGGAGTTGGGCGACCTAGGTTTTTCTCCCAGTATTGCCACTTGCTAGCTGTATGACTTTAATGAAGTCAAACTTAGTGAAACTCAGTTTTCTCTTCTGTAAAATGGGATTCATAAGGTTTTCTTACTTCTTGTAAAGACCTACTGGCAAAATCAAATAAGATTATGCATATGAAAGCATTTTAAACTGTAAAATCCTATTTAATTTAAGTATGTGCAGTATTTGGAATTCACCTCCTACAAAATGAAAACAAAAGTGGGGGAGGTTTCCAAAGAAACTCTGAAGAGTAAGGAGATGGGGTGAGAGGCCAAAGTCATATCAGAGCCCAGCACATCATCAAAAGTAGAAGTAGAGCCCTGAGGGTAATGTGGATTTTCAAAAGATATGGGTGCTGGTTGGGAAGATGACTAAATGTGAAAGGGAAAGTGAAAGAATAAAAGGGAAAGGGAAAGTAGAAGAACACACCTGTAAATATTCATGAGTGCCCCCCCAAAAAAAAGCAAAAAGAAAAGTTTGATTATTTTATGTCAATGTAGAGATAGTAGCTGATACAAGTTAAAATATAAAATAGGGAAAATACATTTCTTGGAAATTCAAACCTATTCCAATAATATCAAACCTCTTCCTGCAATATGTTAATAAAAAAAACCTCTTTGGCGAAATTGAATCTCCTTTTTATTATTTTTTAAAAGTCTTAGTTTTAATCTTTTTACAAAGTAATATATGATTGTTATAGAAAAACCAGAAAACAATGAACAAGCCAAAAAGATAATATTAAAAAATATTCTCAATCTTATGAACCAGAAGACAATCTTCAACTCTTCTAATTTTTCAGTGTGTATAGAAGAAACTGGGTTCACACACCTTTTAAAAAAAATTAATTTGGGCTCATAGTCATGCATTCTGCAATATATCTTTTTAAATTACCAACATGTCAGGAATATCTTGTCATGTAGGTAAAAAATGAATAAATTTAGGCAACATGATTTTAATGGTTATATATTATATATTGTATAAACATTTAGCCATTTCTTTATTGTTGTATTGTTAGGTGATTTCCAACATTTCTTTATTGCATACTGTGCTATAGGGAGCTTGTGTGTTTGTGGTTAAATCTGTGTAATCCAGTGACAAACCATTTAACTTCAGCTTGCAGATTCCCTGCATATTGACTATATGTCTTTGGGACAATTAATGTCTTTAAGGCTCAGTTTCTTCATTTATAGAATCAGTTTAATAGTAGTACCAACACCAAACCGATTGTTAGACTTAAGTAAAATAATATATTTAAAACACTTTATGCAATACTTGGCACATAATAGGTAGTTAGTAATAATGTTCATAATTTAAAAAATCTTGATAGCTAATTACTCATCCTGAATTGTTTCTACAATATAGATTTCAGAATTAAAATTTTTACATCAAAGGAAGGACATGTATTTTAGGACAATGTGTGTTTTAAATGTAGAGAGAATTCAGTTGTCATGAGGAAGAAGAAAAGAACCAACTATTTAAAAAAAAGTAATGTATAGGTACAAAGATGTAAGACTTATTGCTATTAAACTAAGAGTGAGCATATTTTAGAAGCAATAATCCTACCTCTAGTAAAATATAGAAATAATTGCATGTATATATATATAAGCACATTCATTGCTGTATTATTTGTGACAGCAAAAAAAAAACCTAATTATTTCATTGATAGAATGATTAGATATACTATGGTACATCCATACAGTTGAATATTATGCCATCACTAAAAATAATAATTAAAGCTACATATGTTAACTTTGCATTGAGTTCCTGATATGATGTTATGGAGGAAAGTGGAGTGGAAGAGAAAGAAAGCATACCATGATCGTACATCAATATAATAATTTTTAAGGATACAGGATTCAAGGCTCATTAGTTACATGTGCTAGCAATGAAACAAAGATAGATAATACATATGAAAATTATTTGAAAACTGTAAAATGCTACACAAAATTTTTATCTCAATTTGACATAAACTTACTAAAAGAAAGTGAGAAAGAAATAGGCAAATAAAAAGGACAGGATATGCATGAAATAAATGTTATTACAAAATGAAACTATCTTTTCTGATCATAGAGGTTCAGATGCTAAAGCAGTAAAAATGCTGAGAAAAGTTTTATCTATCACTTTGCCTTTTGATATAGTATATTTATCATTATATGTAAATGGAAAATCAGAGGTTCATAGAGCTAATCAATGGACCCAAAGTCACATGGCTCATAAAAGTGAGATGATGACCAAGGTTCTCTCTCCTGATCAAAATGAAATTCTCAAAATCTTGGGAAGATCAAATAGAGAATATGCAAATTTCTGTTGGAACAGGAAAAAATTAGAACTATAAAAGGGATACTTAAGGAGAGAGAAGACTTGCTCCCTTTTCAAGATGTCATGAAAAAGTAGAACATGTTAAAAATACACAAAAAAATGCTCAAAGGGAGGCACCAAACCAAAGACTTTAAAAGAATAGCTTTCCTCTTGCTCAGGAGTGATAACACAGAGCATTTTTCCCCTATAAAGGTGAAGAAGTGCAGCAGAAATAGAATAAATCAAAAAACAAATGAAGAAAGTCTCCACAAACAAGGTCATGGAGATAAAATAGAGAAGTTTCAGGAAAAAGACAATACCTAGAGGTAACTTAGAGAACAAAGAAAGAGATGGAGTGTGGCACACAGGGAAGGAGAGGACCAGAATGTAGTCTGTCCCCCAAGGGCCACTCATGGGACAGCCCCGCAAATGATTGCAACAAATATTACTGCTCAAGAAAGCAGCACCATCAGGCTGATGACAGGGGTCATGCTCCTGAGTATGTAACCTCACTGCTGAGAACCAATTTCCTACAAATATAGTAAAGTATGGAAAATGGTAAAATGACTGATGGGTGTAGCAAAGTGGTGTTAATTTAAAATGATATAGGAATGTTGGGAAGGAAATCAGTGGTCCAAGAAAGGAGTTTGTGAAAACTCAGGATGGACACAGAATCTCTGCAGCCTTCTCATCCTTTGAGTTTTCACTTCTCTGCTCCCGTTTATCTGGCTTTTCTCTCCTTCTTTCCCTGGGAGGGTCAGTAGCAACACTGTGACTATCTTCAGAACATGGATTTTTCTCTTTGTGCAGAAACAATTGACATTTTTCAAATAGAACCTAGAAAGAAGACCAGAAATACCTGGGGAGGGGGAGGAAACTCAATCTCTATTTCCCAAATACTCAAAATGGAATAATTATCAAAATAGGTCACTAAAGCTAAGATTGGTATGGCTGCCATAGCATAAAGAGTATTCAATACCCTAGTATTATCTACAGCTCAACCCAACTCCATCTTGTGAAATATTTCTAAAGTACATTCAGGAGTTGGTCCATCCCACTGTTACTCTGCTGATCCATTGTTCTACACTTGTTTCTTGGGCCTATTCTCACAAATTGTCACATTGGCCATCTGTCAAGGAACATCTTGTCCTCAAATTAACTCTTGCATGAGAGACAAACTTATTTTAAAACCCAACAGCTCTTGGTTGAACAGCATGTTCTCTTTTTCAATTCCAGAATCACCTAAGTTCTTCACTGCTCAAATAGCCAGCTCCTCATCCATTGCCAAGTGCTTCAAGGGACCTTATCCTCCGGGGATAGTTATTAAATTTAAAAAATTTAATATTCTTCCTCTTATACAACCTGAGGTTGCAAGCGACTGAAAAATAAAAGTTCTAAAGATTGGTTGTACAATGTGACTATACTTAACACTACTGAATTGTAAACTTAAAAGTAATTAAAGGGGAAATTTTATGTTTGTATTGTACTGCAGTTTTTTTAGTATATATGGTGCTGAAGCGAGCACTGAACTGCAATTTTTAAAAAAGCTCCTTAAGCTACAAGACACTTTAAAAAATAGGACAAAAAAGTACTATCCTGGGGATGTCTCATTAATAACTGTGTTGGTAGAGCACCTTTTAGTGGAGAAGACACTTTTATAAACCTTTCCTTTTATCCTTACAACTACGTTGATTGATGAGCACAGAAGATTTTTATTATCCCCATTTTATGCATATGCAAAACGAGACTGGAATGAATGTCTATCCAAGGAGACAAAAACTGGAATTAAACATAAGTCTTGTGATTCCATAGTCAAGTGTTCTTCTCACGATATTGCATTGTGAGTTGGTGGGAAAGAGGAAAAAGTGGGATAAGGAGTTTAGGAACTAACATTTATGGTCACCAATGCCATGCCAGGCACGAAGCTGGGTAGTACCCAGGCACTGTTACCTCTTTAAGTCTTAACCAAAGGTCTATGATGTCATTCAAACTTGTATCCAGATTTTACAGTTTAGGGAACTAAGCTCAAAGAGGTTAAATAAATTTCCCCCAAGGTCGCCCAGCTGGTAAGAGAAGAACTGGATTGAATACAATATTTCGGAGCAAAACTGCAGGGAGAGGAGACAGGGAGAAGGTGATTTGGCAGCACCTATCTCTGTGCCTCTAATTGTCCTCTGGTCATGAAAGAATTTGAAGACAGTTGGCTAAGCTGACGTAGGAGGAGGAGGTAAAGGGGCAGTTGCAGGTACAAAGGAAAAACCTTTTTTTCGGAAGACAAATGGAAACAGGAACAAAGGGTTACCATCTTGGAGATGTAGATAGGAAAGCAAAATTGTAAATATCTATAATTATGGTGTCAAGAGAACTGGCCAGAGGAGGAAAGGCTGTTTTAGAAGAGACAGAAAGAGGTAAAAGGATTTTTTTTTTTGCATATGCTGCATTTATAAGAAAGTGATAGCCAGTGTTTGTGGGAAAATATGTGAGCTGGGTGGAAAAAATTATAAACACGTTTAACATTTTTCTAATTTTTAAACAGTTTTAAATGCTAAGGGATCCAGTGAGATAATGCATGAGAAATGCTTAAATTACAAAGTGTTATACAAAAATAAAGTGGCACTTATTTTTAATAGGAGTGTATTTGTAATAAAAGTGGAAAGAAAAGCCAGGCCAAAGGGCTGAGCTGATGCTCCACGGGCCTCTGCTGCAGGATTCACTGCGCATGGCTTGTCGGGGGAGGCTTCTCTTTATCTCGCAGAATTATAGATCCGCTCCACCTCTGGCGCTGAGTGCCAATGTGGTCCAGCTGTTCAACAGCTGGCTCATGTTCGCCCCAGGTGGTGGTATTTGTGGAATCAGTTGAGCAATTGCTCAGCTATGTGTTGTTTGGTCTTTGCACAATTCCATCACGATCCGGGGAGACTAAGTCATCTCCCAGGACTCCCCCGAATTGGGTGGAAGAAGCTACCATCCTGTGTTGGAGAAGTCAGGTCTGGGAGTGCCAGGGGAGGCCATAGGAGGCCATAGGAGGTGTGAGTCTTGGGGTGGAGGAGGAATCTTACATTTGCCAGGAAGCGCCTCTCCCTATCCTAAGGGTTTCTAAGACATAGATAGATTCGCTGCACGGCCATGTCCCTCTCACAGGCCTTCCTGGTTTTCAGGTATCACTGGTTGTATTCTTTCTTTTCCTTTTTATCAACTTACTCTTTTTCCCTCTTTTACTCTCCTCTTTTCACTTTTCTCCTTTGCTTTTCAATATCACGTTTTCTTCCTCTGCTCCTCTCCTTCTCTTTCTCTTTTCTTTTGGCCAGTTAACATCTTCAGAATAGATCATGTAGGACTGAGAGATAGGCTAAGATGTGGAATTTTTTAAAGGATGAACTACTCTTGAACCAGATGCCATACAAAGACAGCTGCTCCTGACACCGTGAGCGTCAGGCCGTGTGATCAGAGTCCAGGCTTGCAGAAGGGATATTTCCAGAAGTCATTCAGTGATCACCTCTTTACAATACAAACCATCAGTCTCCCTCCAAGAGAGCCTCTTGGGAGCCCCACTCTGGAGTGAAAGACAGGCCGCAGTGGATGCGTTTTCTGCTCAATCTAACTTAATGTGTTCAAACTGCTTCATCCCGGCCCTGGGATCTGCTCTGCTCTCAGGAAGACTTATCCTCTGGATTTAGAGGAGTGATTCCCAGTATTTTTGCTTCCAAGCGCCTCTCCATAAACATTTGCTTCTGAAAGGTTTGGTCTCCAAGCAATCAAATGATTGTATTTAATGATCCATTAAGATGACTTTGTTTCTCCATGTTCTAATTAATAATAGATGAATGTGTTTGCCAGTCAGGCTTCTGATGAGCACAAGCCACTCAATGTCCCAACATGAGCAGGTATAATTGTAACCTGGTGCAATGCCAGTTGACATTTCAGTTGACCTTTAAGGTCTGATGACAGATAAATGCCTTTCTTTCCTTGGCTTTGTGAAACGTTTGAACACCCTCGGAGACCCCAGACAGCCTTCCTGGAGAACATTGCTTTGAGGTACAGAAGATGGAGATGAAAGTGACTGATGAAGAGGACACCCAGGACCAAAGAACCTGGCATTTAAAGAGGCAATTTAAGAAGGCATGGATTGCCTTAGGAAAGGAGAGGGAGCAGTCATGCCTGTGAGAGAGAAGGAAGAAGAAGTTCTGGATGGGGCAGATCCATGTTTGGGGGAGTTTGAAGCTTGTACTATTTGGTGGGCCCTTCTCTAAGGTAAAGGTTACAAAATCACAAATGCAAAGTTGGGTATTGAACCTTGAGAGTTTCTGCAGCTTTCAGTCTACTAGCTTTCCAGCAGATCTGCTTTGGCTAATGGAAATCTTCCTTTTGGGCCTCAGAACTATTCCCAGGCAACCCTAGGCAACTGAAAGGTAGCTCCCTGCTCTGCCCAGCAGGTCTTTTCTCCAGAATAGCAGCAGTGACAATCTGTCCTGACACTTGACCCCGAACTTGACTCCCTGACCCTTGGTTCAGTGTGTTTAAAACCCCTGTAGTGTTTCAATAAATGTTCCTAGAGCGTCTATCTACTTTATGCCAGGAATTGGGGTTATAAAACTGAATGAACCAGACTCAGCTCATGAGGACAGAGCATAGTGATGACAAACATAAAAACTAATATTTGACATGGAGGATGGTAAGGGGTATTTGGAGTCTGTACAAGTAGTTCTGGAAGCACCCCAGAATGAGTGATTAACTGCTTGGGACAGAAGGAAGGTAAATACCTGAGGAGTCTAGAAAAATAAAGACCACCAACCAAACCTTTAGGTACTCAACATTTGTGCTAACAGTAATGCATACATATAATTTCCCCATATCACAACAAAAAATATGATTATACTGGGAGGCTGAGTGAGAGTCCTAATCTTGGCTGCTTATTAGGTGTGTGGCAATGGGATAAGATTGGTAAATTTTTTGTAAAGCCTTATCTGAAAATAAGGATAATATAAATATTCATATCATTGTTTTGAGAATTAGAGAATACAGTGAATAAAAACACAATTATCTGATACCTAGTAAATGTTAACTATTATAATATGTTCTCAACTACTTATATATAACTTATCTTGAATAACTTCATGAAAGTATATAGAGTGCTACCTTTTTCGTGGTTGCATAGTATTTTATATGGCTGGGCCACTTTACATAACCAGTACCTTATTGATAGGTGTTTGGATTGTTTCTAAATATTCACTGCTGTGACAAAGCTCTAACAAACAACCTTGCACATACATCTTTGCACAACTGTGCAAATATTTCCATCATCTTAATTTCATGAACTGAAACTACTGAGTCTGTGTATTTGCCTGGTTGAGTTTTCCACAGATATTGCCAATTGCCCTCCAAATGGGGCATAATGTTTTAAATTCCCACCAATGATAGGTGAGACTGTTTTCCCATCTACTTACTAACAGTTACCAATCTTTTAAATCTTTTCCATGAAGGCTTTATTGGAACAGAAAGGAACTAGAATGAATCCAAAGAGGGAGGCAGGAAGGCATAAGAAAACACATCAAAGGGTTCATGAAGTCCAAAGAAGGAAAGGGAGGTTGACGGCAGTGGACTAACTGGCCCACGTGCAGGCAAACGTGTCTCTTCTCTGCAGATTGAAGATGCTCCAGGGTCAAACCCCAGGGGTCTGCCCTTCTACCCAGGGTAGTGGGTCATCAAGAAAATTCTGGAAGCATTCATTGCCCAGGACCTCATGATCTGAGCCCATGGCACTAGGCTGTGTCATCTGTTCCTTTAAGGAGACCCAATGCAAAAAGTCTTCACCAAACTTCCAGCAGGTGGTCATAGCAGATGCACCAGTGATTTGAAAATCATATTTTGTGAAAACAAGCCTCTTGTATAGCTTTCCTTTAAGGAGTTTGTTTCCTGAAACATAGAGAAGTTCAGAATCTAAGTTCAGAAACTTTTCCAGGACAGCTCCCATGTCATCTACCCTCAGAGCAGTCAGAGGCAGGAAAAGAGCTATGAACAGAATGACTTTAGATTCATATAGACTTGCGTTAAGATCTCCAACTCTGCCACTTACCAGCTGGGTGACTTTGAACTCAGTATCTCTTATCTGGGGATAATATTCTTTCCTACAGGGAAAATCTTTTTGTGAAGATTACATAATAAAATCTCTGTCACAAGCTGGGTTCATTAATGAACATAAGTTTCTTATTCCCAGAGTAGAGCAGATCTGGTGCTGATACCCGTAAACACACATGGATGGATTTTACACGGGGCAGTTTAGTATGTTTGGGACTTTTTATAAAATGTTAAAAACCATTATTGCCTCAATGTTTACTCTCTCTTTTAAAGCACCACTTGTATTAAAAGATTATTTATGACAACTCTATGAATATGATTATTAAAAAAATGAATCAGGAACTTTAAATGAGTGACTTGTATTGTACATGAAAAATATCTCAACAAAATTGTTATTTAAGATAAATAAAAATTATTTGTGGAAGTTAGTTTTCTGCTGCTGCATTATTTGGCTACAAAGTACCAATGAGAATGAAATGTAATTACATATTGAAATATCAATCTTTGTGTTTTTTCCTATAATTTCTGAGTCTTGATTCTCCTCAAGACATCTGTGTTATTTGGGGGATAATTAGGATTGTTCAAACAGTAATGCAAAGGGGGAAAAGCCAGTGTTTATTTTTTCACTTACAAATTTAAAACTTTTGAAAACCAGTTTTAAAAATTTTATGCAAGAAAGGTTTTTGTTGAGGAAAAAAATGCTCTTGACAGCAAAGGGGCAGCCCTGATAAAATATGACAGAGAGTTTATGCTCAATATCAGCTAGGAAGAGCATGGGAACATCAGACAACCCCACTTTAGCCGCTGTCTCCAAGAAACCAGAGAAGTTCCCCTGTGTTGGGAGGTGGGTAGCAGCAGGATGGAGCAGGGTCCTGGAAAGATCAGTGGACTGGAGTGCTGTGAGATGCGAGGGTGAGGAGGAGGTCCTGGGAGAAAGGTGAAGTCAGCAGTGACCCAGTGAGCCTTCCATTGACGAGGGGCTACACACTCCTGAAGACCATGCCCATAGGCTGCCATCACCAGAGGAGTGCACACAGCCTATTGAGTGTGCTGAAAGAAAATATGGGTGCGAGTCACAGTCCCATGAGGGCCCTTCTTCCCTCCTTGAATGCTTGTCACTGGAGGATGTGATAAGTGATGTTTGTCTATTCCTTAAGATTTTGCTGAGCCCAGTCTCGGCTGCCCCAATTACATGACATCATCGCTGACTTTTTCAGCAGCCCTAGGCGCAGAATGGGGATCCTGCAAACACTGAGTACATCTTGCAAACAGAGCCCTGCCCTGCTTGGCTTCCAGCAGCAACTCAAGATCCACAGCCATGCACGGGTCTCTACTGAGCCCTTTTCCTAAGGGCTTTGTGTAGAGGTACTTAGCTACGGTTGGGTTCTTTTAATTTTTTTTTTAAAGCTCACCTCCTGCTGTGTCCAGTTCTTGCATCAGCCCCTGCTCTGCTCCCTGGCACCAAATGCGAAGCATGAAGAACCCATTCAGCTCACTTTCTGAATCATTTGACATTTTCCAGACTCTCTAGCCTAAGGGTAGCCAAGAGGAGGAAAAGACACGGGACTGTGACCCATATATGATTTGTCACCTACGACTTTACTTTGTCAGGAAAGTGTCCAGCTCCTAGAGTGGGAGAGTTGAAAGGGAGGGCAGGGAAGGACAAGATTCTTGTCTAAAAGGAAGAAAGCAGAGTGCTGGGGGGTGGGGAGAGGGGAGGATGAAGTCACTCTGCCTCTCTAAGAAGCTCGGGTTCTGAGGAGTGCCCCTTTTCCAGAGCCTTCACAAGAGAGTGTTGAGATTAAGATCAGGGGAAGATAAACAACTCTGCAAGGATCCAGACTGAGCTGAGTTTGGTGCTGGCACTGATGTTCAAGTCCAAGTCAGACCCTGGCTTACCAAGCCCAGCCAAGCCTTGAATTTTAAAATTATGTTGAGGCTTTGTTGATTATTTCCAGAAGAAGAGAAAAATGAAGAGAGGCAAGATTGCTTTAAATGTTCTTTCTTCATCCCTGAAAATTTCCCCTGATGTTGGAAAGGGGCAGAGTTAAAAGCAAAATCCTGAATATGCAACACTTCAGCTAAGAAAGGATGGGGACCAAGTGCCTTAATGACAATTCATGTGGAGAGGGTCCAGAGCTGTTACCTGAGTGCCCAGTAGTTGTGTAGCTTTAGAAGAGCAGGTGCATTCCAGGCTTGGGCTTTCATTAAAGAACAGGGCCTGGAATATAGAAAGATATTGTTCTTTATGCCCCACACTAGTTGGACCATTGTCTGAAGTGCTGGGCTGAGTTTTGAGAAAGAGGCCTTTCAGCTGGCAGACACCCTCAACTCATTGCCACTGCCAGCTCTTACTATTGCTCCACCTTGGGCCTGGTGTCCCCAAATCCAGAGCTAATCTGAAGTGGATTAGAGTGGTGGACACCTACCATCTATGCTTCCCCAGGATCTGCCCTCATTTTCCCCTGAGACCCTACACCTCCATCATTCTCTGCCTTATATGTCTACCTCTGAGCTCCAGAAATATGCACATGACCCAATTCTAGGTCTTGTGATTAGAATTCTTAGGAAACCTAAGCTCATTGTTAGCAGGAAGTGAACCAGAGCTACTAGAAGCTACCACTTGGAAACATCTGCCTAAGAAGAATTTCACATTAGAGCTGAGAGACAGTAACTTGGGTCCAACGGTTCCTGAAGCAGGAGCTATCCTTGGCACCATTACCTAGTAGTTATATGACCCAGGAAGTTTCCTACATGCTTAAGATGGGGTGAGTTGGTCATCTGCCCTTCCAGTGAGGGGAATCCTGATAATACAGACAAGGGAGAGGTCAACAGCTTTGGCCTCACATTCTGTCAAAGCTTAGGATTAAATAACAAATTTTAATTTTTTTGGATCTATTTTTATTTTATGTTTATACTAGTATTTTTATGTTGACCTCAACTGTCAAAAACATTCCAAATAAAAACGCATAGATGGGGGAGGTGGTGCAGATCCTCTGAACAGCTGAAATAGGAATTACAATGTTTAGGTTTTCATAAGTGAGACCCTTGGATCCACAGTCACATTTATCCCAGTTCACTTTTCCTTTACTAAGCATTTTATTTATTTTTTTGGCATATAATTGACATACAATATCCTATTAGTTTCAGGTATATATAATAGTAATTCGATATTTATATACATTATGAAATAATCCCCCAAATAACTCAGACTGCTTTTCCAGCTTCTGCCCTGAGCCTCCTACTGGTCAGTCTTATTCCCAGGGCATGAGCCTTAGGAGTCTGAGTTACCTTCAGTTGCGGTGACCCTTCTTTCCCTCCACATGACGCCAGTCAGCATCTCTACCTTGTCCTTGATTCCGACTCTGTGGCCTAGACCCCCAGATTGCAATGGGTTCTCGGGTCTGGAACTCGATCAGCCTGGTTGGATATGCCAGAGTTGGCCTTGAACTGGCCAGGGCCTGAACTTATCATGAACTTGGAGCACTATCTGGCTACCCCTGAAGTGCCTCCCTATAGCCAGGTTCCTTTTTCTCATTGAGAACAAAGGTCTTGAGCCAGGCTGACTGAGATCTACCCCTAAAGATTCTTCTTGACTCCAGTGTGATTCAAATACACACCCAAATGGGAACCTCAAATGTGACCAACCAGGATTGCAAAGAGTCTGGAAATCAGATTCTTAAAGTCAGATCAATAGAGTAGGTTGGCATTTGGCCTGGGTGGCAGGGAATATTTTTCTGCAAATATTTATAGGACTGTCATATGTGACTAGAGCCAATGGGTGGATGTCCCAGGGAGAGAATCTGGGGTCAATAGAGGAAGGAATTACTTTGAATTGTTTTTATGCACTTGAGAATTGCCCTTGACTTTAACAGGAACATCTTTAACATCCTTATTGCCTCTCAAATGCCTCTGCCTGTTCAGGTCAGCAAAAACTTGTAGATGAATTCATGGGAATGGCACCTTGGAAGAGCCTGGAGAGACTGGAATGAACTTGGGATGACCTTCAGGGAGGAAACCCACTGCCCAGAGCCAGAGCAAAGTGCTGGACCTCAGGAGTCAGAGAGTAAGAATTGTTGTCCATAAGCCAAGCTCAATCCTGGGGAACTAAACTATTTCCTCAATGGGGGAACAAAAGGGAGCATACCCCCTGTTCTAATTCGGGAGGCAGCCATCTTCAGAAGGCTGGTGGGAAATGAGGCCCAAGTTTAATAGTGGTAAATCTATCAAAACCAAACGGACATAGCTCACATCCTGTGGGTAATAAACATCCACAGGTGAAATTTTATGAGGTTTTAAAGGGAACTTTATGAGTTTGGGGGGAGCCTTAGTATAAACTGAAACCAGCTATGGAAAAACAATATAATGTGAACTGTGGAAAACAATATCTGAAAATTCTGTCACTGTTACCAAACTGAAGAAACTGTTCAGGGGAAAAAGAAAGATATGCTAGACTTTATGTCTCTCCCATGACTTCTGGTGAGGTAGACTGTTCTACCAGCAACATTTTTAGCTCCTTGAGAGCAAAGGCTATTAAAGGTCTCCTGTTTCCCACACAACGTCTTGTACAGTGTAGGTGCACATGTGTGCATAGACAAACACACAAACTATGTCTAAGAGATGGGGAATATTTGTGAGTGCTTCCACAGGAAGTCCCCACTGTTCTGTGGCTTTTTGTATCACAGGTAGGAAACTTGAACTCTGAGTGTTAAGAAGCTTTTCCAAAGCCATATAGTTAATAAAAGCTAAATCCTGATTTGAACCCACATCTGTCTGTCTCTAGAGCCCATGTTCTTTCAACTACATGTATGGTTGCCAGACTTTGGATTTCATCAACTGATACAATTTTAAAAACACTTAAGAAAAGCCTGATTGGGTTGCCAACATTTTATTAAGAGAATATTACTAAAAACTGAGAAAGTTGTATTAACAACAGCCTAAGAAGACATGACACGATCTCAGAATAAAGAGACTAAATTGAGCTTTATGAAATACTCCATTCCTTAATGCACACGTGTATATGTGTGTACCTGTAAAAATATTGTCACCCACAGGCACCAGACTAGCTCTTGAAATTGCCACTCTCTGCCACACTTTACCTCCCTAACCCCTTGTAGCACCTAGCACAATATCCTACACAAAGTAGGTGCTTAAGACTTGCAAAGGAATAACTAACATTATTTGTTTTTTTCTCTTTGATCCTCTAAAAAGACCTGAGTGATACAGGTTCTTAGTGGTGTCACAGCTAGACGACTTGCCTCATCTCATTTAACCTTGTATTTATAATTTAGTAAAATCTGAACTTTGCCACCACCTCCTCTTCCCCTTTCCTCTAGAACAGCAAGATTTTTTCCTCTTGGTAGATTCTATCTTTTCACAGCTTCATATCTTTTCACTTTAGAAATTTCATCACTGTCCTCTGGCCTAGAATCCCACCCTCAGAGTTTTTTAAGAAATGCAGTCCAGGAGGGCTATACAACCCTAAGAGGTGGATGGGCACCTTGGCCTGGGGCTACTGTGGTTCGAGAGTCCCATTCTCTTGTGCTAGCTCTTCTACTGGACCACCTTAGAAAATTCTCTCCTCTTCTTTGATCTGTTTTCTTTTCATGTATAAAATGAGGGAAATCAGGCCAAAACATCTCAAAGGGTACTCCCAGTCTTGGCAATCTCAACCTCTCTTCCATCTGGCCGACTGCAGCTCCTTCCATATCATGCCTCCTTTTGTTTGAAAATATCTGGAATTTGGGGATGGATTCAATGACAAGTTGGCTCTTGAGGAAGATTCTGTAATATGATCATGCAGCTGTTTAGTGATTCTGCATGAGTGTAAGATCACTTTGGGGTGGAATGTCAAAGTTTACCAGACATTATCTTGGACCAGTTCTCCTTTTTCCATGAGACCAAATCATTATCCTCAAAAGCATTGCTAATTGTGCATATCCACCAGATGCTGGAAGGCCCTAGCTGGGAAGCAGAGGACCCATGCTGGGGAGTCATCCACATCACTTGGGTTTTTCCTTGACTGGGCTTACACTGGAGGGCCTGGCAAGTAGCCATGCTGTGCCCTGGAATAAATGACTTGTCAAGCACCCAGCCCCAGCTCCAGGAGGTGCTCTCACACTCACTTGGCCTTTGATGTATCTTTACAGCAGAGAAACTAAGATAGCAGATAGGCTATCCTAGAAGCCTACCTCACTGAGGGAAAGGTTAAGTTACAAGGACCCATGTTTAAAAACATTTTTTGGAGTTGACTTTCTTCCCCTTATTTTTAGAATACTTACTCTCTGGCACCCATCAGAACGTTTAGTTGTCATCTAGAAAAAGAAAAAAAGGAGAGAGCTAGTTGACTTGGATGCTTGCTGGATCGACTTTGGTTGCCTTTTCATATACAGATCAAAAGCCTCCTGAGCAGTTAACCCTCAGTCAGGGAGTAAATCCTCTGAGAAGTAAATCTCTTACAAATGGAGAAGATTTAGCAGAAGTGAGCCAGCACTGAGTGCAAATAATGCATTATAATATCAGTGCTGGAGATTTCTTGTCACTTCTGTAAATACCCTGAAGATGAGCTTTGGCTCCACTCTGTAAACAGTCCTGGGGTCTAAGGGCCATCTTAGCATGCAGAGGGTAAGTTTCCCCAGATCCTTGGAGAATGCAAGGTGATCAGTTATCAAGAGAGAGAACTATGGGAAGAGGAGTGTCCAGGTGTACATAATCTCTTTGTCCTTGGTGATACCTGTCTACATTATCTCTGGTGATTAGTATAAGAGCTGGAGTAAAGATAGAAAATTAGTCTTCCAAGACCAAGAAGGCAGAGATTCGAAGAGTCATGTGTCCAAATAAGAAATATCGTGAATGAATAGATTTAGGAAAGGCATTCAGTTTGGAGAGCAAGCAAGAGCACAAAGACCCTCAGAGAAGTTGACTTGGGGAAGGAATGCCCCAAACTAGAACACATCTCTGAATGGGAGATTAGGGAAGAACACTGTTTGGATGTTCTCAGGTGTTCTCGGGTGTTTAACTGCCAGCTCAGGAGCTTCTCCTGGCCTTCCTGGGGCCATTTACTTTCGGTCTCAGGCTCTTGTTTCCCCTTATCCTTTTGGGACAAGCATGTGTGTGGTTCTTGGGGAAAGGGGGGCATATGTGGATGTGCAGGGAGCCAGGCAGCATGTAGGCAGCCACTAAGACCTGTCCCCAGCCTCCCTACACATTTCCAGACTCACAGATGGGAGAGATGATCATGGGTGGGTCTATGGTTACACATGTGTGAGTGCTGTTTACATTGTGTTCTAGTCTACCAATGAACGGTGAAATTTGGAACTGAGAAATGTGAATTTCCTAGGCTTCTCTGATCATGGATTTACTGCTTAAGCCCAAAGCTTTTGTCATTTTATTTGAGAATCAGTTAAAGGTTAAGAGGATCTGTTCAGTCAGAGGTCAAAAAGGTCACTTAAAATAGGTTCCATTAAACCAAGACTCTATATAAATCCAAGCAGAAAAATAGAAATGAGACTTAGAGATGAGACAAGAGGCTTCTCAGGAGGAGCTGGTTTCTGTCTGAGGGAGATGAGCTGTCAGATCCTTTGCTCTGGAGAATCACAGGCCCCCAAGCAGCCTTGAGCTGGGACAGACTGAAGTCTGGAGAACAGGCTGTAAGAAATGATCTTTCTTAAAGCCTCGGGTGTGGGCTTTTTTCAACTATCTATATACCAGAGGCCCACCTTTTGTTCCTTCAAAGGTAAATGACTCTAGATCCCTCACGGAGAACCTCTAGGTGTTATTTATTTTTTCAAACCGAAAAGAACTTATCAAACCCCTGTTCTGAGCCAAGCACTATGATTGGGGCTTATGTAGGTACAAAGGTAAGCTGAGCAGGATCGTTGGACTCTCAGAACTTTAGAACAAGGTCAAAAGAAGTCAAACTTTCTTTAATTTTGAAAATTTTAAAATATGTTTTCCAAAATGCTTCCCACGCATTGCCAAGAAGTCTGCTCTCCAGCAAGTGATTGCAGGTGGCATTGGCCACTTTCAAATGGAAGCAGGTGGCTACAAAGTCATCTGTCTGGGTCTCTTCCTATAGTCACTCCCTGAGCGGGGATCTGAGCCAAGTGTTGAGCTGAGCTGGCTCCTGACCCCAGGGGCAGTGCTGGCCTAGGTACCTGGTGCTCAGGGCCTGTCCTGGTAGCTGTGCCTCAGCTCATCCTTAGCATCCTCTGGGGAGGTACAGGATGCTTCTTTCCATTTTTACCTATGGCTTTCCTTAATGTCCATGGGTGAGGGAATTGAACGGACCCCCAGGGAGGCTTTAAAAATTGAAAGCCAGTCCTGGCCAGGGCCCCCACTGGATAGTGAAAGAGCATGGGAGGAAACAAAAGTGCTTGTGTTAACAGAATGTCATTTTTCAACATGATTCAGGTCCCAATGTTCAGGCAGGAAAAGGAGAACAAATGCCTTCCCATTCATCACTTTGGACACAGTTATTTTTAGAGCGCACACCAGCTCAGTACTGGGCTCCTCGGGCCCTGCCGTGGAAGGAAATGAGGCTGGGCAGATAGTCAGTCAAGGGTGGAGAGCTTGCAGGCGTGAGTGTGTGTGTAGGAAAAAGAGCGGGAGTGAGCGGGCAGCCTTCCTCCCAAACTAGGCCCTGAGCCTTATGTCAGCCAGAGAGGAGAGAAATTGAACATGAAGGTGATCATCTGGGGAATCGCTAAGGGAGAAGAGAGGGCCTGGGATTCAAGTGGGCCCCAGCTCAGGAAGCAGCTCCTCCCATCCCCACCGTGGCCTGGCCTGGCCTTCCACATGTGCACAGGAAGCCCTACTGGGTTGAGGGCAAGGCCATCTCTGTCCTTGACTCCGTGGGATGCCTTTGGTTTTGCTATCTGTCACAGCCTGGAAAACTCCTGGCCAACATTCACCTCTCTGGCCAACATGAAGGTCTCCGTGCCCGGGTGAAGATCGAACTGTCTGGACCCTCTGCACTGTCATCTGGGAAATAACTTCTGTACTAATCAGCATCCAAGCATCCATTTTTCTAGAAGGCAAAGCCTTACCTGGGCCTGGAAAGAGCCCTTTTTTGCAAGAAATAGAGAAGAGGTTTTTTCTTCTTTTTCATCCATTTTTTGGCCCTCTCTCCTCTCTCTGCTGACTGAAGGGAGAGGGAGGCGTATGGTTGAACTCAGCCCTGAGGCAAGATTCGGCCCAGGGTATGGATTCATGCAGGTGTGCTCATCTTTCATCTTAAATACCCTGTCCTCCTGCCTGCTGGCCACAGACCCCTGGTCCCTGAAAAGGATGTATAAACCACCACCTGGATCCTAGCTAGCATAAACAGGCCAGGGTGAGGATAACTCCCTTCTTTCCACCAGGCTTTCTGGAAGTGCTTCAAAGTCTACGGAAATGTACTCTATACTACACAGGGCTTTCAGGGCCTCTGACTTGATTCACTTTCCATTAATAGCTCAGCTATCCCTGAAGCTCTGGCCAGCTTTGAACCATCTTACAGGCAGAGAGGGTTTATATGACCTCCTGCACAGCCACTGGATGGCCTCCCACAAGCCAAGGCTACTGGACAAAGCAAGTCACCATAGTAAATCCCTGCTACTGCTCCCTCCCAGGAAGCAAGAACAGCTTGTGTGACCTTGAGAGCAGGAATCTCTCTGCTGCTCCTGTTAGCACCCAAGAGATAGAGGGCTTATCTGCTTTGTACCATGAGGTAGTAAGGGGACAGGAGAGGAATAAGGGGAAGAGCACCAGTCCATTTGTTTTACTTGTATCTTTTCTCCTGACAAATTAGCACAAGAAGTGCCATTCGGCCTGCAATTTAGCAAGAAAAATGCACTTGACTATGTTCAAGGACTATCAAGATCACCTGTGCATAGGCAGGCAGGTGAGGAAGAAGCAGGACTGCCTAAGAAGCCAGGTGTCCCAATACCAGCTCTGCCACCAATTTAGAGCCATTGTGACTTCGAATCAACCATTTACCTCTCTGAACCAAAAAGGGAATGACTCTGACCAAATGTCCTAGGTACTTTTCCAAAGTACCTCAAAACAAACATAATTAGGGAGGTGGGTCTTTTAGAAAACAAACTCCTTGGAGAAATTAGTCCTCATGCTGCTAATGGAAACTAATGGACTGTAGAGTAAAAACAACTAAAAGTTATTGACCTCCTACAAAATTCCGGATACTGAACATATCTTACCACCAGTTCTTACGAGAACCTTGCAGAGAAGGTATTATTTTCCCATTGTGTGGATGAAAAAACTGAGGATCAAAGATGTTAAACTGATCGCTCGAGGTCACGAAGTGGCAAAGGCAGGACGTCTTTCTGACGCCAAAGCCCATGTACTTTCTGTTACTCCACATGCCTTTCAATGGGTCAGAGACAATGCCTGTTATCATTTGTTTTTCTTATATTAAACACTTTTTTCAAAGTCCGTCTCTTCTCTGTACTTCATTTTTCTTGTACATAAAATTATTGATTATTATAAAAGAACGGCAGTTCTGTCCACCTCAAGCTGTGCTGAGAATGTAAAGCACTTGATCTCATGAGCCACCAAATCAGTCTTTTACAACTGATGGTCAGATGACCTTGTCTGAAAGTTTCTGGGGGTGGTAGGTGCTTAGAGCAAAGTAAGATGAGTCAGATGCCAGCCCACATCTTTTCCAAGGCTCGACACCAACCAGCTTCCCTGGGAGGCTTAGGCTATTCATCCAGGTCTATCACAAGGTTCGTGGTACAGCAGGCAGAGGTACCAGTGTATACTAATTCTCTCTTCTACACTTTTCCCCTTTGGCTTGCCCTGTTTCAAAATACATTACCTACCTTTCTGTTACATTCTCAATCTTTCTTTTTCTTCTTTCCAGTCATTCTCCTTCATAGCTCTCCGTCCTTCTCCCTCTGATCTCTATGACATCTCGTCTTCTCCTTGATGATCAGGTGGCTGACAGCCGCTGGAGAGACACACAACGTTATGCACACAGCAGGTTGAAATCATCTTTCCACAGACTGCAGGAACCTTCATGATACTGCAGCACCAGGTGTGGGGAGCCTAGGGGTCTGACAAAGGAGACATTCCACTCGACACTCAGTATGGTCTGGAACTGAAAGAAACCGACTCACAAATCACAATTCCTAGGCATAGCCTTCATCAGGAGAGGTCTCTGAGAAGAGCCCTCAGCCTGTGGTAGGCGACTGTGGGGGTTCATGTTTCTGCTCTTTCTCTTTCTTCCTTGCTGATACCTGAGTTAACCATGGGTTTTTTGGTCATAAGGACCACAAAAGAGTACCAGAGACACTGGACATCGGCAGCATTCCAGAATAATCTGGCACTCTTCTCTTGCTTCCACTCATAGCAAGGTTTATGTTAGAGGAAACTTGCAAATGAACTCCAGCCTCAAAGACTGATACCAGCTTCCCTGAGCCCAAGAAACTATTCAAGCTGAAAAACCAATGAAATTGGCATGCTTCATTGCATGCTAAGCACAAATAACTTGTTCTCTGTAGGTGGGTGAATGGTGAGTGGAAAGGATTGTGGAAATAAGATGCAATTATCTGAATTTCTACATGACCCTAAATGTAGTTTTCTTTTTCTGTGTCTTAGTTTCCACATTTATAAGATAGGCTTGTACCAAGAGGAAACCAATACGTAATTGGAGAAAAGAAAATGCTATGTAAATAATATTAGAGATTTCCCTGCTGTTCGGGTTGCTTGAGAGAAGTTCACTTAGAAGATTCAAGATCCTTTTGATCTGAGATGAGAGGGACCAGCTGCTGAGAAATGGAGTCTGATTTAATCCAGAATTAGCCTTCCAGAAGATCTTTGTAGATAATTTGTGATGTTTCTTTGTAGTTTAAATCGAGGACAAAGGTAGAAAATATGATTTGTGGAACTGGTAACAACCATAAATTGTAATTTCCGATCAAACCATTTTCTTCTGTCTCATTTACATTTATCATGTAGGTTGTTCTGTACAGACTCAAGGAACCAGTTCCTCTGGATGGGAGCTTCCGACCTCACAAAGGTCGTTTAGCCTGTACATTTAAGTCAAAATAAGAAATGATAGCTCCACATATCAGGAGCTATACAAAATTCAGAATGAAAAGTATTTCCGGCATTTTTGACTCCCCACTTCAAGGGGCATTAAGATAATGTGGCTCTACATTGTCAATGTGGAGAAGGGCTAGTTGGGGGGCAGGGGTCACACAACGTACTTACTGGACTACATACAACTGTCTCCCGGCAATCCTCCCTCACGTCTCCACAGCCAGATTGGAGCAGCCTGTGGAAAAAATTCCTGTCTATTTTCAGAAACAGATAAAAGCATTCAGATTATGCAGTGCAAATCTCAGCCTGAAAGTGGCTGGAAAAATCTGTTCCTTGCCACTGTCACCGACCCCACGACCCCTCCGAGTAATGACATTCAGGCCCGCTTCCCCTCCTCTGTCCTCACTCTTGCCAGTACAGACTGCCCCCCACCGCACGTCTGGTCCTTGCCTTCACTGTCAGAGCATTCATTCTTTGGAGAACTGGAAACAATGGAGTAGACGTTGATAAAAAAAAAAGATTATCAACTGGTTCAAGGAGAAGTCAGTGTTAAATCCATGTTTCTTTTTATCAGGATTTTGAGAAAGCATATTTACACGGCTGCCTGGTCCTCAGCTCCCCACCCAGGGGTCACAGGGCAGGAGGCCCAGTCTCCACGGACAGACAGGCCTCATTTGCTAATGAGATCCACCCTGAGAAGGACAATTGTCTAGCCTGAGCAGAGCTGCCTGAGACCAGATGTCTCCCTGTCCTGACTTCCCCTAAGCGCATGAGGGTTGGGAACACTGAATAGTTCATCAGACTGGATCTCTGGTGCATGGGATTATTCCTGGCTTTAGGGAAAAGCCTGTTCAGATACTCCTCCACTGTCCAGTGCCCTCATGTTTGCAATAAATCAGTCATGCTCTGAAGACGTGAAATTGTAAACACAATAAACCAGACTTATGCTTAGTGCACCAGAGAGCAAATATCTGTCAAACACACTCTGGAGGACCACTCTGTTAGCTTTTCATCTGGGAGGCATTAGGGGTCTCAGGGCTCCATAGTGAAAATGGAGAATGCTTTGTGCTTAGCTCTCCTCATTGAATAATTCATTAAGCACCAGACTCCTCCTACAGGACTACTTGTTTTAAGCACTTGTTTTTCTACCTCCACTCAAGGCAATGGGATTACCATCCAAATAGAAGCCAAACAAAGCCAGCTGCCCAAGGAGCCAGACCAGATAACTTCTGGAGGGCGTGGGGTGGGCCTCTTATTCCCTCCTCCCTGGCTTCCTTCTCTGGATGCACCAGCAGGAGGGCAGGGCTAGAGCGAAGAAGCTACCATTAAGCAAAAGACTTTTGAAAAGGGAATCAGGGCCCATTCACCTGGCAGATGGATGGAGCCAGTCCTCACAGCAAAGAGGGATTCCTGGATTGGAGAAACAGAGGGCAGGAGCAGAGGCAAATATATTCCAAGTGCTTCCACAACCACAGGGAAGATGTGGACAGAGCAAGGAACTGCTATACCCCACCAAGGCTCAAGATCCATGTTTCTGTTTCTCTACTTTTAAATCGAAGGCTCGTAGTCTGTGAGGCAAGAACCAAGGATTAAAATGGAAATCATTGTGATGTTTAATAAAAAGCAGTGGCAGAATACCGAGAGAGAAGCCATGGCTCAGATCGTTCCATGCGATGTATCTTTGAATGCTGGCTACAGCTCCAGGCCTTTGCTCCAACTGGTCCCTCTGTCTGGAATCCACCACTTTCTCCGCTTGTCAAACTCCTACTCATCCTTAAAAACTCTATTCAAATGTTTCTACTTCTGTAAGGCTTTCCAGTGTTCCTCAAGGCAGAATAAACTACTCCTACCTTTGTACTCCAGCAGAACCAACTGTCTGTGCTGTGATACGTGTTATTTTCTGGTTGTGTTCTGGTGAGTGAAGTATGCCCTGTATCCTCCAACAGAGTGTGGGTACCTTGAGGACAGAGCTTGTGTTTTATGCACATATTTTCCCATCCATTCCCAGAACCTAGCATAGAAAGTGCTTGTCTAATTGAATCATGCCCCTTATGGTCACAATGAAGTCCTAAATGTGAGCTTAAATACAGTGCAGCGATGTGTAAGAGAACTTCCTCATTCTTTCTCAATCGTTTTTGAGATAAAATTCACATAACATAAAATTCACCATTTTAATCATTTTAAAGTATACCGTTCAGTGGTTTTAGTATGTTCGTAATGCTGTGTTGTCATCACCAGGAATTCTAAGGATTTGATTACCCCAAAAGAGACCCTGTACTCATTCATTAGTCACTCCCCATTGTCCCCTTCCCCAATACTAATCTACTTCCTGTCTCTATGAATGTGCTTACTCTGGACATTTCCTATAAATGGAATCATACAATATGTGGCCCTTTGTATCTGGCTTCTTTTATGACATAACCTGTTTAAAGTTCGTCCATGTTGCAGCATGTATCAGTACTATTTCATTGAACGGATATACCACATTTCGTTTATCCATTTATCAGCTGATGGACCTTTGGGTTTCCACTTTTTGGCTATTAGGAATAATGCTGCCATGAATATTTGTTTACATGATTTTGTGTGGACATATGTTTTAATTTCTCTTGGGTGTATATCCATGTAGGAACAGAACTGGTGGATCATATGGCGCGACATTTAACATTTTGAGCAACTACCAAAGTTTTCCAAAGTAACTGCACCATTTTGCATTGTTGTTTTGGTTTTGTTGTTGTTTCTAGCCATCCTACTGGGTGTCAAGTGATACCTCATTAGGGTTTGGAATTGCATTTTCTCTAATGACTAACGAGGTTGAGCATTTTTTCATGTGCTCATTGGCCATTTGTATCTCTAACAAAGTATCTATTCAAATTATTTGCCCATTTTTAAATTGGATTGTTTGCCTCATTGTTATTGAGTTATAAAAGTTTTTTATATGTTCTGGATGCTAGACTTTTATTTTCTCCCATTTTGTGGGTAACTTGTGTTAGAAATGACCTTCAATACACAGAAGGTTTTAATTTTGATGAAGTCCAACTTATTTAAAATTTTTTTGTTACTTCAGTTTTTGATATCACATTGAGGAAACCTTTGCCTGATCCAAGGTCCTAAAGATTTATACCTCTGTTTCCTTCTAAGAGTTTTTTACTTTTAGCTCTTATATTTAGGTTTGGGATTTATTTTGAGTTAATTTCTGTAGTAGGAATCCAAATTCATCCTATTGCATGTGCATATCTATTTTACCCAGTACCATTTGTTGAAAAGACTATTCCCTCCCCATTGAATGGTCTTACATCCTTGTTGGAAATCAATTCCTTGTCCATATTTTACATGGTTACTTCTTTTTTCACTGTTAGTTTCTTGAATTCATCACTTGAAATACAGTCACTGGGATATGAAAAACTTGATAATGGCAAGATTTTTAAAATACAGCAGTTCACCGACCTGACTTCCCCCACATATCTCAAAATCCATTCCAGGAGAAGTTAACAACATCCAAGGTTGCACAATTTCACAAGTGGAAATTGCTTGGACTTTTCACCTGTAGTGTAAAGCAAAATAATTAGAAGGTACATTTCATGAGTTGTTTTTGGTAAGCAGAGCACGAGGACAGTTGAGAGAAAGAAAGCTAACTTTAATGGGTCATTTATTAGAGCCCTCCATATATGGATGTGTCTTGTTAGAATCTGTGTTGAATTAAGCAAAATGAGAATTATTCCTTGTCTGTAATTGGCTGCTAAGCACCGATGATGGGAGCATTCTTTTTCTTCCCTGCCCCTGCCTCAATCCAGGGATACACAGGGGGCTGAAGAGTGGGAAATGTAAATGCAGGGTTAGAGAGGAAGATATAGCAAAAGCAGGCACTCTTAGGGAGAAATGAGAAAAGTGATGAGAGAAGTACTAAGAATGGGAGTGAGGAAATGAACTAAGAACTGGGGATCACCAAGTATGATATTTGGGAGAGGGGCTTCCCTAGTATAACTGGATCATTAAAAGGCATGGATCCTGAACACTAAAATGACTAACTAAAATAACCAGGGACCTAAAAGATAGTTCTCCTTAAGTCTTTCAGGTTGGCCTTCGCTGACGCTATTTCTTCTGTCTCAAGCATCCCCTACATGGTCCCTCCTCACCCTATCCAGTCCTACCTTACCCTTCTTTGTCTAGCTAACCCCCACTCATGCCATCTTAATTTTCCATCACCCTCCTGATCTTTCCCAGAGTGTACAGCCAGGTGTCAGATTTGGAACTTAGCACATTTATACAGGGAAAACTTTTGATATAATGTCTGTTTTCCCACTGAATAGCAAGTTCCTTGATCAGGGGCCATTTCTTACTCCTCTTTGTAAGCCATGAGCTTGCAACAGTGTATGGTACTAAAAGACTGATGAACGGAATTGAAGGTGAAAATAGGGTCAGCCTACAGAAAAGAAAGTGACTCAGGGGTTGGCTCTAAGAAGGGAACTAGAAAATAGAAGGGGAGAGGAACGAAGGAAAGTACTTAATTCCCTCTGGTATTTTCTTTTAACCTGTTCCGAGATAATTGTACACGCCAGGACTGCTTACTTTTAATCAGCTAGTCTGAGCTTTCTTCTCACTGAGCAGGTGACAAGGAGTAAATGCATGTGCTGTTCTCAGCGGGCACTGTGGGGCCAAAAGGGATGCTGTGCTAGAATAGAAAGGGGAAATCTGAGAGCTGTCAAAAACATTTCCTTCCTTGTTTTCTGCCAGAATAGTGGTGACACAAAAAGCCAGATTAGAAAGCCAGCAAGCAGCCAGGTATTTGGAGTTTGCCCTGGAGCAGAGCTGGGGATGGGTGATTGGGGGATTCTCCCAAGAGTCACAGATCAAAGTAGAAGTAGCAAGAGCTAAGATAGGAATATACCCAGAATTTAAGTTCAGATAAACATGGGGAAGTTTTTTCTATCTTTTCAATATATCTTTGCCAAATTAAAAATCAATATAACAAAATAAAGGAATCTTTTTTATTTAAAAAAGTCACAGTCATAATACTCCAATACAAATATTTTTATACTTTTGCATACTTCTCATTTTATTAAAAGATATAGTTCATTCTACACAATTATAATTATTATCTTGATACAATATTAAATTGCATATTCTCATTTTTGTCATTTTCTATACATCAGTGTTTTTGTATCATTATTTTAATACCTGCATAGTTTCTTACGGTTTCATGATCATCGTATTTTTCTGTCTTTTTGGCATTTAATTTATTATCAATTTTGATTACTATACCAAACTGAAACATCGATCATCTAGTTTTTTTGTTGTTGATTTCTTTCTTTAGGATAAACTGCTAAGAAGGCAATATCTAGCTCAAAGTGTGTAAATATTTCTATGAGCTTTGATATGCATTGTCATATTACTTTGCAAATGAGTTATAACAATTTAGATTGCCACCAGTAATGTGTGAATCTCCAGTGTTACCCACAACCTGACCAGCTTAGATTTTAATTTCTCCTGATTTATCTAAACTGGTGCTTCAATGTCTCTTTAATCTATATTTATTTAATTATAAAGATAAACTTTTTCCTTGAGTTTATAGGCAGTGTTTTTCTTCTGTAAATTACTTGTTTATCTTATTTTTTCATTCACCTATTGAGATCTTAATGTTTTATTTTGTTTTTATTAAGTAACTTATAAGGTATCAGTATATACTCTTTGCCATACTTGATAAAAATATTTCCCCAGTCTTCCGTTGGCATTTTACATTAAAGTTACCATTTTTCATTATTTTAAAGCTCTAGAATATTTATTTGCGCCTGTAAATCTAGATGATTTATTGTTTTAAAATTGAGAAAGCTGTTTTTCCACCTATCTAGGAAAGACTGCTAATTTTTTTTAGTTTTTCCCTATAATTTGTCTATTTATGTTTAATTTGTAGCCCAACTGGAGTTTCTTTTAGGATATGGTATAAAATATTGATCTAAATAAATTATTTTATAAATTTATGACTGGTGACATCCACAATTAACTGAATAAATCTTTTCTTACTCTCTTATCACATATTAAATACTGAGATTGAGTTCTGAATTCTGTATTTTGATTTGTTTTCTTTATTTTGTGATAAAAATCACTCTTTTAACTATTTCTGTTTGTTTTTCTTGGTATCTCTGGTGTCAATTATATTGAATGGCACATAGTATGTATTCAATTAATCTTTACTGACTTGTATTAAGTCGACAGTAATTATATACTAATACCATCTAGGTTTCAATCAGAGTATTTTTTTTTTAATTAAAAAGAAATCAATTTTACATCTACTTTCTGGCTGATTGAGTCACACCTAGGAGTCTTTTTCTCTGTTATCTCCAGAGCATCTCAATTTCTTTCCACCTTCATTTCTTGCCACATTCTTTTGAGAAGTGTGAGAAGTTGAAATAATAGAATATGAGAGAAGGGAAGCTTCCAGACCACTTTTCACACATGCAGGATCTCATTTTAGTCCTCACAGCATCCCCATGAGGCAGGCGTTCTCTTTGCATGGAGGAAGGGGAAGCTCAGAGAGTTTCACCCACTTGCTTAGGGTCACACAGCCTAGAATTGTGGCTCCGACCTGGATCACCTGCTTCTCCGTCCAATATTCTTCCACGCCCCTGGTTTTATAGATCCCAAGGTGTTGTGGCTTAGTTATCTAGGTCATATAGCTTGTGAACCTGTCAATATTTGTAGGCCAAAGGCTGACAGGATGAGATGTTTATTTAGAAGGAGCATTCTGGCAGGTTATCCACAATAAGATCTGAGAGACACAGCACACCTCCCTATCCAGAGCTAGTTCTGACCGTGGCACAGACTGCAGGTATAGACGCATGGCAGGGTTGAGGAAACACAGACCCCCACAATCTGACACATGACAGACCATGGAGGGGGAAAGGCATCTGGGTGCTCTAGTCACTGAGTTTCAGATGGTAGACTACTAAAGGAAAGCTGCAGTGGAGAGCATGAACTTGAGAATAGAATACCCTTTATTAAATGAAGGCCTTGGGCTGACCACAGGGCTCACAGGCAGAATGACACAAAGAGATGAGACTATAAATAGCAGCTGCAGCTGGAAAGCAAAAGACAGGCCTGACCTGTGCATAGTATAGAAAGAACCTCAGGCAAAGCATCAATCTTGCCTGTTGTTCCCTCCCATTGCTCAGAGCACCCCTCTCCAAACAGGCATCCTCCTCTCCAGCAGAGAGAGAGACTGCACAATATCACTAGGAGAGCTACGAGCCTGAATAGATTTCTCTGTTCCAGTCTAAGAAGTTAAAACTTGAAACGGCAAGTCAGCCTTGGAGTTGGGGACAATGCTCCTCTGGGTCTGTCCAGCAGGGCCAGGAACCAGTCCTTTATTTATGCTGGGTTGTCTGTCTTTGTTCAGTTCTGTTTGCCTTGCCAGAATGGAAATGGTTTGCTGGAAAAAATTATGGTGCTGTCTAACATGATGTAACAAGATGTCATCTTCTAACGCCAATGCATAAAATGGATTTACAGGAAGGAGGAGGGAAAAAACAAAGCCCCAGGGAGCACTTGTCTCAGATAAAAACCACTGGGTTTTGTTTGTGAATGTCTAAAAGCTGTATGTTATTTTACTTAAAAGAACATGAGAACAGACTGGTATTTCAGAGGAAAACGCAAAATATATGCTCTACAGCCCAGAGAAAAAGTTTTCTGAAAAAAAACTTAAACTAAAATTTATTTCACATTGCGTACATATACAACATGCCACAAAAGCTACATACAAATCACACAGACACACAAAATATGTGCTACAAATACCACACTCACACATAAACACATAACAGCTGCCCATCTCAACCTCACCCAGACACAACACATACTCACCACCCGCACACACCAGCACATACCCTCCAGCATCTCCACAAAGACAAACACAAATTACTTTTATCAAGAATTCTGGTCTACAGCCATGCCCCCCTGAACAAGTCCGATCCTGTCTGATCTCGGAAGCTAAGCAGGATCGGGCCTGGTTAGAACTTGGATAGGAGACCACCTAGGAAGACCAGGTGCTGTAGGCATAAAAAATAAAAAATAAGGGATTGTAAGCTGACAAGGTCCTTGCAGTCTGTGAGGTCAACCAAGGGTTGCCTCGCCTAAAGAAAAAAAGAAAAGAATTCTGTAATTTCTATACCACTGACCCATGAGAGTGAATATATACTTTGGGTCTAAGCTTTTCTGGTGAACATCTGCAACTTGGTCATAAGCTTTACAGAGCTCTCTTTTATGAGGAAGCATAATGGAAAAGACAAAGTGGAAAAAAAGGTCAAATGTTTTATGGCTTTTTAAAAATATACAATGCTTCTAGAAAGGCACATTCCAACCCAATCCTAATATAATGCAGGGAAGTAACATGAGTAGGAAAGGATATGATAGGGGTTTTTGGTCATTTGTGTTTCTTAAAACACCGTTGCCTTATTTCTGCATCCAAAGCAAGTTTTGGAGTGGCCTCTGGGACAGTCAGCACCATTCCCCCACACATGTTGACATAGAAGTAAAGGGACCCATAATACTTCTGTCTCATGTCAAACTTACATTAAATAAATTTGTATGTTTTTTCTGCTAAAAACAATGAAATAAAAACAATTGAATTCGTTTTATGCAGGATTTTCACTGTTCTGGAAAAACTGAATAGAAATGCAAGTATAAGCTATGAAATACTCATTACATAATTTCCTGATTATACATGAGTTAAATGTTCTTATATTTAAATTGCACAATTTAAATTGCACAATATACAGATGAATGGCAAAATTCATGCTAATACTTTTTAAATGATTGTTTTTCTCAGAATGATATTAAGTAGTAAGTAACAAATGCCATGACAAGTCAGGAATACTGCAAAAGAAAAGAAAAGAAAAACTTTATATTTTAGTACCTCTAGCAGCACTTTCTCCCTGTTATTTGAATGAGAGGCCCCACATTTCCATTTGGCACTGGGCCTCTCAGGTTATTTAGCCAGACCTGATTGTCTGTATCCCCACTAGAATGTGAGCCCCACCTGGGCAGGATTTTGTTCATTTTATCACTGTTGTATACCAAGCTTCTTTACAGTGCCTGAAACATAGTAGGCTTTCAAGAAATATTTGTTCAATAAACAAATGAGCGAATAAGTTAATGGCAGCCCAAGATGCCACACCTAGTCATCTGAAGGCGGAATTTGTTAGAATGCCTGGCACCTACAGCACATTTCATTCTAAAACCAGTCTACTTAATCAGTCTCACCACCAACGACATCCTCACTCATTCATTTACTCAACACACATTTGTTGAGCGTGTCGTACGTGCCAGGCGAAGACAGATAAGCCTTAGTCCTCAGCCTTAAGATTAGTATCTAGAACTATGGGAAATAGGTAGAAGGGGATAAAAGCAACAACGTGGCAGAAGCAGACTGAGAGAGGCATGTGCAGGGAACATTAAGAGGGCTGCTCAGTACACCTTGAGGGCTTGGCAGGCAGCACTGGCTTCCTTGACATTAATCCCGGGCTCTGTTACAGCCCAGACTGTACCCTGAGAAGTTTAACCTTCATGCTCATGATTCCCACTGCCACCTCCATCTCTTTGTACTTGCCGTCATTCCTGGAACGTCCTCTGACATCTTGAAATTTCTTTTATTCTTCAAGGACTTCTCCGTCCAAGTTGAATTCTTTTGTTTCTGAACAAAGGTAGCTCTGTTCAGCCCTTCATCTTATACTGTTTCAAATTGTGCTGTCATTGATTCATGTTTATAAATCTATCTGCCGTCCCCTCACCCACAACCATCACACACACACACACTCGCACGCACGCACACACACACACACACACACACACGACTAGGTTGTAAGCACCTGTATTATATCTGTATATCATGCGGTGTATTCCTAGTACATCACAGGTGAAATCACCTGAGCTACATTGAGAGGTACATTTGGGCCCCCCTCCCCAAAATCCTAAGCTAGGAAGGCCTACATGTCCGATGCCCACTCCTTTAAGGAAGAATGAGTCATCCCTTGAGTCAGCCCATGTACTGTGATGTCCTTTTCTTCTAAAGGCCCTGGCCAGACAGGATGGGACCTAGGTTAGGAGGTTCGATGACCTATAAGCACTACCCAGGAAATATGAAAAGGGTGAATCCAGGCTCCAGAGCCCTTGTGTTCAAGCCGATGTGCTAAAATGGAATCATCTGCTGCAGATGAAAGCTATTAATTAGCTTACCCAAAGCTGTTTCCTTTCTGACTAGCCCAGGCAGATGTTCATTCTGGATTCAGCTTTTCCACTACAATAGCTATGAGTGCCAAGACACCAAGTCAAGCTGGCAGCCTCCTAACATCTAAGTCTTACTTAGTATTCGCCTTCCCACTTTGGGTAAAATACTGAATTGCTAATAATGAGAATGTACCCTGTCCCTGTGCTGCTTCCCTCACTGGGTCACAGTGGGCCAGAGCTGGAGGCGTGGCTGGCTGACTGAAGGATGTGAGCTGATGGAATAAGGGACCATGATAACACCCTTAAAAGCAGGATCCATGGAGTCAGTAAATTCATAATGCAGCTATGAGCACTGGTGAGCTTAGGGCCCAATTAAGTTGGACTTTTATTGAGCACCTACTATATACCTAGCCCAGACCATTAGGCAAGTTTATAACATTTTTTCACTAGGGAAAAAAAGATGATAAGGAGAAGTAGAAGATTATGAACAGACATGCAGGCTAATGGAAAAGGTACAGGCTGGTCACATGACTGCCAGATCTGCCACTCCCCAGATGCTTAGCCTTGGGCAAAACTCAGTTCCCTCATTTGTACAACGGGAATGATAATAGTGCCTTCCTCGTTATATTAAGATAAACATTACATAATGTATTAAATATAAAGCTCTTGGCCTAATGGATCCACAGGTGCTCAATATCTGTTTTGATGATGATGATGATGATAAAAGGAAGAGGTCCTTGATTTTCTGCAGAACATGGGACAACTATTTGTTAGCAAATATATCTTTTTCCCAACCTTAAGTCACTTTTCTTCTATCTCAAAGTGCAAGCAGGAAGGTCTTATACTTTGTGGTCACCCAGTAAATCTTCATTGGTGATGGAGAGGACAAATTAATGATCCTGGGATGGGGGACACCAAAGGTTTGGTTGAGAGCAGAGTCTGGAAGGCAGGATAGAAGCATGGGGTCCAGGGCCTGTGTAGAAAGCCATGTCCAGTGTCTAGCCAGGGGTCCAGCAAAGACCTAGTTGAAGGGAAGGAAAGGGTCAGGATCTGGAAAATACCAATTTAGATGCATATAGAGTCACGTCTGTGCAAAATTTCACATGTTCGATGTCCATGGATTAAAAAGGCCAACTTCTTAATTCCACACTGCTGAGATGGATCAAGCAATTCCTCAGTGTCCTTGCACAGGAACTGCAAAGCTTTGGTATCTCAGAAGCTGCAGTCCTCTGTGGCATTTGAAAGGGTTGTCCTTGGGTCCTCTGAGTTCTCTTTAGTTTCAGGGGCCCCCACATGTACTCATAGACATAATGATAAAGCACAACAGGGTTCTTTTCTGGAAAAAGATCAAGACCCCTGAATGCTTTGAATTTTCCAATGTCGCAAAATTTTCTTGTTCCTTGACCAAACTACCCATTCTCACCCATTGTCCTTCTTCATTCCACTTTATATAACTGAATTTTCCCATTTGGTTCACACAGTGTCCCCTTTACTCCAGCCACATTGGTCTACACCATTTGTTTCCATTGCAGAACATTTACCTTTGCCAACCTTGGTAACTAGATCAAATAAATTCTTTTAAAAGTTTGATTGCTTCCCCCTTTATTATTGCCTTGCCTTTGTTGATTAGGAAACTTGGATATGATATATTGGCTGCCAACATCAAAAAGTAATAAAATGCTTTTCCAATTCTCTATCTGGCAGTTCACCACCAGCCATCTCTTTCCACCTTAAAATGTTTGGTTTTATTGCCCCCCTTTGTTTCCTGCCCTTAGGCCAATCCACATTCTGCTGGTGCCAATTCCTCTTGCCCCTCAGACCCAACCTTAGAGGTCAATGTCATCTCAGGCCCTGATATGTGACTCATAATGTTATTGCTTTACAGAGTTCCTGTCTGCTTTCTGGCAGAGACCCTCAATAAGCTGCAATATTTTGCTTGCAATTTCCCCATGTCCCTGCCAGCCTTTATCTTGATGGCCAAACCCAGGCAATAACTTACTTCTTCTTAATCTAGATCCAGAGGTATCTGTCTTATGACGTGAACACTCCTGCACATGCTATCTGAGTCCTCTATCTCTTTATCACTTGTAGAACTGCTTTTGTTTATCTCATGTTCTTGTCTCATGTTCTGGTAGAATATTTTGGTTTTGTTTTTGTATGCCTCAAAATTCAATGAATCAGGCTTTCTTTTTTTTGGGGGGTGGGGTATCAATAAAGATGATGAGAGATGTTGGAGAAATTTTATAGCTTGCCTTCACTCACCCCTCCTCTTCGATTTGATTTTCAGAAGTAAAGCTTGATTCTTTCATTTTTTACACCTGAAATCTGCAAGAGTTCCAACCTGCCTTTTTCTATGTTCTTCTTTCAATATGAAGCCATCTCTTAGGTCTCCAGAGCTAACTATCAAACAGTATTTGTGAAGTAATTGTATCGCATCAAAACTCAAAGTTCCAATTCTATCTTCCTCTCTCCATGAAAGTGTTCTGACACAGACTGGAACTTCCCACGAATCTAAATTCAATAGAAGTAATGGTGAACTTTGGCAGCTCCCAAATATTCTCTCTCCTTCCTGAATCTCTATGCTAAGGTGAGGGGTGTACTTCCTATGTACTAGTAGCTTTGAAGAGCACTACTGTGTTCATATGTTCAAATCTACTCCATAGAGAATGCATTCTCATTTTGAAGATTTTGTTTCCAAGACTCCGTGTAGGTCATTTTAGTCTCAGTTTCAGTCTCCTTGTCTTATTTGGAGGAGTGACACTGGAGTGCAGGGGGTGATTCATGGAGTTAAAATAAAACTAGGAAGTGATCTTCACGTCAGGTGTTTTGAAAACTTCAAGCATAGTGGCAACCTCAAAAGTTCCATATAAACTTCATTAGCAAGGAAAGAGATTTACTCTATAGGTTCTCTTGTTTGTTTCCCCTCCCCCCACAAAATCAAAAGTAGTGTTATTAATTTCGGTATCTCCAAAGCAAAAAAAGTAGGAAGGATCAAAGGAAAAAAAGAAAAAAAGAGAGAAAACAAAGAAGAAAAGAAAGCACCTTCCCATATTACAGGACCCCTCTGTAGGCCTAGGAGCTGTTCTACAGGTTCTTTAGAAGCTTTCCCTCCACCCTGCACCCAATCCTTTGAATTTCTTCCACTGGTTATTCCATCTAAGAAAAGCTGGAACTAGCTGAATTAGATGGGTATATTTGGTGAGCTTCTGCCCTAACAAAGCTTAACTTTGATTAGATAAGGCTAACACACATGGAGTCTGGTCTTAAAATTATACAGTCATGTAAGGTAAGTCTAGGTTCACCATTTACTATCTGTGCAGTTTGGAGCAAGTCCAATTCTCAGTTTCCCCATCCCTAAAATGAGAATAATAATAGTACCCACTAGGTGAGGTTTTGTAAGATTTAAATTAAATAATCTGCAGTTCTTGGCACATGGTAGGTTCTTAGAAAATGCTATTGATAGATATAACTACATTATAAAATTATTAAAAAGTAAAGAAGAGAAAAACAATCCCAACAGAATACAATAATTGGTTGGTGTTTTGCAATCAATATTTCCTGTTGTATTTCTTTCCTATGCTCCTCTCTTTTTTTTTTTTAACATAATTGTAAGCATACAATTTGGTACCCTATGTTTTTCCATTTAACATTGTATGATATAAATTTTTCACATGGCTACATATATTTCATAACATATGGTTGGATTGTGGGACACAAAATAACTAAATACAAACCATTTTAAGCCAGCAATGCTTCCCCATCAGACTAGGAGGCCAGGACAGTTGTCCAACCCCATAGCAGGGAGTGGATAACAGCCAGGCAGCTCTGCTGCTCAGTCTCATCTCCTTCCACAAGAGCATCCCTGACCTTCCCATTTGTCCATCCACTCCAACATTTATAGATCAGGCACTGTTAGGTTCTAAGCATAAAATAACAAAAACAACAAAATAGACTCCAGCCCTGCCTTCAGTGGGCACATAGTCTCCTTGACAAGGAAAAAAAAATGAAACATAGGAGATCTGGCACTCTATTTGAGATGCTCACAGGAGGCTGGGAACACAGGTAGAGGTTCACCTACCTCAAAGTGAGGAGAATGGAGCAAGTGTCCTGGAGGAATGACACTTTTGACTTCTTACTCTTTATCTCTTGGGCATCTTAATCCCTTCCTTGTAATCTTTTGATAATTTTTTCACTGACCTTCACTCCATTCCATCCCTTTGACCCATTGGCACTGCTGTCCACATGCTTTCCCTAACTCTGGTTTCCATTACTGTCTCTCCCTCATTCCCTCTTTTTAGTTGGCTAGGCTCCATCAAATTCAGACTTGGCATAAGATCACCTGTGTGAATGAGCAGCCATTTCTGTTCATTCAACTAATGTTTCTTGAGTTTTTCTTTTGTAAGTCTGTGCAAAGGGCTCACAAGAATGAAGGGATACAGAGATGATGAGATTAAATTGTTCCCTTCTTGGAAGGGTTATTTACTCCTTGAGGAGTAGGGGTGAGAAGTAGCATAGACACAAATAAAATCTATAAGAGTCAGCCAGACTGTGACCATGTTTTGGTAAAGATATAAACAAGAGGTAATTGGAACACAAAATAAACTAGTTAATAAACCTGGTTGGGGTGGGATAGGTGGAGAGTAATTAAGCTTACATAAGAAGGAGATGAGAGAGTGTTATGTATGTGGGTCTAGGATTTTGTAAAGTGAACAAAATTGAGGAAAAGCATTCCAAGAATGGCATGACTGAAATATGAAACACATCTGGTAATGACGAAAGATGAAACACCTGTCAGCTAGCAGGTGTCTGCCCTCTAGTCTATATCACAAAGAATCCTCTTCATATCCAAGGAATAGCCCCCAAAACCTCCACAAATTGATCAATGGGGTCCTACCACACTAGTGAAATGGCTGGCTATTTGCCCCATCAATAAAGGCAATCTCTCCACTCATCAACCCCTACCATCTTTCAGAGTGTCCTATAGCTTTATATTCCCCTTCTCTTAAATGTACAGAGGTCAAGAATATCTTCTTGGTGATTGAACCAAGAATCACATTTGAGGAAAGTACCAGTATAAAACAAAAGACTAACTAAATATATATAAAAAAAGGAACTCAGAAGTAAAAGGAGACCATTCATGGAATAGGGGGGAAAACTCCAAAAGATATTAAGATGTTTTATCTATAAAATAAGAACAGGATGTAAGTAAGTGAGATCACAGAACAAGAAACAGTTGAAATTCAAGAGGCAGAAAAAAGTTTTTGTAAAAGATTAGAAAATAAAATTAATGAAATCTTTCAGAAAGTTAAATAAATAGTTAAGAAGAAAATAAAATGTGAGGGGACAAAAATTAGGTTCAGTCTAGAAGGTCTGATAATAACATTCTGATTTTAACATCTAGTAATAAGAATTTCAAAAAATAAGTTGGCCAAATTTATCAAATAAAAATGCAGGATTTCCAGTGAATTTTGAATGTCAGAATTTCAGATAAACAATAAATAATTATTTAGGGTATGTCCCAAATATTGCATGGAACATAATTACACTGAAAAATGTTGCACAGAATATTATTTACACTAAAAAATTATTTGTTGATTATCTCGCATTTAACTGGACTGTTTAAAAAATATTGGTACTGTTCAGCAATGGAAATATTATTTTAGTATACTACTTAGTTCCATGAAATTTTATATGAAAACTGATTGATTATCAATATTACTAAAAATATATATGAGAGGTTCAGAGGGAAGGAGTAGAGAGGTAAAAATGTAAAATCCTCAAGTGTCAGAAGACTTAATATTTTTAAGGTGTTAATTATTCCTAAATTGATATACAGATTCAAAGTAGTAAATCTAATCAAAACAAAGTAGAATTTTCTGTAGCAATTGACATGTTGATTTTAATGTAAATGCAAAGGGCCTAGATGAGCCAAAACAGCTTTGAAAAAAAAAAAAAAAGACAGACTTAGAGAACTAATACTACCTAATATGGCTTATTACAAAACTACAATAATCAATTCAGTTTGTCATTAAAGATGAATGAATCTATCAATGGGACAGAAAACACAATCCAGAAATAGATCCACACATACAGGAACAAACAAGTTTTAATAAAAGTGCCAAGGCCATTTTTCAGAAAGGGTAGTCTGTCCAACAAATAGGGCTACAACAATTGGGTACCCATATGCCAAAAAAAATAATAACTTTGGTCCATTCCTCACCCCATATAAAAAATTCAATATGAATCACAGATCTAAATGAAAAAGCTAAAATTATGAAAATTAGTAGAAAACATAGGGAAAACATTTATAGACTTAGGTTAAGAAAATATTTCTTAAATACAACACTAAAATCACAAATTGATAAATTGAACTTCATCAAATTTTAAAACTTCAGTTTTCTAAAAACACTCTTAAGAGAGTGAAAAGACAAGCCACATAGAAAATCTTTGCAAACCATATATCTGATAAAGGGCTTGTACCGAGAACATATGAAGAACTCTGAAAAATACAGTAGTCAGAAAAAAAGGTTTTTAATTGGCAAATTATTTAAATAGGCACTTCACCAAAGAAGATATAAGAATGGCAAACAAGCACATAAAAAGATATTTAATATCATTTGCCACTAGAAAAATATGAATTAAAATAAGATACTCTGCTATATCAGAATGGCTAAAATTAAAAAGACTGCTGACCATACCAAAAGTTGGCAAAGATGTGGAGGAACTAGGACACGCATAGTGCTGATGAGAACACAAAATGGTGGAACACCTTTAGAAAACAGTTTGGGAGTTTTTAAAAAAGTTAAACATGCACCTATCATATGATTCAGTTATTTCACTTCTAGGTATTTATTCATTAGAAATAAAAGCAGATGTCCATACAAAGACTTGAACAGGAATATTCATGGCAGCTTTATTGGTAATAGCAAACACCAGAAACACCCCAAATGTCCATAAATGAGTGGATAAACACACTGTGGTATATCAACACAGTGAGATACTAACCAACAATTAAAAGGAATGAATAATTGATATATGCAACAACGTGGATGAACCTCAAAGTCACCAAGTTGACTGAAATTAGCCAGGCAAAAAACAGTACATAACATGTGATTTCATTGTATAAAACTCTAGAAAATACAAACTAATCAAGAGTGACAAAGACAGATCAGTGACTGTCTGAGGACAGTGAGATTGAAAGTAGGAGTTGGGGTGGCAGGGAAGGAGGGGGAGGGAAGGAATGACAAAGGGGCATGAGGAAACTTTTAGAGAAGATGAATATGTTCATGATTTTGATTATGATAACGTTTTATGGGTGGTATCAATGTCAAAATTTATCAAATTGTACACTTTGAGTATATACATTTTAGTGTATCTCCATTATACCTCTATAAAGCTGTTTGCAAATTTTTTTTAAATCTTTGTCTACATAAAAAGTTTAAAAATTTAGAATTGGAAGGTCAGAAAATAACAATATAAGTATAATATTTAGAAATATGGAGCTAAGTGCTAAAGGAACTGCCAAAAATAAAAAGATTTGGAGTAGTTGCCTGTGGTAGCCAAAACTCAGACAGAGGTGGCAGGGACTTGGTAAATAGTAGAAGCAAGTGACTGATGTTTTCCATTAGGGGACTTTTGGTTCTGTTTGGTTTTTAAACAATGTGCAGGTATTACTTGGTTTTCATAAACATTTGAAGAGAACATTTAAACAAGGAAGTATATAGTTAGATTATGAGATTTACTCTGGATGGCATTTTGTGAATAAATAGTGAAGAATGGCATCAGGAAACAAGAGAGCTCAGTTCAGAGGCTTCTGTGATAATCTTGGTCAGAAGGATGAAACTAGAGGGTATCTGAATGTAACCACTTCATGTTTGATGTGTGATGCTGGCTTCTCAATCTGAATCCTGTCACTCTCTCTGCAAGCCCCTGTGCCCTCCCCCCACACCACCCATCATGCTCCCCATTCTGAGGCATAGCATTTGTAGGGATCACAAGGTGACCTGAGATGTGCACATGTGGGCACTTGGCAGAGGAGCATTGTAAGATTGCGGAATCAGTCACCAAGGCAGAGGGGAGGGGTTTCCTGGATGGTGTTAGCCCATTGAATCGCTGCCAGAACCTGTAACCTAGAGTAGATTCATTCTTTATACAAACATATGTTACATGCTTATCACTTTACCCACTTCAGGGAAGGCCATTGCCTGTAATCAAATTTCAGGGTGCCAATGCTGGAAGCCAGTGCCTTCCAGTCATTTTCATAGAGCTATTGCCAGTTACCCATAGTCTCTCTTAATCAAATTCTTCCCTTCCTTTGAATTCCTACATTCCTTTCTTGCCTGTACTATTGACATTGGCTGTGCTGATGGAATTTTCCAGTTTCATAGAAACTGTAGAGGTTTTAAGGCTGCTCAGTAAACTCTGTTTCTATTATAGCTTTAGCCATAGAGCTCTTGATGAAACAAATATTTTATAGGATGTAAGGTTTCTCTGACAGACACCACTGGTTAAAGCACAGATTATCACTGCATCAGTTAGCTAGAAAAGCCCTCTATTGCCGATTAATGTAGATTGTTCTGACTATGTTGCTCATTTCATAAATAACTGTAAGCAAATAATGACAACAGAAGTGGACACTTGAGTGGAAATAAATAATAGTGCCAGATGACCATTTAAGGCAGCAAGACGTTGTCAAGGGAATAAGCAGGTTACAAATCACTAAGTACAGGATGACCCCCGTTTTCTGAACATGTATGTGTGTGTGTGTGTATGCATGTGTATGTGCATGCATACACAAAACTAGGAAGAGTAAACAATGATTCTCTAAGATTGAGGGGTTTATGAAAGATTCATACTTTCTTATTTTTGCTTGTCTGGTTTTTCCAAAATTTTTTTAAATGAACATGTGTTATTTTGTAATAATAAGAAAAACAAGTTATTTAAAAACATAAATAAAAACAGCAATATCCTAGGCAAATACCATATGTTTTCAAATTCCAAATACTCCTACAGGAAGGACCAAGGACTGGCCTGGCTGGTGGGAGACCCCAAGTGCTGTGGGTGGCAGAGAGGGAACCCTCGCAGGTGGCAGTAGGGGACATCCAAACTGAAGAGCCAGCAGTTTCATGCCCCTTTCGAGAAATCAAGTCCACAGCTGTCAGATGGGTGACCAGGGAGTTGACAAAACAAGAGACAGACTCATATATGAAAGCCACACTCAGAGCCAGAAATCCAGGCACCTTCATTTGTTCATCTATTGAGCATCCGCTTTGGGCCAGCACTGAGCTGAGAACAGAGAAATTGAGAGCAAAGGCAAACACGATGGCCTTAGGCAGGACCTACTGTTCCAGTTTTGCTGGCAGAGCTAGGTTGTAGGTCAGCCTGCATGATTTCAAAGTCCCCAAGAAGAGAGTCATGCTGGGCTCAAACTCGAGGGAAGAGGAACAATAATGTCACTGTGGGGGATCTGCTTCCTACCCAGGCCCTTCCATTCAGCCGCGACACTACAAATATACAAAGCACTTTTTATTATTGTCTCAATAATGTCATGAGTAGGATAAAGCACGTGCTGTTATCACAAGAAGGTAAATTGAGGCCTAGAGAAAATAATTGCCCATACTTAGTGGCTGGGTCAGGGCTGGTCTGATGTGTGTGGTGTGTGTGTGTGTGTGTGTGTGTGTGTGTGTGTATGTGCGTGTGTTTAACACCTCAATTCTGTTACTATATACCTGGAGATAGCATCGGATCCCACAGATGAAGAGCTCAGCTTCATAAAACTGCCCCCCATTTTAGATGTCAATTGTCAATCACAAGTCCAGGTTCTTACCTGTGCTTTTGACCAACTGGCTATAAATCAGAGGCTACCATGACCCCCTCCTTGGATTCAATTAATTTTCTGGAGTGGTTCACAGAACGCAGAAACATTTTACTTACTAGGTTATTAGGTTATCATAAAAGGATATAACTCTGGAACAGCCAGATGGAAGAGAAGCACAGGACGAGGTGTGTAGGAAGGGCTCAGAGCTTCCGCAGTCTCTGGGTCTGCCACTCTCCCACATTTCCACATGTTCATCAAGCCAGAAGCTATCTGAACCCTGTCCGTTGTGTATTTGTGGAGGCTTCGTGATATAGGTATAACTGCATCATTGGCCACTGGTTATTAAACTCAATCTCCAGCTCTTCTTTCCTTCCCAGAGGTTGAGGGGTGGGATTGAAAATTCTAACCCTCTAATCCAGTGTTGATTTCCCTGGCAACCAGCACCATCCTTAGGTTACCTACAGGCTTTCCAAAAAACCACCTCATTAACATAACAAAATACACTTTTATCATTCTCAGCAGGAAGTTTTAAGGGTTTTAGGAGCACTGGTTCTAGAACTAGGGAGGAAGACTGAATATGTATTTCTTATTGTAAATCACAATATCATAGCTGGGAACAGGTTATCTGGCCATTAGTCCAATACTCTTTCCACTATACTATCTCATACTTACTTGTTCATTCATCCATTTATTTATTCAACAAACATTTACTGAGTACCTACTATGTGGGAGGCACCATGCTAAGTACTGGTGATTCAGATACACGGTCATTCATTCACTCCTTTACCTCTCCTACTTTGGGCCTATCACTATGCTATTGTAGGTATGTTCAGATCATGAAGTATGGACCCCGATAATTACACTCCAGCCTCCGACCTAGATTGATGATTCTCAGTCTCAAATGCACTTAGAATTGCCTGGGGAGCTTTTAAGACTATCAGTGCCCAGGCCCCCTCCTAAACCAATACAACAGCTATGGTCTCTGCTGTTTCAAAAGCTCCCCCCGGTGATTCTAATGTGTAGCCAGAGTTTAGAACAATAGTTCTGGAGAGTGTGATCATTTCAGCTACCTTATAGGAAGCAGAAGAAGCTGCAAATACCTGTGAACCACTTAATTCTAACAGGATTGTTCTGAACTACCTGAGCTCAGAGGTTTCTCTTTTGCCATCAGATGCTCTCTGAGGGGTGTGAATTGAGTTGAGTGTGGTGGGTGATGACTTTGAAATAGGATGGTCCAGGAAGGCTCATGTTCTGGACAGCAGCCAGAGGCCTGATCCATGCTTCATCCTAATGCTGGAAAGAACTTGCTCCACGTATAAGGGCTTCGCTAGGCTCTCCATAGCTATTGCTATTTTCTGAGTTCTTTATTATGTAAGTAGAAGTATATGGGTAGAAGAGGGAATTGAGAAGAATTAGATGGGGCTTAAAGAGGATCATATCCAAGCTCATGCTTTAACTAGCTAGGAAATTGAATTCCAGAGAGGGGAAATGACTTGAAACAATTAGAGAAAAATGCAAAACAGGGCATGATTTAATGCCAAAACATAGCTGCAGGCCAAAACTGCCTACTCTGAGTACTTTTGAGGACTAATGGTTCATGGGTCATAATGAACTAACACTTTTTAGGTTGATCGACATTCACATTTTTATTTCCCTAGAGGCATTTAGCTGGAGCAGATTCACAAACCAAATCAGATAAAGGTGGACAGTGGAGAAAGAAGGGAAGAGAAAACAACTTCCATCTGCTAAGCATTTACTGCATGCGCTGGTGGTGCCTTACAACAGCTCTACAATGCAGAAGCTATTTATTATTTTCATTTTAAAGATGAGAAAACTGAGGCTCAGAGAAGCTAATTTGCTTCAAATCATAGAGTGGATAAGTAGCACTGGACCTCAATTGGTTTACTCTTTATGAAATCATGATTATACATTTTAAATTCACTTCATATCATAGTTTGTCTGCCAGTCTGTGAACCGGACTGAAGATAGTAGCATCTCCTATTCTCTCCCCTCTTTTCTTTCTCATTATACTTTATATATTCCTATTTCCCTAATTTGATTAATGTGACCAACATAAGCCAAGTATGATCATATGGCCTAGAGTGGAAAAGGCTGATAGAGAGATCAAGAAATAGGAAATGAATCCAAGGTGAACTCTACAACCCGAATCAGAAGCCTGAGAGCATCAGGGACGAGACTGCCACGGTAGGCAACATACTATGAAGAACTGCAGGGGAAAATGAAAGTATGGACGCTTTTCTCAAGACATTTTCAGTTGATCTAGGAATAGAAAATGCTGTCTGATAAATACACAAACACATAAATGATGGCAATATTGGTACAGTTTCTTCTTATGAGAAAACCTTGGTTCACTATGAACCAAACATGATGCATTAGTCAAAAGGGCTTTGTGACCTTGGGTACAACGATCATAGTTCATGTCATTGTTTATAACAGTGGGGCAGCTTCCATATGCTTGCCTCCTCTTATTTGTTTATGAACATTGTCTCTCATTAATTACCAGGCAACAAAATGAGCCAGTTTAAATTTCTGAGAAACTTGAATAACACACTTATGTCTGATCCTGTGTTTTGGTTTGCACTTTAGAGTCTGGGACATTTAGGGCTGAGAATCCCTAAAGACAAGGCCTATGCACTACCCTGGTGGCTCCGTTTGGCATTTTTGTCAGATACCTTTCTCTCTCTCTGATAAAGAAAAAGGTGATAATGCTCTGGGATACTCAGCAACCTTGGCTAGTTAGTAAGAATAAAAGGTAGGGAAAGGGAAGGAAATGACTATTTTCTGAAGATCTAACCATGTACTCCCAGCCCTAAGGGGCAAGAATTATCACCCCAAATATAGAAAAGAGGAAATGATACTCTATTGCAGGCACTGGTTTCAGCATCAGGAGACCTGACCTGGGGATATACCTTGGCTCCACCACCGCCTAGTTTTGTAAACTTGGCAAAGACTCTCATCTCAGGATTATTTACTTATTTAATTTTTTAATAGCTTTACTAAGGTATTGACATACTGCACACTTCACATATTTATTTAAAGTGTGCATTCTGATAAGTTTTGATATATGTGTATATCCATGAAACTATCACCCAATCAAGAAAATCACAACCATCACTCCCAAATGTTTTCTCCTGCTCCTTTGCAGGCCCTCCCTTTTACTCATCTTCATTCTTGTCCTCAGCAACCAATGAGCTGCTTTATGCCTGAGTAGGGTAGACAAAAAAGATGTCCATGTCTTAATCCCCCAAACCTGTGAATACGTTGCCTTATAAGGCAAAGGGACTTTTCAGATGAGATTTTCCTGGGCCTAATATAATCATAAGGGTCCCTATAAGAGAAAGAGGGAGGAAGGCAGGAGTGTCAGAGTCAAAGAAGGAGAAGTGATCATGGAAGCAGGGGTTGTAATCAGTTAGATCCTTGAAAGTGATACACTGCTGGCTTTGAAGAATTCAAAGGAATTCAGGTGGTCTTTAGAAATTAGAATAGGCAAGTTCTGTCCCCTAGAACTTTCAGAATAATGCAGCCCTTGATGCATGCAGGAATGCCGACACCATGATTTTAGCTCGGTAAAACCCAGTGTGACAGGCTGAATAATTGTCCTAAAAAATACCCAGGTCTTCATTCCTGTGACCTATCAATTTACCTTCTATGGCAAAAGGGACTTTGCAATTATAACTAAATTAAGCATTCTGAGATGGGAAGATTATTCTAGATTATTTGGATGAGCCTTAGATGTAATCACAAGCGTCCTTATAAGAGGGAGGCAGAAGGAGATTTTTACTATGGAAAAGAAGGTGATGAGATGTTGGAAGCAGAGATGGCAATGATGTGTTTAAAGACAGAAGAAGTGGGGGGCACACACCAGATTATACCGATGGTCACTAGAAGCTTAGAGGGCAAGGAAATGGATCCTCCCCTCAGAGCCTCGGGAAGGGACCAATGCTACCAACACCTTGACTTTAGCCCAGTAACGTAGTTTTGGATTTCTGACCTCTAGAACTGTAAGAGAATGAATTCATGTTGTTTTAAGCAACTAAGCTTATAGTAATTTGTTATAGCTGCAGTAGGAAACTAATACACGGAGCCTCAGTTTTACATCTGTAAAATTGGAATAATATATTATTTCTGTGATTATAGTAAAATTAAATAATTCATTTTGTAGCATATGGAGTTATTTTTCTACAATGCCTCTCATCCCTTTCTCCTCAATCCTGAAGCATATGGTCTTTAACATAACTTAAGTCATACTAATGGAGTTTAGCAGGGAAAGATTTGTTTGTCCTGTAGGAACTCTGGTGGGGAGACTGTGGGACATATGAGTTTATTCTTGGCAGGGAGACTAAAACCTGACCAATTGCAGTCCAGGACCAATAACCTCACAGAGTGGGTTCCTGGGTAGAGAGGGCAAATAGCCAGAAAACCATAGAGGGATGTGGATTACGGAGAAGAGTTTTGCTTTATAATGTAGTTATTATTATTCAGGTTAGGTGATCTCAACAGATCAGAAAACTGACATTGAAAAGATAGCTGGTTAGTCACAGTTCCCAAGGGGAGGGGCGCAGCACACCACAGGGGGACACATGGGGAAACACCAGAGTTGGTTAGGAGGTAGAATAGTGGGAAGAAAACCTAGGCAAAAGCCATTATTGTGTTTTCCATGGAAAGGGACAGGCAAGGCAGAGTAAGCAGGTTTAAGATTGGTTACTTTGGATAATTTCATCAGGCTTTGGTGTAGAGCAGCTGTCTTGAGTTATCTGGTACCTGGCCTTGGGGTGATTAGGACAGGGAAGACTGGCCTGGCATATAAGAGCCAGATATAAAAGAGGAGCGTGTGTGTGTGTGTGTGTGTGTGTGTGTGTGTGTGTGTGTGTGTGTGGTGAACTCTGGATGGGTTAGTTTGCATAAGAAAGGTACATTCCCACTCAAGTTGTTTGCTATCTTGGACACATTTGTTGGGGGTGTTTCTTTGACCCTTTTCCCTCTTTAGAAAAAAAAGTGCCGCTCACTGACAGCGTTTGTTTATCATGCGTAGGAAAGCTACATTTTCTAGGATTTGGCATTTTCAGCATTTGAGAATCACTATATTTTGTAAATGGAAATACCACTACTAAAAACAGAATGCTATAAATAGAATGATGTCATTTGTTTTCAATCAATATACTTGAGCAATGTGAAAATAATAATAATAGTGAGATATTTTGTGGCAAATATCTTGGGATATTTGGGATAGAGGTAGGACTAGGATTTTGGGATAGAGTTAGGACTAGGATTTTTTTTCCTGGATAAAATGAGAAAGCCTCACAAGGAGAATACCTCTGTTTCCTGTTCTGCCTTTGGTTATGATTGCGATACCTGCAGTTGTCGCAACTGTTTTGTGGCTATGAGGCAACTAGCATGAAAATTTAAAGTCTATATGATAAAGAAGGCAGAGCAGAAGGATGGAAGAACATGGATCCTTACTATCATCCTTGAGTTAAAGAATCTATTCTGAAACTGCCTATCTTTATACTTTGAGTTAGTAATAATAAATATCATTGTGAATTTGCTGTTACCTATAACTGAAAGCATTCTGTACTGACACAGAAAATTTATGATAAATAATAAAATAAATGTTTATGTTGGGTGAGTGGCTCATCATGAGGGTTCTAAATTTACTTTCTGGCATTTTTATCTTTTTAGCTTAAGTGAAAATTGGGTCTATCAATGTATCATCAGAGTTTTGTCAAGGGACAAATGGAACATTCAGAAGTGATGATTGAAGAGAGTTAAAGGGATTATTACAAAGGTGAAGTCAGGCTTAAGGGAAATTAACAGAGGCTGATGAAGCACCCTAAGGCTGGATATAATCATGTAACTAAGGGGACAGGAGAGGAAGTGGGTCCCAGAACTTGGTGAGAGCTGAGCTGTAAGAGAGGAGCTGTGGCCTTAGGGGGAGCAGAAAGCCACTGCTAGCCCACGGCCCCAAAGGGAAGGAGCCAGGGGAACAAACACCTAGACCTCTTTCTCAGCCCACTCTGCAGACTCCTGCTAGTGCCTCCCATTACCAGGGACAAAGGATCAGAGAGCCAGAGGAGATGAGCTGGACAAGTCAGCATAAAGTATGAGGGTGTGGTGGTGGGGGGGGCAGTTAGAAGGGCCAAAGAGAATAACCAGAATTAGATTCCATCACTGGTTTGTGTGGACCTAAGTTTGTCACATCTTCTAAGTCATTCATGCTAGCATCAAGACTCCTTGAACTACCTAAAACCAGACTGCTTTCTCAGGAAATCAAAACCTTTTATTGCAAATGCTTTTCAAATTTCAGAACATCTCTGGGTAACTAAGAGTAAGTACACTAAGTCTCAGTTACAGGAATTTTTGCAAACAGGAAAACTGGGGGCTGTAAGAAATGAGCCCTGGGCCTCTAGTTAGGTGTCCGTTGCCTCTGCCAGCATTGGGCTGCATGGTCCTTCTGCTCATTACCATTAAAGAGAGTTGTTCCAATTTTTCTGGCAGCAGCTTCCTTGGCTCTTTTTTGAGGTCTGTTATTGAGTACATATTTTACCTTATTATTATCACATTTTTGAAAAGTTGGAAGTAATGGCATGGGTATAGAGAGTGCCCCCAGGTAATAAAAGTACAATAAGAATGAGGACTTGGGGTTTCCTGCTTGTCACAGTGTCTCCCTGAGCTCTGAAGAGAGTGTTCTATTAAATGTGACTATTAAATCAGCAGCTTATGAGGTAGAACAATTCATCAGCTGTGATACTCTGTTGTAGGAGTCAGGAAGGTTCAGAAATCCGTGGAAAATTACCCTACTGGACAGCAGGGCAAGTTATCATCACCTCTTAAGCTCAATGGCACATCATAGAAGCTTTTAATTTTTTTCCTCCTCCAAATTAAAACAGTAATACATATGCCCAGCTAAAATTTAGATGGTACAAAAGGAAATATATTAGTATGGGAGTTTACTGGTGTCCAATTTTTCTTCCCAGAGGCAACTACTGCAATGGTTTCTTGCCCAGTGTTCCCAGATGTTCTAGGAATGTACGATTATATATGTATTCTTTTTAAAAAAAATGAACATATGCGTAACATTTATGTTGTGTTGTTGGTGCCTCTCCCAGATGGGGGACCCATCCCCCTGCTGCTGTGAGCATTGGTGGCTAATGGCTGTCAGCTGCCACCTGCCACCTTTGTCCAAGGATTCCCTTTGGCCAAATAGAATCTGCCATTGTAACCATGCACATCTTTTACTTCTTTAAAATGACACTTTCTCTTTCTCCTTGATTCAAACTGGCTTTTTTTTTTTTTCTTTCCTTACCCTTCTGCATACTGAATGACCACTCTCTTAATTATTAAGCCCTTAGGACAGCAGCAAACAATCTTAGGAACAAAGCCTCAGGTCTGTTGACCACAAAAACAGAGTTTCAGTAGTCAAACTAAAGATAACTTCTTGCTCCACACCCATAAAGGCCTAATGACCCTACTGGCATATCCTTAAAACAGGAGAGAACAGCGCTATGATTGACATCAGGATTTGATGCAGTGATCAACTGTCTCCCACCCTAGCCTGACCAATCAGTAGAGCCCATAACCCCAAATCTCTTAGCTACCATGACTAATGAGTTTTCCCCTATATAACCTGTCCCCTAGATGTCATTGGGGAGCCAGGTCTTTGACCGCTACCTCACTATGTCTCCAGGCTTGGCACCATCTCCTTAAATAAATGTCTACTTTCTTTGCTGCAAACTCCTGCCCATGTCTCCTTTGGCTTTGATGTGTGCAGAACAAATGAACACCCTGAGTTTAGTAACACTTTGCTGGTTATGCTCCCCTACTCTCAGGCAGCTTGCAGAAAAATCACTTGATGGCAGGAGGGAAATGAAGATCCAGCCCATTCAGTTAGGAGTGGAATATTGATTGCTACTGATATGCTGTGGCATATCAGGAACCAGAAAAGATACAAGCAAAAGAGAATGTACTAACTGGTACCGTCTCTGGTGTTCGAGAGAGGTTTTGGGGAAATTATTATTTATAATGATTGTGGAATTGGGTGACTGTTACTAAATAAGCAATGTGTGAGAGTGACAATGCTTCTTTAGCAGTATTTAAAGAGAATTTTATCTTTGGCAGGCCAAGGGCAGCTAGAGCTGAAGACCAGACATAGAGCTTAGCTGTAAGAGTGGCAGAACTTCAGAGAAGGCCGAACTCTCAGGAGAGGCAAATCTCAAGTCCAAAGTCAGGGCCATAATAGAAAAAAAAGTAGAACTCTGAAAAGAGAAGAGATAATGAATGTTGATGAGGCTGTGGAGAAAAAAGAACCCTTGTGCACTGTTTGTGAGAATGTTAATTGGTGTAGTCATTATAGAAAGCAGTATGGAAGTTCCTCAAAAAATTAAAAACAGAACTACCATATAATCCAGGAATCCCACTTCTGAGTATATAACCAGAGGAAGTGAAGTAACTATCACTGTTCTTGGACCTGGAATTTATGAACTGAAGAAGAGACTGGGTGTCTATGAGGAAGAACCTAGAACACCATGTTAAATATATTCAAATTTCTTCAGTCCTTCTCCAAAATGATTTATGCTTATTTCCTTGGATAATCGTATACCAGGGAAAGAGGAATACTGTGGATTTTTGAGGGATGTAGAATATAAGGTCTAAGTTGATGGGGATACCCAGGGATCCAAAGTACTGTCACAAGCCCCTCATTAGAGTAGAGGCATGCTGAATTCAGATAATAAATACTATCTTCACTTAAGTCTGTCTCACAGTGGGTCCACTGAGTCCTCTCACCAACCTGATTCCTGAATATAGAATTGGAATAGACATACAGAACCCTCACATTGGTCCTTAACTCAGAGTGTAAGAGCTATTGTAGTAGGAAAAGCCCAGTGAAGCCCCTGGAATGGACTCCCACCCTCACCCCCCACTGTCCCCAACTAAGATAAATAAACAAAAACAATATCACTTCCAGGGGAAAATAACATTCACATGGAATGGACGACATTACATTGTTACAGTCTTACTCTGGGACTATGTTCATTTTCCTGTTTTATGTCATGTTCCAAAGGGACCTGGACCATCTAATCATCCCACAGAATATCACATTGGTCTGTCATATTGAAATATGTTAGTCAGAGTGAGTTAACCAGAAAGACAAGTAATCTAGGTGCCTTGATGAAACACATACATTCCAAAGGGTGGATAAATTCCATGAAAATTCAGAAACCCGTTACACTGATGCAAATTTTAAGTAACAGTTATTTTTAAATTTTTGACATAATTTTATAGTTGTAAAGATGCAAAAAGAGAACCGAGGTTTTCTGTATACACTTTACCCAGCTTGCCTTTGTGTTAACATCTTGTGTATATCAAAGCAAAGAAAATAACGTATAATACTACTATTATCTAAAGCACAGAAGTTATTTGGATGGTGAAATGGTATAGTGGTCTAGGGCATATTCCAGGCACTTCCTCCCAAATCAAGGACAACTTATTGTACCTTGCATCTTCTACCTCAATGAAAGAAGCATAACATTTTATAGATCTTTTTGGGTGATGTGGAAGATGGCTAGTTTTAAATAGTACTAAGATCAAGAAAGGACTCAGCAGCATCTTCAACCTGCAGTAGAAGCAGCCCTGCCACTTGGGTCATACCACCTGACACATCTCATGAAACTAGTGGTATCTGTGGAAAGGGAAAGGCCTTGACCTTCTGGCACATTCCCCAAAAGAGTCACAATGCAGCCCTTTAGGGTTGCAATGAAGCATGGCTATGCCAACTGCAGGAGAGAGCCATAAATATTTGAGAAGAATCTCTTGACATGCTAACTGAGCCCTGATAGAATTTGAGCATCTGATCAGGGCACCTCGAGTGACCATTGCAACCCAAACAGCCCAATGTAAATTGGTTAATAGCAGACCTATTCACAAGTGTGGGTGGACCTAGTAACAATGTTTTAAAATGGAAGTGGTACATCTGATGTTGAGTTTTAGTGGGCCTGGAGGACACACGTAAACGGCATGAACAGATTGCCCAGGTTCTCATTTCTCCTACCACTGTTGCACTACCATTCCTTCCTTAATCCATGGGGAGTTCCCTTGACTAAAGGAAAAGCCTGAGCTTGGTTGTGGATGAAAGAGGCTGCTACTTCACTGCAGACCTACTCAGGGTGAGAGTGATCCTCCTCCTTTACTATTACTATTATTATTATTATTATTATTATTATTATTATTAATTTGCTATATAGCCATTAAATCAATTAACTAGCTAATTAATTAATTTTGTTGTCTTCAAAAATTTCTTGGCAGTTACTCACAAATTTCATTTGAGCACACGTTTAAGTCTCAGCAAAGGAATAAAATACTGAAGGATTTTGACTTTAGTTTTGAGCCCGTTTTCTCTTGACCAGTATAGACAGTAACCCTCCTAATGGGCAGAGTTTAGGCCAGGGGTACAGGCTACCCATTTGTGTGGGAGAGAATTGACTCAGGAAAAGGATCTACATGGATATGGTGGAGGCTAATAGCTGAGTTGACTGGTGAGGGGTCTGGAAGGAGGAAGCTTGGAAGATTGGAGACAAGAAAGTTTAAGGTAGAGACCTAAGGGAGTGACCACAAATTGTGAGGATTTTTATACCATATGTTAATAAACTGCAACAAGCATTCAATACAGCTTGGGAGAAGAGTGAGGAATTGGGGCATTGGTATTAGAGAGACCAGCATTCAAATCCCTGACTCTGCCATTCATGGCCTGTGAGACTGTGGGCAGCTTGCTTAATCTTCCTAAGTCTCATCATCTCCATCCAGCAAAAGGATGTTTTGAGGATTAATTGATGTACACAAAGGGCATATATGGTAGCTGGCACATTGTGTGCTCAATAAATGGCAGTTAGTTGTTATTGTTATTTCATTCAATACATTCAACAATCCTAAGAGATAAGGACTAATAGTAAAGTGTATCATTTAAGAAACTGAGGTCCAGGGAAATTAAGTGACTTAACCATATTTTCAGTTTATCAAGTGTCAGAAATGGGATGCAAATGAAAATTTGTTTAGCTTCCAAGTCTATGTATGGCTTTATAGTCTGCCTCCAAATAAATGTACTAGAAATGATATGTGACCAGGGCTTGCTACAGGGTAAATTCTCTCTTCCCTACAACAAATCTGAGAGGTGTGAAGAAAAGGAGATCTTAAATCTGACAGGCTTAGTGACCTAAAGTAATCTGATCACAGAGTGATCTGATCACATATTCCTAACTGGACAGGTCATAATGGGCAGTTATGCTTCAGGCTTATAACTTCTCTAGAAAAGGGTTTATCTTTGTCTTAAGCTCTGTCCATCATTTTTGTGTCAGTAGATTAACACATCTTTGAAATGTCAGAATAATCCTCTTTTTCTCAGATCCCTAGAAGTCATAACCACCTGAAAGGGAGCATGTAATCAATTCAAAATGTATAAAAGGAACTGTAGATCTCTTATTCTCTGGAGCATGAGATTTTGCCTTCAGCATGTTGTCAATTTAGCTCAGATAAACTTAAAACAAATCTCTACAGGTTTGAACATTCTTATGTGGACAAGGGAAAGATTATTCTCCCTATTTTATACATGAAGGAACTTGAGCATCTGAGTGATTACATGACCTGACTAAGGTCATAATAACTAAAAAATGGAAGAAAGTGGGATTTGAGTTACTTTCTCTGTACTACTTAAATAAATACTCTCTTACTAGGGGAAGGATTGGTAACAGGATTTATTTTAGGGAAATTCTATGGGGAGATTCTAAGAAAACGATTTTTACATTGTCAGTGCAAGAACATCCAAACTTGTAGAGAATTTTAATAAGTTTTTCTGAGCCAAAATTGATGACAGTTGCTGGAAAGCAAGACCTCAATTGCTAGAGAGAGGACAGTATATGGTTTATTTTATGGTTCTGAAATTAAGAAGGGAACGTAAGAAAGAGTACAAAAATTGAGAGAAAGCAAGGTGGGGATTGTATTATAAAATTGATAAGATTATATGCTCTCTTAAGGGTGGTTATGCTTATTTCAAAGGTGTGTTAAAGATAATAGTTTATCTTTGCATCACTGTACCTTCCAGGCCAGCTGAGAAAGTGCTCTACACATTTGAATATAGCAGATGTTGATTAAAGGTTAACTGACTTGAATGAATCATCCTGGTTTTTTCCTTATTTCACCTTTTGGCTTTTGGCCTTTTTTGGGAGTGAAATGATGGGATGGGGAGGAAAGATAAACTATTATTAATTTCAAAACCCATCTCCAATGCCTTCAGGGTCTTTCCTCTTAAAAACTTGTAGGACTTGTGTGTGTGTGCACATGGGGAGATGATTTAGAAACCTTTTACTCTAAAGATAAAAAATGTGACCTAAGGTCACAGAGGCTTTCTAAAGTCACAGAGCCTTTTCTATTAGCATTTTCTTTTGTTATAGATTATCTTCATTTTTCTAACACAGTTTTACCACATCTTAAACATTTCAATATTTTTGAAAAAAATTGGTGAGGGGTTGAGCTGACTTATGAGTGGAACACAGAAACTTGATTCACAGAGACTTTGGGGGTACAGTTTAGCTACATTGAAGCTATGCATTTCTAACATAGATATTATTATTACACGTCACAAATGATTATGTGTGAGGACGGAAAACTTGTACTTAAAAACAAAGTTCACCTCCCTCCCCCTCTCTTACTGAATAGACGAATACATAAACATGTGAATGACTGGCTCTGTGTGTGGCTATGTTTTACGACTTTTAAGATTTTAATTCAGTAATCTTTGTTGAAGATCAGCAGGAGGAGGGATTTCTGTAGGAAATGAAAAGAGGTTTAACTCCAGTTCCTACCGTTTCCGGGCTTTAAAGTCTAGTAGGTTAGGGACAGACACGCCACAGTAGGAAGTAATGAAGTCTACTAGAGGCATGATGAAAGGGCTGTGGGGGTTCAGAGGAGGTTAAGTTTCCCCAGGACTGGGGAAATACTGCGCGTGCTAGGAAGAGCTTGGCGCAGCGTATGAAGAATCTAGTTTCTAGAACAGGTTCTCCCTCTGATTTGTCCCTTGACTTTGCACTTGTAAATTAGGTTTGTAAATTAAACTCCCCAGATTTGTTTTCCACTCTGAAACTCTAGGAGTTGGATGGGCCATCAGGTCTCTAGGACAACGCCCTCTGTGAGATTTATTTCTATTGTCTCTCGCCCCTACAGAGCTCACTCTCTCCGTGCAGGCAATGGGTGCGGCCCCTTTAACGGAGCCCTCGACGGTGGGTGCCCCGGGAGCCCTGCGCTAGGAAGCAGGGGCGGGGCGCCAGGGACCCAGGCTTCTCACGCTGCTGGGGACGCCGTCGCGTCACGGAGCTCGCAGCCAATCAGTGCAAAGCCTGTCGGGACGCATTACTAGGGCGACCGGCCGGACACCTCCCCGCCTCGGGATGAATTAGCGGCGGGTTCTAACCCGAGGTTGTGACCCCACGGATTCCCCGGTTCGCCCACGTGCTCCCCACGGTGTCACGCGTGATCCCCTGCTGGCCACAGGTGGGACACTGGGACTGTCAGGTGGGGGTACGGCGCGGGGAAAATGGCGGCGGCGGCCAGGGTATCCCCGAGTTGGTGGAGGGGGAGCGGCCCTAGGGGCTCTTCCCCCTGACCCACGGGCCTCTCGGGCTGTGTCCGGGGTAACGGTCATCCCTGGAATGGGGGTCCCGACGTAGGTGGCGGCGTCGCCGGCTCAGGTAAGAGGAGGTGCGGGGAAGCAGGCAACGGCGTCAGGGGCTGCGCCGGCGGGGTCCGCGAGGTGGCCGCGGGGTGTGGAGAGCCAGGTGTCCCGTCGCTGTTGACACATGAGCGTTAGCAGGTTCCTGCTCCAGACCTGGACGGGTGTGGGAGCTGCACCGCCCTGAACGCAGTCCGAGCTCTGCAGCGGTTAAATCAGATGTGCAAAACGTCCCAAGTGGCCGCCACGTGAGAGTCGTGGACGTGAGTTGTCGACGGCGTGGGCTGGAGCTGCTTTATCTGTGTATATTCCAGGCGCCAGACACCTGCTTGCCTGTCGGTTCCAGGAAAGGAAAGGCAGGCCTTACTCAGGGGCCGATGTCAAGTCTGATCATTAGGGTGTATCTTCTGCTTCCCCATTCGAAGAGAAGAAAAAGGAAGATAGGGCACCTAGGTGTTGTTTTGGAGAGGTTTTGCTTTCTTGTACTTAACCTGGTTCAGGTGAGTTCCCCAGGAGCATTGAATCTACCTTCGAAGCTCATTAATTGTATTCCATGTGAACGTGTCTGTCAATAAGACAAGATTTAAATTTAGTTTAGCCAAAGGAAGTATGGAAACTAGGTATCGGTAAAGGTCTTACAGAGATGAAATACTGGCTATTCATGTTGGCGGCTTCTTTGTGCAAAGGCATGTCATGAAAAATAACTAGTTGGTTTAGTTTTCAGAAAACTTGACGAAAATTCTTTTTTGCAAAACTTACGTTTTTAAAAGTAAAAAAAAATAAATCTTTTTACTAAAAAAATTTAAATGGCCACTTTGTACTTTGATGTGACAGATAAGCATAATATTAAGGGACTTTTTGGTAACGGGCTTGATTTTGTGGAGTGCCTTGTTCTGTTATTGAGAAGGCACAGTGGCACTGTGTTCAGTAATCAGTAGCTATTGTCTTTCGAGTGCCAGTTATGGGTCAGGCACTATGAAAGTGAGGTGTGTCTCTCTCTACCTTTTAACTTGAGCAGATGGAGTAAGTTCATCTGTTGCCACCCAGCTTTTAGGCTGGCTGTTGCTGACAACCAAGAGGAAACAATGGGGACAACCCAAAAGAATCTTCCAAACTGGATCCATGGAGATTTACTCAGTTTAGTTACAACTCTGCCACTTAAAATATCTTAGAGAAGTCATACAACCTCTCTGTTAGTACCTTACCTCTGAAATGGGCATAGCATTTTTGTCCAAACTCATTGTACTGTTGTGAGAATACATAAAAGGGCTTTAAAACGTCAAAAACACTTGGTAACAGATGATATTTACTCTGACATTTACTCACTACACATTTACCCTGCCAGGCTAACTCAGTCACCCAGAAACATTGTAAAGTGGCCACTTTTATCATCTTTGTTTTACAGACAAAGAAACCGAGGCACACTGACATTTGTTATTTGCCCCAAGTTGTACAACTAACATTGTGATTCCAGCTTATGTTCTTAACCACCACATACTGTTTTTCTGTATCCTGCAGATGTGTTACGTGTTAGAGAGATCAATATAAACAAATTTTTCATTGAAGTAATTTTGTTTATGATCTTTTAGTTGTATAAATAATAACTGATTCATTCCATTGGCATCCAATAGTGAATTATATGGTGATTACTATTTGGTGATTACTATATGGTTATAGTATATGGTGATTAGTTAAGTGGTGTATTCATGCTATCTTTGATTCTTATTTTAAAAAATATTTTAAAACAAAGAGTTGTGACTAATTTCTAACAGGAAGCATAAATTAATAATTAAGGGGGATTTTAGTCTTTATTAAACTCTTTAAAATAGTTTGCTTTGTGACTTTTTTGTTAAATCTATATGTTTTATCTTGTTTTTAATGTAGGTTGGAACTACATAACTTTTAAAAGAAAACTTACATTAGGTTCATTGCTTTGACATATTTGCACTAATTTTTTAAATCTTTATAGAAAAAAAGATGACAAATAAAAGTGGCCGGGACATTAATTTTTTTCATTGAATCTTTATGGAATTGCCCTACCAAGTCCCTGGGATGTAAAGATTGAATTCTGACATTAATCTTGAGGAATCCAGGGAGAAGCCCCAGGTCCAAAAGTTTGTAGACTACCGAATGAAGCAAATAAATGATTAACTGAGGCAATGTGATAAGAACTCAGATATAGTCGCAGTGGGTACAGAGAGCTATGGGAACACATACAAGTGAAGTTGCTTCTGCTGGGGTGGCCCTGGCCAAGAAAAGAAGGGAGTTGACTATGGGATAAAGAGAGAAATGGCTTCTAGCCCACGGAGAGGGCATTGAGAGTGCATGGATGTCCAGGGGTCAGACCAGAGTATTGCTGGAGTTGCTTGGAGAGAAGCTAGGAAAGGTTAGGGCCAGAGTGAATTCCCAGCTAAGAGAGTGACTTTATCTCATGGGCAGTGGGACCTATAGAAGAATCTTAATCGGGTGAATAGCATGATCAACTTTATGTTCTAGAGCAGTGAGTTCGGTGACAGTGAAAGACAGTGTAAGGAGAGACTAGTTAAGGACAGTTTCCGTACTCCAGGTGAGATGGCGAGGGAGTGAACCAATGAGTTGGCTGTGGCAGAGTGGAGTCACTACATTTTGAAGGCAGAATGGAAGATTGACTAGGTGTGGGGGAGGGGACCACTTGGAGAGAGCAGACAGAGAAAAGTAAACTGTTTCGTGTTTGTTTTGTTTTGTTGTTAACTGTATGGTTGGAGATTGGAGATATTGTTAACTCATTTAAGCAAAAAGAGCAGGCAGTTCTTTGTTACTGGGTTTTAAAAAATTGTAAATCCTCTGAGATTGTTGAGACAAATGTAACAAAATCAGGCTTATAACCTCCTCTAGGCCTCTGATTTCTGAGACTGTAGAAAACTTTTATCATCAAAAGTCAGCAGGGTGTAGTGCAAATGTAGCTCCATTGTTGGAAAGTCACACTAAGGGAATGGGGCAAATTAAGGTGTGTTTGGGATAAACTGCTAGCATAATGGATATTAGAGGGCTTTTTTCCTTTAAAAAATTTTTTATTTTTCAATTAGAGTTGATGTTTAACATTATTTCTTTTTTCACATGAATTTTTAAATATATTTGTACAGAAGCCATTACAGTATGGAAGTAACCACAAATGAATTCTCTAGCTGTAAAACTGATCTCTGCTTAAACATTCATAACATTAGAGTTGTCTAGCTTCCAACAGTATAACATGAACACATTCCAAATCAACTGGAAGGCGAAACTGCAAACCTTGTAAAGTTGCAGGGTTTCATGAATTCAGAACAGGGTCGAGAACACCAAACATAAGCACTATATGATTCCATTTAAATGAAGTTCAAAAACAGCTACAACTGTTTCTTGGTGATGGAAGTGGGCACAGTGGTGGTGGTAATGGCTGGGAAGGGGCATGAGGAAACCTGAGATGCTGGAAATGTTCTGTGCCTTGATGAGTGGTGGTTACAGGGGTATAAGTATATGTAAGAATTCAAGCTGCACACCTAAGATTTGTGCATGTTACTGTTATATTTTTATTTAAAAAGAGGCACTAGCGAGAACTTGGCAGTGTTAGACCAATCAACTTTTGATGAGGAAAACCAGCAGAGTTGATGATGAGAGGCGCTTTAAAAGAATTTTAAAAGGGTAAGAGAGGCTCCAGGGGCATAAATGATGAAATACGTATGTATGTATGTGTATATATATATTTTTCCCCCAAAAAATGACTTTTATATAATTGTGTTGGATAAAGCAAATGAGAAATCGAGGCTGTCATATCATGTTCTTTTACAGTTTGATCACAAAATTATGTCCCAGACTCTACCAATTGATTACGTTCTTGTCTTAAGAATTAGTGCATAGTTGCAAGTGTAATGTAACTTTTGGTAAATATAAGATATACTGTGAAAATAAAATAATTTATATTTTGTTTAATTTTTTGGGGAAAACTAATCAGATCTCTTTAATCGTTATGAAATGCGATCTCTGTTTGAGAAATCACCTGGTGGCCTTTCTCCCGACTATGTTAATTGCTCTTGGATAATGAGGACTAGCTGTAATTCTTCTGGCTGCAAAGTGTCCAATGTCATAATGGGGCTAAGAAAAGCCTCTGGTGAGTTCCTGGTAGCAGTAAGATAAAAGCTCAAAGAGGCCTTTGTGAGCTTCAGTCCAATTTGACAGAGTGTGTTCATCGCACCTCTACCTAGTCTTCATCTGGCTAGGGCTTCGGGGATCCTTCTGTGACGACCCAGAAGAGGCAGATGGAAGGGACATCTGAGGGGCAGCCATCAGTGAAAGCTGTCTGGAGATGATTAACCACTTTATCGGCAGTTTTTCACAGTTGAGGTTTCTGAAAACATAAATTATTCACTTCCTCATGGGAAATAGATTACTGTTCTACAGACAGTAAAGGGAAGTCTTTTGCCACCCTTAGTTTTCTCTCTCATACAGGAGATCACCTCCATTGTACGTTTGTAAGTGAATAGATAATCCCCTTGGGAGAACTCATGGAGCAGGGAGATGGCATGTTGGTGAGCTGGTGTCACAAGCAAATGATGGATAACAGATAGGAATAAGAGAATGATGAGGGAAGAGAAGTGACTGGTGGCAGCCATTTTTATGGCTCTGTGTGGCTGGAGGGCAGAGTGAAAGGATTGTTTTTAACTCTGACAGCTACTCTTCCCTGACTGGAATATTTAGGTATTTTGGGAAGGCAGCTTTTTCTGTGGCTCTTACTATTTCTGCTGGCCTGTTGTTATAATGCAAATATTTTCTTAGAATTATTATTTTTTTCCTTTATATTGTGTCACCTTTAAATAAAAACTTGCTTGTATGGCATTAGGGAGGAAAATGATGGTTAAAATGAGTGGCTTGAACATCAAAATGTTTACTTACTTAGCTTGAACATTTTAGATACCTACCGTGAACTTGGTAATGGAGACAAGACAGAGTTAAATAAGACTTGGTTCCTGGCCTTGAGCTTACTGTCCAGAGGGGCGGGGAAGGGGAGAGATAAACAGATCAATGACTTTGGTATAGAGATCATTGGGATTTTGTCACCTCTTATCATGTCTAGGTTTTCTATGATGAATGGTAAGCAGGGCAGTGGTGAAAACTATGATGAGGTCCAAAGGTAGTAATGGTTAATAGATAATAATAATAATAAGACAGCCAACATTTATTGAGTGCTTACTAGATACTGGGTTCATTTCTAAGTGCTTTAAGTTTTTAACCCCTTTAACCCTATTGTAATCTTCATTTTACCTCTGAGGAAACTGAGGCCCAGAGAGGGTAAACAACATGGATTAGAACCTAGGTAGTCTAATTCCAGAGTGGTGCTATAATGCCTGCTTTAAGGCACTTTAAATTTAAAATATAGCATACTTATGTGGCTTTAAGTGTAAGAGATTGATTATAAGTCTGTACCTTGTATTATAAGTTATGTCCAAAATTTTTGAATACGCATGCAGAATGTAATTTCCTGTAGCTGCTTATGGTGATTCCCTCTATTGGAGTTTTAAATGAGACATTCCTTTTGCCCTTTTCACCTTTCACCGTGCTACATGCTTGTTTTGGCACTGTTATATTACTCCTGCGTGTTCTATTATAGCATTCCGAAATTCATTAAAAATATTGAATTTTTACTGTTTGTCTTATAAACATACACATTGATATTTTATGATGTATTGAAGCTAGAGAATTTGTGAATTACTGGAATAACATAGTTGTGAATGTGAATAACTACAGATTTAAAGTTAAATTGAATTTTTAGCATGTCTGTTCATTAGACCGAATTGATTAAAAGAAGAATTATGTTTGCTTTGTTCTCTGCCAGAATGGGAGAGGAGCCTAGAAGCGGATTGAAATAATCTAGTCCAGGGAATGCTAAAGAACCCTTATTTTGCTGAATTTATTTATGGTAATAATGAAACCAGTACAATTTAGCTTTTCTTTCTTACAGAGAAGAAATGCACTAGAAGTCAGAGTTAATCAAGATTGAGTCTTTGCTAGAGCTACCACTATAAACAGTTCTTGTCTCTGGAGTGGGCTAATCTTCAGTGAACTGAGACCAAATTGGATATAATTATCCCCAAAGCAATATTTCTTTCTTTTTATCTGGATTTCTTTAACCCTCAAAAATTAAGGGTGCTATGTATTATTTTGAATTAAGGACTCTAAAATTGCATCTGGTTTTCTTTTTTTGCAATCCTGCTTCAGACTTCTCAAGAGCCTTTTTCATGCATATTTGTGAGCTCTTTACATTTTAGGAAATGGGTATTTGTATTAGTTTCTTGTGGCTGCTGTAACAAATTACCACCAACTTGGTGGTTTAGAACACCAGAAATTAATTTTTTCACAGTTCTGGAGGCCAGAAGTTCAAAAGCAGAATCAAGTGTTGGAGAGCCATGCCACCTCCAGAGAGTCTTGGGGAGAGTCTGCCCCTGCCTGTTCTAGTTTCTGGTGCTTGTCTGCATTCCTTGGTTTGTGGTAAAGCACCCCAGTCGCTGCCTCTGTGGTCACATCTCTTTTTGTTTGTGAGAGGGGTACAAATCTCCCTTTGTACCCCTCTTAGAGGGATATATATATAATTATATTTAGGGCCTATGATGATCCAGGATAATCTGCCCTCTTAAAATACTTAATCATACCTACAGAGGTGATATTTTCCCCCTTCTCCCACGTATGGCAACATTTACAGGTTTCAGGAATTAGGATGTGGGTATCTTTTAAGAATGTCCTTGTTCACCTGTGTTTTTGTTAAGCTATGTTTTGCAGGTGAAGAGATTGAAGTCACAAAGTTAGAATCACTCTCAGTATATATGTTTCTCTACTACCTACTTCCTTAAGGAAAAAAGTAATAACTCTATATGTGGATTTGTTATACAGCAGTGATTAGGGATTCCTTTTTTTTTTTTTAAATTAGACGCTACTTCGAGATAATTGTGGAGCCACATGCAGTTGTAAGAAATAATAGAGATCCCATGTATCCTTCACCCAGCAATTTTTGCAAGGTAACACCTAGCAAAATTATAGTACAGTATTACAACCAGAATATTGACATTGGTACTTCCAAGATACAGAACAATTTCACCATAAGGATCCCTTTCATAGTCCTTTGATAGCCACACACCCCCTTTCCTGACCACTGACAAACACCACTATGTTCTCTATTTCTATAATTCTGTCATCCTAAGAATGTTATATAAATGGAATTATACAGTGTGTAACCTTTGGGGATTGTCTTTTTCATTTATCATAATTCCCTAGAAATTCTTCTAAATTGTTGGCGTGTATCAAGTTTGTTCTTTTTTTCTTGAGTAGTATTCCTTACTATCTTTAGTATTCTTTGGTGTGGTTGTACCCACTGAAGGACATCTTGAGTTAGTTCTAGTTTTTGGCTATTATGAAAAAAGCTGCTATGATCATTCATGTACAGGTTTTTGTGTGAACATAAATTTTCACTGGGATAGCTGTCCAGGAGTGCAATTGCTGGGGCATATGGTAGTTGCATAGACACATGGGTTTATTTTTGAACTCTCAGTTTTATTCCACTGAACTATTACGTCCATCCTTATGCTAGTACCACACTGTCTTAATTACTGTTGCTTTGCGGTAAGTTTTGAAAACAGGAAGTACGTGTCTTCCTCCTTTGTTCTTTTATAAGATTGTACTGTCTATTTTGGGTTCCTTTCAAGTCCGTATGAATTTTAGAATCAACTTGTCAATTTCTAGAAAGAAGTCAGCTGCGGATCTCAGCGTTTTTTTAAAAATATTCATTGAGTTGTGCAAGCATCACCACAATTTAAGAATATTTTCATCACCTTAAAAAGAAATTCGGTGTCCATCAGCAGTGACATCTTATTCTCATCTCCCTTCCTTCTTTTGTCTAGGCAACTACTGTACTAATCTACTCTTTGTAGATTTGCCTATTCTGGGTATTTCATATAAGTGGAGCCATACAATATGTGGTCTTTTGTGTCTGGCTTCTTTCATTTAGCTTAATGTTTTCAAGGCTCAGACATATTGCAGCATGTAACAGTACTTAATTTATTTTTATGGCTGAGTAGTAATCCATTGTGTGGATATGCCACATTTTAGCCACTCATCAATTGATAGTGGGTTGTTTCCACTTCTTGGCTATAATGAATAATGCTGCTATGAATAGTCTTGTACAAATTTTTATGTAAGTGTATGTTTCCATTATTCTTTGATATACACCTCGGAGGTGATTTTCTGGGTCATGTGGTAACGGTATGTTTAATCTTTTGAGGACCTGCCAGACTGTTTTCCAGGTTGTACCACTTTACAGTCCCAGCAGCAGTGTGTTGAAGGTTCCCATTTCTCCACATTCTCATCAGCGCTTGTATTTTCTGTCTTTCTGATTATAGCATCCTAGAGAAGTTGTTTTATAAACAGCCTGGTGGGTGTGAAATGGTATCTTATTGTGGTTTTGATTTGCATTTTTCTGATGGCAAATGATGTCAAGCATCTTTTCTTGTGCTTGTTGGGTATTTGTATATTTTCTTTTGAGAAATGTCTATTCAGATCCCTTGCCCATTTTTTAATTGGGTTATATGCCTTTTTACTACCTAGTTTCATTTTGGGTGAGTTGTGTGCTATCGAGGAATTGGTCCATTGATACACAGAGTGAGACTTCTGGCTGCTGGGCAGGGTGGAAGTTTCAGCTCCTCCCTAGTCCTTCACTGATACTACTCTGCTCCCTTACTGTCCCTACATAGCTTCTACTGACACCACTTGGAGAGAATGGCCTTTTTACCCCTGGGAGGTGCTGAAAGTTTTTATTCTCTACCAGACCTTGTTTCATACCACTCACATGGGGATGCGAAGGGATGCCTAATTACTGTCATGGGAGAAGTTCAGGCTGTCCAGGTGGTCTCCATAGATGCTGTGTGGCAAGGGAAGTGGGTCTTACTACCACCTGGCAGGGAAGAAAGTTTTGTCTTCGATATTACCTCTACGGGGATAGGAAGTTGGGGTGGGTCATGCTGAGGCACAGCTTTACAGCCTGATGAAACTGAAGGTTTAGGCTCCCTGCTTGACCTTTGCTGTGATAGTTTGGGGTGAGCCACAGTTTTTTTTCTGTGTTTTTTTTTTGCTGGAGTACACTGGTTATTGCATAAAAAGTTTCTGTTTTGCTATGCTGCTCTTTTCTTGGTCCTTTGAAAGAGCAAGGGCTTTGTTTTATCTGCCCCTTTTGCATCTGGATTACTGGTTTCTTCAGCTCCCTCTCCGTGTGGTATATGATGCAGACGGAAAAGGAGACTCACCACTGTGTGGTTTCGTGGGTTCCAGGGTCCATGGCTGGTTTGCCTCCTCTTCACTTTTTAGTCTTTTTTCATTTGTTTTATATACAATGTTCAGAATTTTTAGTTGCATTTAACTGGAGCAGTAGGGAAAAGTACATTTACTCAATTTTACTGGTTATGTAAATTGGACTAGGATTACTTTTGTTGACCTTAAGTAAAAAATCAGCCAGATATTTCTCCAGCAAATGTTTTTTTTCAGGAATAACAAAGAATTTCAGTCTGGATCATGCAACTATGGCAGGCCATGTGCGAGTTCTCTAATAAAAAGAAGAGGAAACTCTTATAGAGGGGAGGAGAGACTTGGGAGGGCTGTTAGAGTTCTTCCTTTTGTGCTTTACTATTGTCGTAGGGGGTGAGAGCTCCCCCTTCTGGCCTCTGTACTTCATTTTAAATGAGGTTGCTGTTCACTAATTTTTCATTCTTTCTTATGCAATAAAATTAATTTTGAGTCAGTTGGTTGGAAGTGACAGTTTAACTATATGTCTTTATTTCCCCAGAGAGTAATTCTGTGGGTCACTGTTCAGTAAAACCAAATCCTTATTAGTTTTAGATCTCTTAAGAAGCTTGACCATCTAATGAATTCATTTATTTTTGCATTTGTATATAAATTTGTAGCCTAAATTTATGGTTTAGTATGTGATAAAGAAAAATTTATCTGAGTGAAACAGTAATTTTTTTAGAAGGGGCTAACTCAGTTTTTCTAATGGTGGTTAGAGATCTTAAAGGTATGATTTTTTTTTTCTCATTGAAGAAATAGACATTGTGCATAGTGGTTATTTGTGAAAGTCTTTGAAATGCACCAAATGATTACTTGGCATCTGTCTTCTTTGGAAGATAGGTGATGTCTAGAACACTTTTTCTGGCAATCTAATCTATAGGGTCTGCAGCTTTTATTTTACAACTTTTGTTGTAAAGTTGTGAATAACTTAAAGCAATGCAAATAATTCTTGTCCTTAGACATGCAAATGAATTTGTTGGTTGGAGATACAGTTGTTTTTTTTCCCACCTTTGTAGAAGAAATCCGTTTTGGATCTATTAAGCAGATCTTTTACCATTTCTGCTTGCCTCTAAGTTTATGCTTTTTGGATTTGTGTTTGAACCAAGTGGAACCATCTTATTTGTTCTGTAATTAATGAGTTAAGTAAAATCATAGATAGATATTCATTTTATATTTGTATGGAAGACACCGAGTTATTTGTTTGTTTGTTTAAATTATCCTTTAATAGTTTGAACTCTGCATTTCGCCTGATGGACTTGAATCCCAATGTAGCACTTACCGTCATTGTGATTTGGAGCAGGGAATTTTGTTTTTTAACCTAAGTCTGTTTACTCACTGTAAAAAGGGGCCACAGTGCAATTTTTCTGTTGTGGTGGTTGCGAGGATTAAAAGAGATGATGCAAGTGGCACATTTCTCACAGCACCTCATACATCTTAAGAATTCTTTTTTATTAGAAGGCTGTGGGCAACTAATTTTACCTTCTTGAGACTTAATTTCTTAATCTGTTAAAAAAAAAAAAAAAAAAAAGGAAGGGGCTTTTTCCTTGGTTAGGATGTAAAGTTTCCCTGGCACGAACTGGAAGGAATGGAATGCGGTAACTGACAATAGTTGCTTTTGAAAGGAAGGACATTTTTTAACATGCGGGTGCCCTTGCTGATCTGCGAACGGGGAAGGTAGAGTTTGCTGTGGTGAGCAGTTAGTTGGAGCAGCAGCTTGCTAGCTCACTTTGGAAACATTGGGAAGATCTGCTCTGCCTGCCTTTGTACTAGGAAGAAGCTTTATGTCTGGAAATGTGGCTTAACAGGGTAACAATTATCATTTTGCTTTAAAAAAATTTGGAGGATAGATCTTAATAGATGGAAAGCTTTGAGCTCAGTGCCTTGACAGAGCATGTGGGCATGCTCTTTAGGGAGTAGGAATCTGAAAGGGCTGAATTTTGCTTAACCTAGGGGTAACCATTTGGAGCTTCAAGGACAGTTTTTGGTTGAGTAGGAATGTGGGTGATTAAAGGAGAGGAACAGGAAAGTTGGCTCAGGGATATCTGTTATTTAAATGATCTGTTCTTTCAGACCCTTCGTTTTACTTAAGGTTTTTGGGGGAGTGTTTTGGGAGGGGTAAGGGTGAATGGAAGCAGGGTAAAATTGGTGAATTGGCTGAGTTGGAAGAGGGGATCCTGAGGCTGAGAGACTTTAAGCTCCTCAGAAATTGTTAGTGATCTCAGGCAGACATTGGCTTTCTGTGGTTTTTGTAATTGGAGTAGTTAGTTGGGGGATGGTTCAAGCTAAGGGCATCCTCAGTTACTATTAGCTTAGGATAATGAAAATAAACCTCAACAGACATTGTCTACCATATGAACAACAAGAAGTTTATACATAGGTAGATAACTATAGTTATAATTGGTTTATACATTCATTTTGTTATAACAGAATTAAGTACTACTATAACAAAAGCAGCAATTTGCCTAATACAAACATATTTTAAAGTTTTATGCAGAATGAAAAGGTCCTTGTAATTTGGCTTTGGAATCAGAGTCCAGGAAATGGAGAGAGTGTGTCATGCCTATTTTCTTCTGTTAGGAAGGTCTTTGAGTTCCTGTAGCCATCTTTGGAACTTGAATCCCCAAGTGTTAAGGAATGTGGGGAGGGGTGGGGCTGCCCTTTATTCTACTCCCTCTGGAGATTGGGATCTAGGCTAAGATTTCGCCTTCCCTGACCAGATTCTGGCTAGGGGTGTTACTATCAGGTAAGAATTGAAACTCCAGTGTTCCTACCAGTTGTAACATTGCTGTCTCCCTGTCTCTCTGAGAGATTGGGGGAAGGGATGGGAATGGGTGTGATGGATGGATAAATGGGTGGGACACATACTGGGCTCTCACTGCACTCTTCTGGCATTCCCATCCTTAAGTACCATGACCATCACCATCCTCCTGACTTCCTGAGTCAGTGAGCCTATTAATTAATCCAGTGAGTACTTGAATGTCTCGCTTATGTGGGCCCATTAAGCCTTTTTATAATGTGAGTCATCTGACTGGCCCACTATGCTGTCCTCAAACTCTGCTTTCCGTTTCTTTTCCCATTCGTCACCTTTACTGGCTGAAAGACATAGTTGGGATTCTCTTCTGGGAAGCTAGCAACAAAAGGATGAGATGATGTGTGTACTGTGGGGAAAAATAAATTATGATGCTTCTGAACCATGGGCAATTACCAAGGCAGTTTCTGGTTATTGAATGTGCTTTCTAAAAGCTTTGAGTAAGTCTTTGTAATAATGGTTTCTATGCTTGAAGTGTTTATCCTGCTTCATGAAGCTGAACAAGAAGCTTTTGTGAATTGATTATACACAGTTCTTCTGTTTATGTTGTTGTATTTTGAAATGTTCTATGGTTGTTCTATAAACTTCTTTGAAAAATAAGCATTTCTGTTAGAGAGATGCATTATAAGTTTCCTGTTGATAGAAAATAAAATGGTTCATTTCTTTCAAAGAACAAAACCTGACATTTCTGTTTGGCATTTGGTCATGTGATTCTTTTGGAAATCGTTGTGTTAAAAATGTGGTACCATTTTGTTTAGAGTCTAAAATATTAAATGGAATTTGTTCTAGAGCTCAGCCCTTATATTTGATGCTGTATGCAGTAACTCTTTTTTATTGAACTCAGATAGATGCTCATGTGACACTGTTAGCTGATACCCTGCCTTTGAGTAGCGAGGGCTTTTTTTTTGGTTGTGGGTGGAGAACCGGGGTATCTTATCTATGTGGATAACTCTGACAACCGATTTTGGCCCTGTCCTCTCCCATCTCTAGGCTCATTTCTCCGTATCTATCCAGTGTTCATTTGAAATCCCTGGTTGTAGCCTGGGCTAACTGGACTAACACTAAATTCATTCCCAGCCCCATCTTCACTTTCTTCCTGGATATGTCTGTTTCTGTCTGTTTAGTCACCTAGGCTTGAACCTTTATATTCAATTCGACTCCCTCTCCTTTTTGCAGTTGCTTTGTCTTTTGTGATACTTTTGATGTTTTCTTTTCTCCTCATTTTTATGCTTGCATTATTTTACTTGTCTACTACTTGGTTTCTAAAATAACAGCTTCCATTTATTGTGTATGTAATATAATAAAAATTTGTTCTAGTCATTGACCCTGGATCCAAACACAGCTTCAAAATCCTTGGAATTTCCTGAGTGGTAAGAATATCTTTTGTTATTCATGTTGAGCCCCCTTTAAACCATACCTGAGTGTACACTACTTAAGTGACTCAGGGTGAACCCTACAATAGTCTTCAGAGTGGGAGCTAGCCATACCAGAAAGACTTAGTTCTCCCTTAAAGGGTTGAAATTTTACTACCCTCTTGCCTCTAGGGTGGGGAGGGGGACTGGAGATTGAATTCAGTCATGTGTCTGGTGATTTAGTTAATCGTGTCTATGTAATGAAATGCCTTATAAAATTATGGGACACTGGAGTTTCTGTGTTGGTAAATGTATTCGTGTACTGGGAAGGTGACGTATGAATTTCTCAGAGAGAGAATGGGTGCGCTGAATCCACCTATTCTCTCCTCCTAGACTTTGTTCCACACATGTCTTCCACTTGGCTATTTCTGAGTTGTATCCTTTATAATAAACCTGTACTTGTTTAAGAATAGTGTTTTCAATGAGTTCTATGAGTCATTCTAGCAAATTATTACACTTGAAGGAGCGTTGTGGGAACCCTTGAATTTGTAGCCAAGTTGGACAAAAGTTCTAATAGCTTGGGGACATTCGAAGCAAGGGCAGTATACTTGGATATTTTGTCCTTTAACTTGTGGGATCTGATGCTAACTCCAGGGAATGACTATCAGAACTGAATTGTAGGACACCCAGTTGGTGTCAGAGAATTGGTGTCAGCATGCACTGTGCTTATTACCCTTTGTTAGGCATTACGGTATTTGATGTAATACTACAAGTTCTGGTTTTATCATCTATGTTTTATAAATAAAGAAAATGAAGCTTTTAAGAAGTCATATACTTTAACCCAGAGTCACAAAGCGAGAAGTGTTGGAGAATTTAGGACTTTCTTACATTATAACTTAACCCTTTATGCTGAGCCACCTACCTGCCTTTCTTGATCTAGATGTTACCCCCTTGCCCCCCCAATCTGGCAGCTGTAGACCAAGGACTACTTTTTCTAAAAAACACTTTTATCATATTATTTTTGAGTTCAAGAACTTTCAGTTCTCTTTTATTGCAGGATAAAAGTCACACTCCTTAGCCTTGCAGGACTCACCATTGTCCATCAGGCCCAAACTAATAATACTGTCCCAATCTTTATATAAAAGAAAATAAAATAAACACCTATTATTTCTTGGAAGGGCCAGTCAGTGTGCATCTTCAGTGAACTGCACTGGAGATGGAAGATATGCCTTCTAGTTACTTATAAACTATAATTGAGAAGTCAGAATATGTTAAAAGAACATCAGGATAAAAATAGCACATGCTGACCTAGTGAGCTGTACAGAAATTGCAATGCTTCTGGAGTTCATGGAGCAGGTATATTTTGAGCTAGGTCTTGAAAAGATTTTAGGATTTCAGTAATTGTCATGGCTGGGGAGAGGACCTTTCTAGGCAGGAAGCCCATAAGTAAAAAGGAATGGAGGAAGCTGTTGGGCATGCACTGAAAGATGTGTTGATGGCAATGAATACTTCAGTTTATCTGGAGGGAACCTTTCTGAAGGCAGGGGACTACTCCCTGTCTCACACCAGGTCTTCAAAAGCTGTAGGGTATTGTTTTAATTGAACTTGTGCTAATCTTTGTTCTTTGAAGCTAGAGTTGTTTGAAATGAGCCAGAGGCTATTTTAGGGCCAGCCTAGGTGATAAGGTTGGGTGATCATGCTGGTTAATATCAATTTTACTTAAAAATAAGGTGTCACCTTTTTTGTGTGTCACCTGAGCTGACCAAAGGACGTTTCAAACTATAAAAATCTAAAGTTTGTGCCGATTATAGAAAGAAGTCTCAAAACTGAGAACAGAATAAATTTTTACGTGGTAATAACTTTTATACTTTGTACTTAAATGGTCAAGAACATATAGAAAACATTTATGAAGAAGGGGGAAAAAGGAGATAGAACCTTTAGACCTTTCTGAACTGTTGCGGTGATGTTTATATCTACTTTTGAGGCTTCACTTTTTATTATTGGCTTGTGAAAAAATATAAAGTTTGCCCTGATTAAGCCTTTTAAAATTAAAATAACTTTTTCATGCATTAATTTTTTTCCTTGATTTTAAAGAGATATTTATAAATATCAGTTTTGTTTTCTGAGACCTACACAGAAAGAAAGGATCATGGACCCATGGCTGCATGGGAAGTTGCTCAAAAAATGGAAACCTGTTTTCTTTTCTTATAAAAATGGAAGTGGCCCTGGAGTCAGAATGCATATTGTTCTTGCATATGGTAAACTACCTTATTACTCGTGTCTTCTTTATAGGTATTTTAATAACAGATTTTATGCAAATTATTTTTTGGTAGACCGGGTTTTAGAAATATTTTTTTGCAGAGAGGCAAGATACTCTATCCTTTCATACTCATTTCTGGTGTTTATTTTTCCTAAATATTTTTGGGGAAAAAACCCTAGAGCCCTGTTAGAATAATTTTGCTTTTTTAAGTCTTACCAGCGGCTCCCTCTCCCCCATCTTGTAATGGACTCTTTTGAGCCATATTTAGTAAATGAATTAAATGAGACTTTTATGTCTCAAAGATGAGGAGAAGAGATTAACTATGGATCACTGCGTTGCCTAAAACTATTTTTGCATTAAACAAATTATGCCTTTCTCAGCATTCTCTCTGGAGTTTAAAAAATAGTGAAATGATTTGTTTCTGAATATGGTTGATATATAGTATATCCATGGCCTCACCAGTCAGTGGAGAGCAGGTGTTTCCTCTTGGAAAACAGTTTGCCTGGACTGGATAGTTCTGACTATTAGTTCATTTTATATTTATACATAAAGAGGCAGTTCTGAGCAAGGGCAGGATGAATGTGTGTGTAATAGAGCTCACCAGAGGAACAGAGCCAGCAGGAAATATATGTGTCTCTATTTAAAAATGTAGTTATATTCTTAATTTTAAAAATCTATATGCATATGTATATATTTGATATATGTATATGTGTGTGTATATGCATATGTATATAGAGAGATAGGATAGGTAGGTAGGTAGATAGATATTGATTTATTATGAGAGAGTGGCTCATGTGATTATGGAGTTTGAGAAGTCCCATGATCTATTATCTGCAAAATTGAGATTCAGGAAAGCCAATGGTGTAATTCAGTCTGAATTTCAAGGCCTAAGAACCCGGGGAACCAGTGCTGTAAATCCCAGTCCAGGGGCCAGAGAAGATGAGATGTCCCACCCAGCTCAGTGAGGTGGGAAAAAGGGGCCAGTTCTCCTTTCTCTGCCTTTAGTTTTGTACAGGCCCTCAACAGTTTGGATGATGTCACCCACACTGGAGAGGGAAGTCTACTTTTCTGAGTCCACCAGTTCAAATGCTAATCTCATCCTCTCATACCCTCATAGACATAGTCAGAATTAACGTTTAATCTGGGTAGTTCCTGGCCAATCAAATCGACACATAAAATTAGCTATCATAGTGTGCCTCTTAGTAAGAGAAATTGAAATCTATTACGATCCTTTTTATTTTATTTCCGTTCAGTTAGTGTCTTTGGGATAAAGAGAGTAGGTAGATGGAGAAGAATGTGATGGGTTTAGAAGCTACCCAGTTCTCCCAGTTTGGGTTACTTGCATGTGGAACATGATCTTTGATTTTGTTATCAATATGTTCCTCATCCCTTTACTTTATAGTTTTCCATGATTATATTCTTGATAATTTAGGAAACTAAAGAAGACTTTTCTGTTTCTTCTAAAGTGATGTAAAAATATACCTAGTTTTATGCATGGACACATAAAGTGATGGCATATTTTGAGAAGCTTTTGTAGAGCAGACTACCAAACTTGTTTTTGTCTTCTGACATGAATTCTGTTTTTGGATTAACCATTGTCTTCAGTTTTAACTTTTTAAAGGAAGTCATTAAGTGGATAGTGGAGATGAATGGGCAGCAGTATTCAATCTGTATATCAGCTTTGCAAGTCCTGAAACCTAATTTCCTTACTTCATCAGTGCTCATGACTTCATTCATGCCACGGAAATCAGAAGGGATTGATTTTACAAAAGTCAAAGGTCCCTGCCTATTATTAGTTTACATGAAGAGGCGGACCTTTCCAGTCCAATTCATAGCCCCTGTTCAGAGTATCTTTTTGTGTTAGTACTGAACAGTGTCTTACCAATAGTGAGAAAGTTGACTAGTATGTGAAATAGTAATATAATGACGTACAGATATAAAAATAAGTATGCCTTATTTTTAAATAAGATTTAAAGGTTTTATTCATAATCAGTGGGGAATCAGGGAGACAGCATAACTGGTTCAAAAGAAAGGCAAAAATACTCTACAAATTTATATGGAGTAAAGGAATGTTGAAATGGATCACAAATGGAGACATAAGTGGTTTGTGGGGAGCGGGAGCCAGGGAGCAGTGAGGGAAGTCAGCCGAATCCTCTACCTGACAGGATGGAATTTGCATTGTGCATCAGCTGCCTACAACTTACAGTCTTACAGTTTCACGGAGAATAGGAGTGCGATATGGCAGAAGGGTATGCTATAAACAGTGCTTAGTTTTCTGTGTTTTTTTCCGTTACATGTTACTGTGAATTATAACAAGTTAGAAGATATTCAAAGAAAGCTCTCTGGGCTCTCTTGGAGCCTGGTAAACCTCTACTTGTACCATTACTTTGTTAACACATGTGGACATTTTAAAATAATTTGGTTTTAGATCATTTAAATAAATATACACAGGCAACTCTTCGGCACTGGGTCTTTTTGTGGAAAGCTGGTAGTGACTTGGAATATGGCTGCAAGGAGCAATAATGAAGATAATCTGGTTTTATATGATTTGCTTTTATAAATATATTATTGTTAAAGTTGCATAAAACTATTAGAAGGCTTTATGGTGAAGTTGGAGCAAGCCCAAGATTTATGATAATCTGAATCACATACCTTAATGCCAGGAACCTATAAATATTGTGATTTTATAATCTGACTTTCTTTTAATTCCTTCTGAATCTTTTAACGTATGTTTAAACAGACTAATTTTTAGATTAACATGCATGTTATTTCTACAACTGGATGCAGTATTTTTCTTTTAGCAGAATAAATGTTGAATAATTTTTTCCTTTTCATGATTCTTTCTGATAGATGATCTCTCCTAATATTGTGATGCCCTCTAGTGAACTCAGCCTTTCAGATAGGAAGTTTGCCGAGAGGCAGCAATCAGCACAATGAAATCTTCAAAAAGAACATTCTAGTAATTAGTACTGTTCCTATATGCCTTGTTGAGATGTCAAGTGTCTGCCCTGGAAATGTTTAAGCAAAGATTTGATAATCTCTCATGAGTCTCATTGTTGAATTAATGTCATTTTTCCAGAGGAACCCTCAGCTTCAAGGTTCTAGGTTAGTCATCTGTCTGAAGGTTGTGAAGGTTTTAAAGGCAGTGTTAAGTGATGGATATGACTTCAAGTAGCTTTTTATATGTATCAGTTTGGAGAAAAGAACGGTAGCTAATTAACCTTTATTGAACATTTATTCTATTCCTGTTGCTGCTTAAAATAGTTTACCTTTATGTTATTTAATCCTCACAACATGAGGTAGGTACCTCCTTTAGTTCTATTTTACTAGTCCAGAAATCGAGACTCAGGTTAAATAATTCACCCAAAGTCATACAATAGTGGTGGAACCAGGACCAGCTTATATCAAATAATAGTGGGTAGCGTAAGGTAATTTTTAATTGTTTACAGGTTGGCAACTCTCAGATGGGGTATTTAGTTGTATCAAGCTAACGATTTTTGTATATATTATCTTTTCATTACTGCACTTAAGTGTGGGTTTCTCATGAGCTTCAGTCACAGACACAGTAGTTTAATAATTTGTACCTAATTTTTCAAATTCATGAAAAAATTTTGGCCCATAATGTGCAGTGTTACCTTCTTAGTTTACTTTCTTAAAACATTAATTCTTTAAAGTTTGGAGAATCTACTGCTCATTTTTGTGTTCAAGAATTCTTTGAGGGCACTTAGAACTTTTAAGTTTCTTTTGGCTCTCAGAGTCATTTACCATATTCATTGGATTTTAAGGCTAGTATATAGCTCTTGTCCTTTTGGCTTTCATCATCTAGATTAGGTAGAAAATTCATTCCTTCATTCGTTGGTAAATTAATTTCATTAGATTGGGCGCTGGCTTTTTGATACTCTGGGTTCTCCCTATTTGTGGTTCTCAGGTCCATATTAGTTGTACAGAGATAATATAGATACATCTTCAGTCTAGTTACTGGAAAGATAAGGCAAGCTAAGAACAAAGGACTATTATACTGTGATATATAAGATAACTGTTTTTTTAATTTCTGGAAACTTCTCCGGTATTTATGAAACTATTTCTTTGCTCCAAAGCATTTGTATATAGTTCCTAACTTGTATATAGTATATTACATATTAATGGTGACCTTAATGGCCTGGCTACTTAGGCTCCATCTCTCTCTTATTTCCATTTTGTGTGTACCTAAAGATATTACAAACATGCCCCTTTCTAAATCTTTCCGTTTAGGGTCTAAATGAGGAAAGAGAGAGAATGTGAAAAGGAATGAAGTAGGAAGCATTTCTAATGGAAAAGGCGATAGCTCAGAAGTGCTCAGCTTAGGATTTCAAAGTCTATAAGTATGGAGCAGGCTTCTAGAGAGGAATATTCCAATGAAAATAGGAGCTTAGAAAAATTTCATGTGACTCCATGTGCCTTTTGGTGAAAACAGAATTAACTGCTTTTTAGAATTTCTTGAAATTTTTTGATCCCCCCCCCCCACCATTTGTTTTTCCTATTTCTCTTTGTCCTCCCAAAGGTTTTTCAGTGGAAATCTCAAAAGATTATTTAAGGAGTACGAAGTATAGGATAAGTTGTGGTCTGATTTCTGTGGCTCAGGATCTGGGAGCATAGAGTGAAGCACGTTGATAAAGGATTAGAAAATAGGCATAAGCTGGTCACAGGCATTTGGAAGAAAAGACAGGGAATAGGAGTGGGTCTCTCACAGTTTATGAGAGTTACTACAAGAGATTGGGGTGTTAATATACAGTTTTAGAAATCATTATTCCAAGTTAGATGTTTATTCATAGTGGTTAAAGACTATGTTGTTATTCCTAGTGCTATCTGTTTTTAGGTATATTTGAGTGAAGTAGTCTTCTGTAGGCTGATCTAAAAACCTGATCACTATGTATCATATAATTTCTATGAGAAAGTGCCTTTGAATTCTCAATAGCTCACTTAAATGCAAAGTTTTAGAATGCTATCTGCTCATAATTTGGGACTGTTGTCTCTGTCTATATTTTGATAGAATTTCCAACTTGGGATATTTCTAATCTGAGAACTACATTTTATTTGACTGTAAATTAGGTAAACTTCTGTAGAATAGTGACACGTACAAAGTGTTAAATTACTTCTACTCCAAACATTGTAAAATCATTGGATGCCATAAGTTAGGGAAGATTACATTTATTTTTAAAGGTTTTTAGTGAAATAACTTTGGTAACCTGAAACTACAATAACATGCAGCATAGTATTTGTTAATGAACACTTGTTTTGTATTATGCAAGCGTTAAAAAAAGCCTTTAAGATTTAGATGAACTTTTGACTGCCAACTGTATTACCTAGTAAAGGGAAAATCAGACTTCTGGGATCTAGTTGAGTTGCTCAATTGCTGTGTTTCTTTAAGTTATTTCTCCATTCTGGGCCTTAGCTTCAACTGCAAAATAAGATTGTTTATAATAGAATTAATTATAATAGATAAAACCTGGAATACTCAAATGTCTAACAGTAGAATAGATAAGTTTTGGTATATTTATACAATGAAATAATATACAGTGATGAAAAATGGACCACTGCAACACTTATAAATGTGAATGACTCACAATGATTTTGAATTAAAGAAACAGGATGTAGAAGAGTATATATACTGTTCATTCCATTTAGGTAAAGTTTAAAAACAGGTAAGACTAACCATGGTGCTAGGAGTCAAATTAGTGGTTGCCATAGGGAGTAGTTAATGATTGGATTGCAAGTTTTTGATCTGGGTATACTTACTTTGTAACGATTCATTAAGCTATACACTTAGGATTTGTACGCTTTAGTGTATGCTTTATTTTAAAAAGACTGAAGCAAAATACAAAGTAGAAAAAAGTAAAAGAGACAGGGACTGACTGGTTTGGGAGCCAAGAGAACTGGGTTCAAGTCTCAGCTATACCTGTAAAAAACTTACAGTTCATTGACTTCTCTGAGACCTAAAGATTGTTTCTGTAAAATGGAAATAATTACTGCTTTCTGTATTTCAGTTGGGGTAAATGTTTGAAAGCACATTGGTGACTAGAAAACGTTCTCTGAATGTAAAGTGACACAATTTCTCCGTTACACTTTTTATATTTGTTATATTGTTACTCTCATGTAGAATCTCTTCCATATAAATTCAAAAGCAGTAAAAGGACATTTTGATCAATTGAATCACATTTGTTTATAGCTGCTTTTGACTTCTTGAAAAAATATAAAATGGTAGTAGCAATTTATTTGACTTTCCTCCTTTTTTATACTAAGCCATCCAAAAAGTAGTAATTAAGCTCTCTCCAAGTGTACTTGGTCTTATGCTGAGGCTATAATAGTGAACAATATCAACATGGTCCCCACAAGTATAGATCTATTAAACTAATATGTTAGAGTGAGGGACAAGCTGAAAACAGAACACAGACAAATGAATAAAATAACTGCACATTGTAACAAGAGCCATAAAGGAAGCAGTCAGGATTGAGGCAGAGAGCTACTAAGGGGAAACTTGCTTTCCGTAGTGGTCAGTGTTGGCGAAACCTGACACCTAAAAGGGAGAATGGAAGATAGTTAAGCAAAAAGTTTGACATGACCATTCTAGGCAGCCTGGACAATTTGCACAAAGCCCCCAGGCAAGAAGTGGCCTGTTGGAGAACCTGGTAGAAGTGAGTGGTTGGAATGTAGATGAAGGGGAGTGGGAGATGATACACCTGGCAAGATGGGTGGGAGCCGACTCATATAAGACTTACAGAATTTGGTAGGAATTTGATTTTTACTCTAGGCTCAATGGAAAGCCATTAAAGGGTCCTAAACAGGGAAATGATATAATCAGATTCACATTTAATATATATTTTTTTTCTGGCACAGTATGAAGAAAGGACTGGTGGTGGATGGATTGAGGATATGGTTTGGCCAAGAGTAAAAGAGGAAGTCAGTACTAGACCAAACAGAAGAGTATGATAATGTCTTGGATTAGGTGGTGGCAACTGAAATTGATGGAAAATGTTGGATTTAGGATATATTTGGGGATAAATTTAGAGATCTCTTGCTGGTTTTATTGAATTTGAGGAGTGAGAGAAAGGACAGAGTGAAAACTAATTCCTAGGTTCCTTGGTAGAGAACCTGGGTGGGTGCTGATACCATTTACAGAGATGGAGAAAAATAAGGGCTGAGTGGAGGTAGAGGAAGGGGGAAGCATAATCATGACATTTTTTCTGGATGTGTTCAGTTTGGTAGAACTATTAGACACCCAGGTATCAAGTAATCAGCTGAATCTGTGAGTCTGGAGCTCAGGGAAGAGGATTGTGTTGGAGATATTTTGGAAAGGTCATCATTAGGATAACGTAGAGGAGGGAGGGAGGAGGAAAAGGACTGAAGGAGGACATCCAATGTCTGAGTGGCCGGAAGCCCCAGTAGTTAGAGGTTGCTGCGAGGAGGAGGAGTAAGAGAGCAGGAGGAGGAGCAGCAGCAGCAGCAGCTAACCAAGGAGACAGTGAGAGAGGGATCAGTAAGGTCAGAGGAAATCTGGAGAGTGGTGTCACAGAAGCCAACAGAAGCTAGCATTTCAAGGAGGAACTGGCCAAGAGGAGGAACAAAATGAGGGCAGAGAAATGGTCATTGGATTTGGCAGTGTGAAAGTGAATGTTTTTCACTGAGGTGCATCAGTGGAATGGTAGAGACAAAAAGCTGACTAGCTAATTGAAGAGGGAACGGGAAGTGAGAGACTCCATGTGTTCTTATGCATTTCTCTGTAGACAGTCATGTAATGCACATGAGGAAGCTTAAAAACCCATTTAGTAGTAAACTTGGGGGTTTGCAGTGTCCATAAATGGCTGTAGGAAGTTAGCGTTGGTCTTTGCCTCCCAACAATTTTTCTTTAGTTAGCATTTGATTGTAAATTTAAAATGATGTGAGTTCATAGGCGGTTTCTATTTTAGAGTAAAATCCAGTCTGTGTTCTCGAGTTAGTGTTATATTAAATTGAAACTTGGAGTATTTACCTTTTCAGGAAGGTAATTATAAGCCTTGAAAATCATGCAAGGACTATTTCATTTTGAAACACTTAAAAATTCATTTTGGTTTTTTGTAATTACAGTGTTTCAGTTAGAGAGACAACTCAGCAGGGATTGCAGTTTGGCAGTTACGTACATGTTCTTGTTCTAAACTAAGCGCTGTTTCTGTGGGTTAGATTTTTCCTTTATAAATAGAATTTTAATCAGTGTAGGTTAAATTTTTTCCCAGGCATGTTATAATTAGCACTGCTACAACCTAATTCTAAAATGTGTGTAGTAAATTTTATAATTTATAAGCACTCCTGCCTTTAAATGGAAGCAAATCGAAATAATTTGAATATCTAAAAAATTCTCAGTTTATGTTTTGCTGTAACAGTGTAGAAAACAAGTATGGTTATTTAAAGGGAAGTTAATACATTGCCTGTTGGTGTTGTCATGGGGGTTAATGTTACTTATATTTTGGAGTCACATGGTCTTAAATATACCATGACAGCTCATTTACATAGTCTTTTGAGTTTTACTTTAGGATCTACGTTCCAAATGTGAGTGGTCTGCCTGCTAGTTCAGGCCCATGCACTGACGAACACGTAGACCCTTTAAAAATTCTAAGGACAAGCAGTTTGGATTATAGGAAATTGTTTAGCTGAGTTGTTAAGAAGCACCTTCTCTGGAGTAAGACATATCTGGGGTCTCAGTTTTTAAATTTTTTTAGTTTATCTAAAACAAGGAAAATTCAAAAAACTTATTACAGCCAAGAAGAGCCTTAGGGAGACATGATGACTAAATGTAATATGGCATCCTGGAATAGAAAAGGGACATTAGATAAACACAAGGGAATTTAAAAGTATAGGCTTTAGTTAATAAAAATATATCAATATTGATTCATTAATTGTGATGAAAGTACCATTCTAATATAAGATGTTACTAATAGGGCAAACAGTGCAGGGTATATGAGAATTTCGTATTACTAACACAATTTTTCTGTAAATTTAAAACTGTTCTAAAACAAAAAGCTTATTAAGAAAAAAAAGAACATGTGGATTAGGAGATATTTTTTGTAGCCATTTTGGGAAATACAATCAGTCACACTTTATGGTTCTGCTTACATTATTTAACCTTTGTTGATCTCAGTTTCCTTATCTTTAAAATGGGGATATAATAGTGCCTACCTCCTTAGGGTTGTTGCAAGGATTAAGTGAGATAGGCCAAGTGCCCAGACATACTGTCTAGCATCGTAAATGCTCAAGAAATGCTGTTAAATAGTAATAATAACAATTCTTAACAGTCTTTTAAATGCATAAGAATGAAAGCATATTTATATATCTTGACTGAGTTGTAAGAAGTTTGTTTTTACCAAGCTTGAACTAGTTTGGGGCCTGATCATTTTGAATCTGAACAACTATAACATCCATCCTTAGTTGATTTTTCTGCAGCTTGTCTCTGCCTACCCCGTATAGCAGTTGGAATTGGCATGACTAAATGTGTGTGTTTTAAAATCAAATTGCTTCATTTTATAGAATTTTGGAGATTCCCGGTTGTGTTAATGTGAATTTAAAACTAAAACCTATAATAGATTTTAAAGGCAAATCTACTTTCCTCTTCTCAAATCGTGAAGACCACAGGCATTGCAGTTTTGGGGAGAGAATATTGAACTAGGAATTGGGAGACCTGACTTTTAGTTCTTGTTTGACTCTAAATAGGTGATTTGGGGCAGTTTCTTTCACCTCCTAGAAGCTTAGTTTCTCATTGGTAAAACGAGAGTTGGACTGAATAATATTGAGTTATAAAGTTGATTTACATGGACATCCACTGAGAAATGTGCTCAGAGCAGTCTCTTTGGGAGGCTTTACCTTTCCAGGGTCGCCTCACAAGAAAATTGCCATTGCCTTATGTTTATGTTTCATTTTTGACCAAGTTATATTACTCTGCTTGATGATCCATCATATTCTTTATAGCAGTGCCCATGTGATTCCTTAATTGCTTAAAAATTCAAATTTGCTTTCCAAAATTGAAGATTTGTCACCATTCATTGAAGATAATTAATTGAATGTGCTAAAAGAATTTTTCAAGAAGGAATTAAAAGATATTGTAAGCATAGGCAATGTTGCTGGAGTAAATAACGTGACTGCCAAAGTCAGACTTTTGAGGCGTACAGGTCTCATTTGGAAATAATGACTTCTGGTATTTTTAAAGTCGATTTACTTTATAGGACTTCTCATTGTACTGTGTGACCCTAAATTTGACTCTTATTTAAAATTTTTAGTGTGTTTTCTAAATGTCATGTAACTTATAGCTTCGCCATTAACCAATATTTTATTGTAATTTTAAAATAATAGCTCTAGAGAGTATTATGGGCAAGAGTTTAGGGGAAAGCTAAAGCTTGCCTATACATTTAATAAATCTTAGCCATCAAACTTTAATATGACTAAAACTGGGATGATCAAAGTGTATTTGCCAGACATTTTTTAGAATGTGGTTAATTTTTAAATAAATAATTTGGATTAGTTACCAAATACTATTTCATTTTTTTCAAATGTGTTGTATGTGGAATTTCAGTGGATGGAAATTCTATTTGTAGAAATAACTTTTCAGATCTTTTACCATGGTAATGGTATGTTGTGTATTAAATTTTTAAAAAGCAGTGACCCACAGTTAAGAAAGTTCTTTAGAACCTAATTAAATTATCCAAACATTAATAGACTGCAGTGTGGTAGACATTGTTTTTGATAATAATTCTACTTAACTTAGTTTGCTTTTTCACCAAGGAATACTTGAATATTTTCCACGGGAAGCGTTATGATAAGAGATATATGCTACTATTAGAAACTATTTACTTTAAAAATTATCAGCAGATAAGTTTTCCTTGTATGGTTGTTTTCATTTGCTTTGGTTACCCCTTAGCTGACTAATTTTAAGCTGACTGGAAAGATGCATGGCTAACATTTACACGAGTGTGTGGAACTTATTAAAGCATACATCAGATTTCCAATAAATGGAATTTGCATCATTTTAATTTCTCTGACTTTTTTTCCTTCTCATTTTTAAGAAGGCATGCTGTGTGACATCATCTTTTTCAACCCTTGCCATTAGAGTTATATTGGGAAAAGGTCGAGAACATGATTTTGATAAAGCTTTGATTTTACTAGAAATTAGGAATTAGTTTTCTGTCTTTAATAAGCACATATTTCCATTGGTCATAGTAATTCCTTTTTACTTCTTTAGTGTTTAAATTTAACATTCCTTTATTCCAAATAAAATTCTTATTTTTATTTCAGAGTTGAATGATGACATTTGCATTTCTCTAGTAAAAAGAATTTTTTACTTTTTTTATTGCTATTTTTAATGATGGCTAACATTCCCCCCCTCTAACCTACAGTAAACAATTACAAGAATAATATACCATTTTTTTTAGATTAAAAGTAGTAATTTAGAAAAGGAAATTTTGGGTTAATGCAATAGAAAACTTTTTAAGTTTGCTAATTGTTTTCTTAAACTTTCTTTTTGAGTTTAATACTTGTCATATATGTTATATATTTATATAAGAGTTTAGAAGAGTTATTATTTTTTCAATCTTTGGGACATGTATTTTGAGTATAGTTTATCTATGTAAAACTTTCTGCCTACTTTCAAGTAACTTTTTTTTTTATATTTAAACCTTTTTTAGTACTGCTAAGTCTGTTTTGTTAGAAAATATTAAAGCAGTACAGATTTATTAGAAAATGTTAAAACATTAAAAATATACAATAAACTGGAAAGCGAAAAGAAGTCCCCATTGAGTACAGGACAACGACTGTATTTGTTATAGTCAGGGCATTATCTTAGAACTGTTGCTAGCCTTAACTGCCATGTTTAAAAACATTCTTTAATGTAAAATTAAAACCATGAAATAGCTTTTAACTTTATAATATATCATATGTAAGTCATAGGAAATTGAATTATAAGTATATAATAAGTTAATTTAGCATTCTTAATAGATTATCAACCTGTACTTATTTTTCTCACTTCAATGTAGGCTAGTAGAAACTGACATATGTTGGAATTGGCCTTCAGTTTACTTTGGGGAACCACTGATCAAACCAACCTTATCTTCTCTCACTACTCTTCAGAATATAGCCAGATATACTGTTGCTTAGTTTTGACTTGCTTGTTTTCATTCATGTGGTCCCCTTGTTCTCGGGGACCACATTCCACCCATTCTTCATGGTTCATTTCACGTACTCCATGTGGCAGAGATGTCTAGCTGTCCACCAAAATTTGTTTTCCTTTTCCTGAGCCTGCAGATAGCTCTTGTTTCCCATGTGACTGAGTTCTAGCCATTAGAATGTAAGTAGAAATTGCAGGTTGTGGTTCTCTCTGTTGTTTCCTTTTCTGCTGGCTTGCTGGAGAAAATAATGTGAAAGTAGGGAAATACAGAGCCATAGTGGGAGCAACCTGGATCCCTGAGTAACTTTGTGGAAGAGAGTTGTCCACCAACCTGAACTATCTTCCCTACCCTGCTACTATTACATATACAAGAAATAAATTATTGTGTTAAGTTTGGTTCTCTTTGTTACCCCAGTTTCACCTACTATATAATAACGCTACTTACTCTAGGAGGCAGTTTGTGACTATTACAGTTCACTCAGATTATCATTTTTTTCTTCTAAAATTCTTTGGTATTGATTAGGTATGTGCTATTCACATTAAAAAAAAATAAAAAACAATAGCAGGGGAAAAAAAGGCAGCATGCATTTAATTTGTGCATGTCTCGTTCACAGACTAAACTTTTGAAAGAAAGTGACTGATATTTCTTTTGTTTTCTCTATGGTACACAGTATAGACATTCAGTAAAGAACATAAAGAATGAAAATTTGCAAACAAATTTTTAAGGCAAAGATATTGATGTCTATGTGGTGTTAAATTTGGTTAACTTTATTTATTTTAGTTTTCTCTGGTTAGGCTTTCATTCTAAAGGAGAAACATGTTACAGAAAACCCATAATTTAATACATTAGGACAAAGATCTTAGTGAAATTTGTATAGTAGTGAAGCAGCTTTTCCCAGCTTTCCCTCTTATTTCCCCTTCTGCAAACATTAAACTTTTATGATGTGTCATGTCCTAGGTCCTGGGGGTACAGCAGTAAATAAAACAAATATTATTGCCCTCTTGGAATTTACAGACAATAAACAAGTAAAACATTTGGAATGCTAAATGTGATCAGTACTTGGAAAAAGTAAAGGGGGGTGTTGAAAGTGGGGGTGACAGGAGGCAGGATGATGCTTGAGTGAGTGCTACATGGGGTTGGTGTTACCACCTTTTAATTGGGTGGTCACAGAAGGCCTCTTGAGGAAATGACCTTTGGTCTAAGCCCAGAACCAGGTGACTAGAAATGATGTGGGTAACTGGAAAAAGAGCTATTAAATAGAGGAGACCACAAATGCTCTTCAGCTTGAGGTGAGTGTGATGAAAATGTTCTAAAATTGATTGTGGTGATTGTTATACCATTCTGTGAATATACTAAAAACCACTGAAATGTATGCTTTAAATGCTGAAGTCTAACAATATCTGAATTATATCTCAATGAAGACATTATGAAGAAAACCATCAAAGCTTTAAAGATCTTCCTCATCAACCCAGGGAAAACCCTTCTTTCCCTTTTGCTCTGCTTAGAAATGTTTGTGTCATGGTAGTTATTACAGCAAATTACACGAATTATGTTCCAGTTAGACCTCAATATTGTGAAGCACAATAATCATTTTAAAGATTACTTTGACTATAAGTTTTTAAAAATTCCAACACTAAAATCTGGTCATGTATTTGCAGTCATCATAACTTGGGAGAAAAAGGTAATGGCTTCATGCTCAGTAATAACTGATTTGGGTTTGAGACTGCTGATTTTGTAGCCACATTGCTCACCAATGTAGCAGTTGCCTGAGAGCTTTGCCTTTAGAATCACACTTGCTTTCTGTTTCCTTTTAATGGTTTATATCCAGAAGAGCCTGGCTGTCTTAGGTTGTCTTTCTAGCCCCTGCTTTTTCAGATTCTGGCTCTTAGATATTCTCTTTCATTTTTTTTTTCTCTGGAAATAATCTTCAGCTCTCAATAAGCATTTCTTTTGTACCACAAGTACACTTAGATCCCACCCACCTAGGCAGTATGGATTTAGATTCTTCTAGATACTTAGAATTTTTGAGCTAGAAAGGGTCTTGGAGTTCAGAGTTATATACTAGTCAGTGCAAAGGCTGTATTAGATTCTCAGCATCCTGAATTCTGTCCTTGATGTCTTTTTCCAATGCCATTACTGCATTTCCAGAAGGAATTAAATAAATGCTCATTAAAAGTAGCTTCCCATTGACCCTGAGGAGATTCTTCAGACTCTATTACAATGTTTAAAATTGACTCTAAATTTATGTTTTATTAAACCATAAAATCATTTTGTCTCAATCTGTAACCACTCTTTGCCACAGGACCGGTCTGATCAACTGTGATGCCTCGTAGTTTGGAGTTGAGAACACTCTGTAGTTCTAGGCTTAGCTCTGCCACTAATTCACTCTGTGTCCTTGGCAAGTATCTTAGTCTAATTAAAGACATTTTTATATTTTAGAGGTAGTTTTGAAAAACTGGATTTCCCTCCACTTCAAGTGAAATGGATTTTATGCAAAGAATCTAATTTACAAGGTGTAAATTAAAATAAAAGCAAACATAATGTTTGTTCTTTACTTTCCTAAGACCCAGGATGGAGGAAAGGGAGGAATTTCCACTCCGTGAAGAAGTAGTTTCACAGCTTCTTACCACACAGGCAAGATGCAGTGCGGGGAGGAACCACTCCTGTGTCATCTGGTCAGGGAAGGAAGGGTAATTCTGCCACAGGCTTTTTCAAGTCGGGAGTTGGGGAGTGCCCTCAGCCTCAGCCTGGCCTGAGAAGAGCCAGTCAGGGCCCCAGCTGCTTGTGTATAAGGGACCCACTATAACTTTTAAAACATTAAAAAAGCTTACCTTTCAGATAAAGTGTGTGTATCTAAATTCATACAAATGAATCTTAATCTAGCTGCATCAGTTTGCTTTTAATAGTAACAACCAATATTTACTAAGTACGTGCTATGCACCAGTTTCTGCCCCAAGTACTTTACATATATTAACTCATCTGATTTTCACAGTCCCTTACCCATACTGCTGTTACCCCTGTTGTAACAGTTGAGGCAGTAACAGGTTGGAAGTCTCACAGTTATTAAGTGGCAAAGCTGAGATTCAGACCCAGGTAATCTGACCGCAGGCTTTGGCTAATTTAGGGGTGAGCCTGATGTTGAAGAGCATTAAATTTCATTGTAGGAGGCCTAGGAGGTTGTTTTGGGAGCTCCTACTGGTACACCAAGTTACTTTACTTTTCTGGGTTTCTTCATTTGTAAAATAAGGGTTTCAAGAAACTAGGTCCTTGATGTTGAACTCACAAATCTTAATACCTAAATTCTTGCTATTTCTTTTCAACAAATTTATTTTAATACAGCATGAAAATTTTGTAGACTTCCCTGTAGTCATCAGTATGCACTGTACACTCCTGTGTGCAGAAGAAGCATAGTAAGCTGCACTGTCCAAGATGGTATCCACTAGAGGCTTATGGCATTGAGCACTTGCAGTGTGACTAGTGCGAATTGAGATGCACTGTGAGTTTAAGGTACATTGCGGGTTTCATAAATGTAGTATGAAAAAATGAATGTATAGTAGCTTATTGATAATTTACTTTAGATCGATTACATGTTGAAATGATACTATTTTAGATATATTGGGTTATATCTATTAAAATTAATTTTATCTGTTTTTCTTTTTTGAATTGCCTACATGGCTCACATTATATTTTTATTGGACAGTACTGTTTTTGAAAGTCTTAAATGAGAGAAAGAGGGATGGATGGTTCTGAAGAATAGGAATGTATATGGTAGTAGATATTCTGTCAATTTTTAAAAAATATATTTCATAAAGAGTATGGTTTACAGTAACTTTTGGAATAGCTGGTAAAGGAATTCATGTCCCCATGGTATCTGGATCTTCTCTCTTACCCCTTCCTTCAAGTTCCCAGAATGGGACGGTTGATCCTCAAAGCATCATCTTTCTGTGGTAATAATTTTTGATAAATGTCATTTGAAATATATCATCAAATTTTCTGTTTTTGGGTAGAGGGGAATAAACCAAATCTATTTAACTTTGTTGTAATATTTCAGGATTCATTTCATATTATGCCCATTTCATAAAATGTGATTTTTGAAATCAGTGATTGGGTCATATGAGCTGAATCTTTGCCAACCCCAGGGCATTCTTTTGAACTTGAATTCCTAAGCTCCTATCATAATAGCGATTTTTTTTTTTTTTTACATTTTAATCTTTTTCTTAAAGTACACTGTGTTCTGATAACATCCTAAAGGATGGGACAGAATTGCTTTTCTACAAATTTATTTAATAAAGTGCAGGAAGAGATTTAAAATTTTTTGTCCTTGCCCACAAATCATTATGTACTCTGTCTTATCATTATCAGTGTTCAAAATATTAATAGAATCAGTAAATTGTAGGACTTGAAAGAACCTTTGAGATCTTCTGGTTAATTAATTCTTGATACTGTGTAACCCAAGGCCCCCTTTTCATAATAAGTGTTTTGTAATATTCTCTTTAGTGTCCTGAAATGACATTCAGAGTTAATGAAAAACTTTACCCACATAATTAAAATAAATCAATATAATTTTCTAACTGTAACATAAAGGAAAAACAAAAGGAAGATAAAATACGAGGTATGACTATACTAGAAGACAAAAAACAAAGAACAACTCAGCGGATTTCTAACATGCTCCTAGAGAAGTACTGTTCTGTGCATAACCATGATCTAGACCCAGTGTTCTCATTTCATAGGTAAACAAAGTAAGGGGTGGGGTGGGGGTGAAAGGGCAGCAGAGGGGGTGTCAGACGATTGGGCTTGGTGTTGCCTTCTCAGAATTAATAAGTATGGTTGATAGTAGAGCTTGAACAGAGAGCCCAGACTTTGTCATCTGCCGTGCTGCTCTTGTTAGTGTTCCTGAAGCTACCCTTTATAAGAGAAGAATGAACCCAAAGGATGATGAATCTAGGGGTGTTACATAAGCAGCAGCCAGTTGGTACAAAACTTATTTGCTTCATGGTTTTTTTTAAAAAAAATTACTTGAAAACATTTTTCATTTTTAAATGAGATGGATAACTGGGTATTATTCTTGACTTGTTGCTTGCTGTGGAGATACAGATAACATATGGGGTTACTCTTTCTATATTAATTTATTGCCTAAGGGTGTGGTGACAGCACATTGTGTCATTAATACTTTGCCCTGTCCCTGGCACAGAGCAGCCTCCTGGTTAGTTAATGAAGTTTCTTGGGGTCTTCTCAATAGTGTGTAGGCGGTAGATGTGTAGACATGTGTAATAACTCTGGAGGGTATTCTGTAGGCTCAGAGCCGCCTCCAGAGCTCCCATTCTCTGGCTTTTTACCTTGGGCACAAACTCACTTCTTAACTGTAAAATTCCTACCTTTTCTTTCTCACAGGTCAAATGATAGTAAAAAGTGGTGTACTGTACTGTGTGATATGCAAATTCAATGGAGTCATGTTAACTAAATCCTAGTGTTCTCCTTCTCCAAGATAATAAAGAGAATATGGTCCTATTTTAATACTCTGCAGTTGGTATGTCATTATTATTAACTTATTTTAAATTTACTTTTAATTACAGTTGATATAAAATATTAGTTTCAAGTGTACAACATAGTGATTAGACATTTATATAATAATTTATGAAGTGATCACCCAGTAAGTCTTGTACCCCACTGACACCATACATATTTATGTTATTATGTACATGGATGTTATTATTATGTGAACTCTAATCTGAATCATATTTCATTCCTTGAAACCCAGCAAACACCTAACTGCCTTGGAGACATGAGATGGCACACATATTGTCCTCTCCCCTGCTTCTGTCTCAGCCTGCTCCTTCCCTCCCCCCGCCCCATGTCTACTAGCTCCATTTCCCAGTAAACACACAAAAAGTCAAAACCAAAACACAGGTTTTCTATTTCAGCTCCACTACTTTACTTAGAGAAGACTTGTCTGGCCTTTCTAGGAGTGCATACAGCCTTTCTTATATGCTTTCACAGGCTTTATTATAGTATTACTGTTTACTTATTTGAGTATTTCACTCCCTTGCTAGATTGTAGGTTTCATGAGAATTTTGTAATCTATCTTATGTCCTTGTGTTGAAGGTAAAAGTGTTATTTTAAAAATACAGTAAAATCGACACCATGGGAGATGTACTGTGTTTACCTTTCAGTCTTGACCCTCTGATATTCTGGTGTTTCTGGAGGAGCTTGGAGTAGAACACAATGTGAAAAAACCCCATCACCAGCCCAAGTTCGTTTTTGCTTTTATTGGGTAATCAAGGGTACTGATGTTTTAGAAACACCAAGATTTTGCTTATTTCAAGCTTTGCATTGAGAACTAATACTTTTGTGGTGTTTCATTAAACATCTGAAAAATATTTTACTTTTTTTGTAAATATTTTTGTTTCAAGAAGAGTGATTTATTCTTTTGTGGCAGCCTTTTGACTTTGTAATTTTTATTTTTACTTTTGGACTTAATGCTTTTGCTTAAGTGCAGCAATTACTTTTGTCATCGTTGACTTCCTGAATATGTGTTTATGAAACTTTCTTTCCATTCAGCAGCTATGCATAATTAATTTAAACCAGGATTTGTTTTGTTGGTCTTATAGTTACTTTGTTTCTTCTTTTTCTTAATGTGTTGGCAACCATGCTCTTTATAACCCCATTTCAGCTCTGCTAACTTAGGGTGCTCATGTTATTCCGTGTTTATCTCTTTGATATTATTTTGGTATTTTTCTTTGCCTGGAACATGGATTTCTCCCTTTTTTTTTGTAGTCTGGAATTTCTGCTGCTCAAAAGTAATGTGGTTTATTGGAAGGAGTAGAAGCTTTGGAGCTAAAGAGATGCAGGTTTAAGACCTAGCTCTGCCACCTTACCAGTTATGGAGTCTGGGCATGTTCAAAAGTTTCAAAGCTTGCTTTCTTCATTTGTGAAATGGGTATACTTCTCCTTGTTTCTTAGAGTTGTGAGATTAGCAATATTTTATGTAAAGCACTTTATACAGTATTTCTCTCTCTTCCATGTCTTTTAACAGTCTCTGAAAAAAGAGGCAGAGTGGATGAGAGACCAGACTGAAAGATGTCCTGGGCTGCCCTAAGGCCCCTTCTATCTAAAATATTATGTGAGTCTGATCATCTGAGGAATAAACAAACTACCAGGCAGTCTAGATGTGGAATTCTCTTAGCAGTAAGGACAAGTGAATCTGGATCTCCATTGCATCATCTGGGATGTGAAGGGTTTGCCTGGGCTGCTTCCGAATGATGTTCTTTAATGTCCCTTAGGGAAGAGAGATCCTGTTCAAGGTGAGGAGTCAGGCCTAGTTGGTAAGGACATTTCTGAATCAGGGCTGTTCTGCTCTTGTTTAACTTATTAGATTCCTTGGTGAGATTTTTTTGAATGAAGGATTTGGCTAAAAAGGTTTGCAAACCATTGGACTAAATAATCTCTAAAGCCCTTTTCAACTGACTTGCCATTATAAGTGATTTTATAGGCAGTGTGATTTTAAAATAAAGTTTTAGAGATGGCTTTTATTATATTTTATACATTATGCTGTTTTGAAAATGACTTCCTTTTGTTTATCAGAGTATTTAATTTGTAAGTTCTATAAATAACTTTTAAAATCCTATAAATATCAATTGCCATTCTTAAGCCTTCACAAGCTTTTGTTACCAAATGAAAATTTTTTTGGCATTCTTATTAATTTCTCCACCTGTGTTTTTCTTTGTTAATGGTAAGAACATGCTACATGAAACACTTTAAAACACATGGGGAGAGTTCTAGGGTTATTCTTCCCTTGTATTTTGATTTTTACAAGATTTTAGAAATAATGTTTCAGTAACTAAGCAGATGTTCCAGATATCAACCCTGTTATTGTTTGTGCAAAATATACATTTACACATGAACCAAAACCCAGTCATTATTTTTCAGAATAAGTCAAAAAATGTTTTATACATTTGTAGTATTCACCCAGAATTCTGTGCTGTAGAATGACAGTGTTTAATGGAATTCAATCTGAAATACTTGGAATAAAAATATTATTCCATTTTTATTATGAGGTATTAAATAATAAAGACATCTCAAATATTTAAAAACAAAGCCTAGTACAAATAAGTACAAATAAAGTAATATTGTGATGGTATTTCTACCTTTGCTTATAATACTTTGTGGATTTTTTAACTTCCTATCTTAAAATTTTTTCTAGAACAGTGACCATATATGATTTATCCTTGGTTCTACCTCATTGCTCAGATACTTGATAAATGTGTTTCATAAATGAAAATTACACAACATAGTTTCTTGAGAGTTAAGAACATTTCTAGAATTCCTTTACAACAGAAGACCATTTTAGGCTGCCATTCAGTTGTTTCTCTAAAGCAGTAATGTCTAAACTTTCTTTGAGTTACATACCTTTCTGATAAATGTTAGGGACCCTCTCTGCAGACACACACATACATACATACATACATACATACATACATACATACATATATAAATTAGCTTACAGTTTTAGTGGGTTTAACGTTAACCTATAAATACATTCCATGAAACATCTATAAGTAAACTACCCTTTGCTGTGTGAAGAATAGATGGTAGAAAGGAAACTGATTTAAATATTTTTTTATTTCGCTTGTATCTATGAAAAGAAAAAAATACTATGAATGATAGTCGACTTTGACAAATAATGGTATTTTCATGCCTTATTGAAGGTAATGACAGCTATAGAATTTATAAATGTGATCAGTTTGTGTTGTTTTGATGAATTTTAGTACGAAACAGGAAGAGAAACATTTTATTCCTTGTCCAGTCAAATTACTTGTTACATGCCCTCCTGAAATGGTATTTTATACCTTCCATGGAGCACCAGTAATTTGAGTTAGGAAAAAAAATTATTGATGTCAGACTATCAGCTCTTTTATATATGGAAAACTTTGTACCAGTGTCTTTATATTGTATAATTCACGTTTTATACTTCTCGTTAGTGGTTTACTCCACCCTCAGTGATATATTAGTGACAGACTTTCATTCAGTCCCTTAATGCAAGAAATCCTGGCTCCTGATTTCTCTCTTTGATGTGAATGTTGTTGGGATTTTTTTAATTATATAAAATAATGTTTTTTTATGCACAATTTGAAGAAAAAAACTTTCACAATGCAGAGACAGCCATTGGTAACATATTGATGTATTTCTGTCTAGTCTTTTTCTCTTCAGTGATTTCACTGTCTAGTTTTTGGTCCCCCTTTTTTCCTCTGGCTTTACTTGTATATACTCTTATTTCAATTTCTGAGGTGATAGTTATCTTTATAATTTCTCTTCCTTCAGCGTTCATAACTACTAGGATAGAGTTGATTAGAATTATTCATGTCTTGGTAATTGCTCAGCTATTAATTTTTTTTTGTTTCGAGCTATAATTCACATATCATATAATTCACCCATTTAAAGTGTACAAGGGAGTAGTTTTAAGACTGTTTACAGAGTCGTGCAGCCATCACCACTCTACCTTTAGAACTTTTTTTTTCACTCCCAAACTTCATACTCATTAGCAATAACACCTATTTCACCTGCCTCTAGCAGGGGAGAAACACTAACCTACTATCTGTCTCTATAGATTTGTCTATTCTGGACATTTCATTTAATAACATCATCTATGTAGACTTCTGTGACTAGCTTATTTCACTTAACTTAATGTTCTTGAAGTCCATCTATTTTATAGCATATATCAAGTACTTCATTCCTTTTTTGGTTGAATGAAACCCACTGAGATGGCTGTACCACTTTTGTTTATTCATTTATCAAATGAAGGATATTTGGGCCATTTCCACTTTTTGACCATTATGAATTGTACTGCTATGAACATAGCAATATTTTTGTGTGGACATATATTTTCATTTAACTTAGGTATGTATATCTAGGAGTGGAATTGCTGGGTTATATGGTACTCTATATTTAACATTTGGAGGACTGTAATAATTTAAACAAGGAAAGTAGTCTTGAATAGAAGCTAAGAGATGTAATAGAGTTATACCAACCTGTCTTTCTGAAATGGTTTCATATAGTAGTGTTCCACTTAGTGTGGGTGTGTGTGGTTTCTTATAGGGAAACCTTGTGTAATAACAGGAAATAGTTGAAATATAGTACGTACGCTTACCATTTACACAGAAAAAATTGGTGACATTTTCATTTAAAAAGTGCTTGCTGTTAATAATTCATATTGTTAAAAACAATTTAGAAGAAACAAAATCAAACAGAAATCCTGAGACTTTGGAAAAATTTCCTCATGACAAACCAATCACTGTGCAGTGTGCACCATAAAGAATAAAGTCAAGAGATTGGCCTCTTTGTCTTTCTCTTTTGCATCTTAATTCCTCTGAATGTTTTAGTTATTGCCTTAGCCATCTATGATCCCTTTCTAAAGGAAAGGACACTGAGCTGGTAAGAGATGAGAGGGCTTAGCTGCTTCACCACTGGCTTGCTACTTATGAGCACAGGTTAGGTCCCTCAACTTCCCTGCTCCCCACTTTCTTCATTGGTGTAATGAGGGAATCATCTGTGAAGACATGTTTAAAGCTCCGTGATCTTAATTCTAGCTCTAGACTTCTAAGATTCTACAAACTGATGGTTATATATATGGATTTTTCATGAATTTGTCATTTAATATATTCTTCCTTGTATTACTTTTCTCTGTCCCTCCTTTCTTTTTCAAATTTGTTCTTCTTTCTCTACCTAGATGACATACCCTAGGAATGTAAAGACTTTTTTTTTTGCAGTACCTTGCCTGAAGATGTTTAGTGTTTAGTAGTGCACATATTGAGTTTTAATGACTGTGGAATGACTCTCATTGGTAGTTATTCTCTGTTTAAATGAAATGATCGAAATAATTTAGACAGATACTTTAACTTTTTTCTTTTTTTCTTTAAGAGTATGCTTTTAACTAGACATGGGAGTAGTCAGAAATGAACATTCTGTTTTTGCTAATGTAACACTAACTTTTTAAATAACTTTTTTTTTTTTTTTTTGGCTAGAACTTTATTTATTCTGTGAGACTATATGTATTCTTGAGCTCATATTTTATGTATAGGAAGATTTCAGTAAACTCCTTATTTGCTTTCTGACAGTCTGTATACCTCCATTATTCCATTCTTTAATTATACATTTTACTGGGTAGCTCTGTGTCCCCTAAAGGGAAAATTAGAACACGAATTTAAACTTCAAGTTAACAGAAATAAATGCTCAAAAATAAATTGAATGATGGCTTTGAGTGACCTTTTTTATAGACGAAGAATCCTTGGGGTGCCAGTGTATTTTAGTTTACCTAGGGGACTTTATCGTTCCTATCTCAATATATATTTTCAGTGTTTTTAATTTGTAAAAACATACTTTGTAAAATATGGTGAACAGTAGTTTGGCCATAAAGTATGGTTATTTGTACCTCAATATTCAGTAATTTTAACTTTGATCATGAGATCATGGAAAAATAGGTATAGCTAGCATTACTGACAAGTCCATTTATTTTGACTATGCTTAAGCTGCTGCTTTTTTCCTTCCACCTTTTCTCCCTCCCTTTGTCTTTTCTTTCTTTCCTTTTTACCATATAATTATCAGATAGAAAAACTGTTCTTTTTTAAAACATTGCAGAAAGGTCTGTTCCACTTTGACCACTATCCTTAGTCACAGCCTCTTCCATCTTCATTGAGGCGGCCATAGTAACATTGGTGTGCATCCTTCTACACAGACTTTTATGGTTTTACATTTTTTTTTTATTATGGTGAACTTGATTAAGAAAATTGAGTAAGTTTCAGGTGTACAATTTAACAGTAAGGCATACACACACACACACATACACACACACGTGTGTATGTGTGTGTGTGTATGTATATATACATATATATATATATATATATATATTGCATTGTGCATTCATCGTATGTTTTTATATTTACTTGTATAAACCATATAGCATAGGGTTTTTTTACTGGAGGTGGGGGATATGATTCCCTCTTTTCAAAAATGGTATATTCTTTTTCACTTACCATCGTGTCTTAGAGAGCTGTTTATTTTAGAAAATATAGCTTGACCTCATTTTTTCCAGCTGTTGTATAGTGTTTTATGATGGTGCATGTACCGTGGTTTATTTAGCCCTGCCCCAATTAATGAACATTATTTATTTATTTATTTATTTATTTATTTTTGTTACAGGAAATGCTGCAATGCAACATCTTTATACTTGCAATTGAGTATTTCTCTAGGGTAGACATGAGAAGCAATTCATTATGGTAGGCATATTCAATATTATAATAGCTACTTATCAGTTTGGCTTCTAAAATGTATACTGCCTCCAGCTGTGACAAAAACACTAACAAGTGATTTTTAGGATATCAAAGACAAAACAGACATTTTTGCCAATCTGAAAGGAAAAAATGGTGATTTAATTTCCATTTCCTTGAAAATAATGAGGTTTATTTATTGACCCTTTTTCTTTCTGTAAATTGCATATATTGAATTGGATTACTTATAATGTGTCAGTTTAAATTATATAGCTATAACTTTTTTTGTAAATATTGTTGAAATATACATATAGAAAAGTGCATAAATCACATGTATACAGTTCAGTGAATTTTTATAAAGTAAATACACCATGTGTAACCGTCACCCAAATCAAACAGCATTACAAAGCCCTTGAAGCCCCCGGTGCTCCTTCCAGTCACTGCCCCTGCTTCATACCTCCTGGGGTAACCGTTCTTCTTCTAACATTATCGATCGTTTGATCTATAGATAAATAGAATCACACAGTACATACTGTCTTCTATGTGTTAACATTTGAATAATTTTAAGTAAAAGAATTGCATCAGAGTTTAGAGACTTATGACTATACAGATAATTTCTTCTCTCATTTAACTTCAAAAGAGAAGTGACATCATTTTTATATAACCTTAGATGTCCTTATACAGTTCTAAGAACTCTCAGACTGGACTTCCTTCCCCTTCTTCCCCTGGGGGGCAGGGTTAACAGAATTGTTTTCTGAAATCCTGTTGATTGTTGAAAGTTCTTCATTTTTGGTGGATCTGAGATTTAACCCCTTTCTGCTCTTTAACTGTACTGTTGTTTTATCAAAATTGGTAAACTGTATTTTCATTTTGTCTAAGTGCTCTGTTACTTTAAATGCCTGCTTACCTTGTACCTTCTTTTTGTGTTTGGGAAAGCATTATTCTCTTGTGCTGCTTCAGGAAGTGTGAAACTGTCTAGTGTGTCCTTTTCCTGTTACTGTTTGTGTCATTTTCCCAAACAGGTGAAGGTGCCAGAGCAACCTGTTTACATTATCCTTTCAGCTTCCCCTGCCTGTCTTATGAATCCTTAACTGATATGGAAAGGTGTTTCAAGTTCTGTCTTTTTGGCTTATTTTTGTTTGTTTCTTTTGACTTGCTTATTAAAGGAGTATACCTTTTTGTTTTCAGCATATTAAAATACAATTTTTTAGTGATTTCCTGACACTATGCTTTAGGAGACATTTTAAAAAAATTAGTGAAACAAGTAAAGATGAATAAAATCACTAAAAGTGATATTCTTTTGAATTTATTTTAAATTAATAGTCTGGTTTTAAAAGAATTCCAAATGATTAAATAAAAGACATGTGATAATGCCAATAGGAATAAAAATAAAAGATTGTAAGAAGAGAAAGAGATAATAATAACCATAATCTTTGCTTCTGGAATTGAATTTTAAATTTAGCTATGAGCCACTCTCTTTTGGGAATTGAAAGGAAAACAAATTTAGTTCTCATTGGGGAATGAAGAAGCATACCATTGCATCAGGGGAGACAGATGTGTTTATGTTACCAAATTCCCCCAGATGCAGCAGCGCTCATGGAACCAGGTCATGCACGTTAACGTTCACTCAGGGTTTTGCAAATGTGTTGGTGGGTTTGAAGACATTAATTAGCTCATAAATATTTCACTTAAGTTTGTGAAAAAACTAGATCAGTGTGATTGTGTCTGGGTTTGAAGGTATTCCTCTTGCTTGCAAGAGTAGTGCATAAAGAGTATTTGGCTTAAATTATTTAAATAACACAGTTAAATTCTTTCACTTTGTAATCTCAGTAATCAGGCTATGTTTTAGCTATGTGGTAAAATATTTTTGTTAAGTGATCATTTTGCAATAATTGTTACATGTGCATATATATGCAATAATTGACATTGGTTTTCATGCTTTCATTTTATGTATTTCACTTTGTCCTTTGACTCAAGGTTAACATGTTGTTTATTTTGGAGTAGTCTTGGAAAAATTATGAACTTTTCTCATTTGTTTTAACTGATTCCCAAGGATTTTTTTTTTCTGGTAGAGTATTTGATTAGGGATTATAACAAAGAAAGATAATCCTAGCCTGGATTTATTGTATTCTTAAAATTTTTATAAAAATATTTTTAATTGTAACGTGTTTTTAAAATAAAAAATAGAGTAACAAAAGCACATGAATTAAAAAGTGAAAGTTCTGTGTCTTCCTTGTTGCCACCAAAGATGGTAATCACTAAAAACATTTTTGTTGTTGCTAATATATCATATGATTAGAACAGTGTATCATATATGGTATGTGTGCAGATGGGCAAAAATGTCTAAGTCTAGCTGTTTTAAAAGTCATTGTTGGTGAATACATCCTTAGGAAATAGAATATTGTCAGTACCCTAGGAGCCGCCTCTGTCTCCCCACCATGACAACTATTATTCTTGTATGTTATGCAATATTTTTCTTTAAAGTTTTACCACAGATGTATGTATTCCTAAACAATATATATATTGGTTTTTTTATATATATAATTTTTATTATATATATAATTTTTTTTTGAAAACTTGAGAAGCATAATCTTTCTACCACCACCACTATTGATGAAGACTCCTAGAGGTATAGAGTCTAAGTGATAGTCTGACCTCAGCTTCCCAGAGGGTTGACCAGATCCTTTTCTGGGGAAGATAGTGGGCAAGTTTATACATAAATTAGCCCTGGAAAACCAGAGTCAAGGGCTCACCACAGTCAGAGCGTCTGCTGGGATTGCAGATATTCGTGGGGTCTTTTTAAAACCTCAGATTTACAGTTCCACTGTGGCATAACCACTTCCCCCATGAGTGCATGTGAACGAAGTATGTGCAACAGAATAAAGGCCTTTGGAGATTAGGATACAGGACAGTTGGCCAGATGTTTCTACCTAATGATTTGGCTTTTGACATCGGCCTTGCAGTACTCAAATTTCAGCTTTGTGTTTTAGCAAAATTATAGATTACTTACCTCAGGAACCTTTGGTTTGTTCATGCATAGTTGAATATGTAGGTGTTAAATATGTAAATATCAAGAGCCTCCCATAAAGTGCCTGGCAAATAGTAGGTGCTCAAAAGGTAGACCTTTGAGAATGTTTTTTTCCCCCCAACTTCCTCACCTGTAAAAGTCTATGTTATGTGATATGGTCATGTTGCATGGTGGAGCTGGATACATGATCCTGTCTCATAGACCTCTGATACCAGCATCTATCAATGCTGGGATTTTTGCCACATGTCCCATGCATTGTATGTTTTAAAGGGTAGGGAAGCCCTTTGTTCTTAAGGCTCTTAATAAAACTAATCTGTATACTGATTGAGTCCATGCTTATACGTACCATATCATTTTTAACATCCTGAAACATGAATCATATGCCTTTGTTTTTTTTTCACCCATAGTGGGATACTAAAGGTATCACACCTTGAGCGTGGCTATCTTGGGCTGGGTGTGTGCACTTTGTCCCTAGGACATGCATCCTTGTGATTTCTTACAACTCCCCATATTCTAAAAATTTCACATTGCATGTTTTTTTAAATTTATATTTTAATCTACATACAATAAAAAAATAACTTTTTAAGTCATGTTTTGTGAGCTTCAATAACTGCATAGTCTTATAACTGTCATTGCCACTGGGAAACAGAAGTTTCCTCAATGCTCCCCACACCCCCGCAACTTTCCTTGTGCTGCCCCATCATATCACACCCTCTCCTCACCCCCAACCTTTGGCAACACTGATCTATTTCCCCCTCTTCTAGTTTTGCCTTTTCCTGAATGTCATATAAATGAAATCATACAGTAAAAAAGAAATCATACGTTTTGAGTCGGACCTCCTTCCCTCAGCATAATGCATTTGAGATTAACCCAAGATGCTGCATATATCAGTAGTTCGTCTTTGGTGCTGAGTAGTATTCCATTCTTTGGATATATAGTTTCTTAATCCATTTACCCCCTGATCAGCATTTGAATTGTTTCCAGTTTTGGGTAATTGTGAATAATGATGCTATAAACACTTATGTACAGGTTTTCATGTCAACATAAGTTTTCATTTGTCCTGGATATTCAGTAGTGGGATTGCTGGGTAAATGTACAGTTAACATTTTGAGAAACTGCCCAGACTGTTTCCCAGAGTGGCCATACCATTTCTTATACCCCCCCAGCAATGCATTTGAGTTCTGATTGCTTTGCATGTTTGCCAGCACTTGATATTGCCGGCTTTTAAAATAAATTTCAGCTACTCTAAATGAGTGTGTAGCTAGCATAATTCTTAACCAAGTTTGTCTCGCAAACCCTTGAGACTTGAAAGATGATATAGAATGGGGCTCCGTTAAATGCAGGGCCAGGGAGGAGTTTTTAAGGGGATGGAGAAACCATTAGGTTTGTGAGACCTCGGTATGTCTGTTATTGTCCCTGTCTTCACTGTCATATCCCCAAATGACTAGCACAGTTCCCGACACACAGTAGGAGTCTCTTTGTATGTTTATTGACTCACTGAGCAAATGATTGAGAGGTTAGGGAAGAAACAGGAGGAGAATAGAAAATAGTGTTAGATTAGGCTTGGTCTGAGTATATTCATGTGATACCCTTTATATCTGTTTAAGTCTGTATATAAATACATGTTTAAAAGTTAACTTAGTTCCCATCCCCTTTGCAGGAAGGAGCAGAAGGCAGAAAGAAGTCGATGCTACTGATTATGTAGAGCTAGGAAAGTCATCTTAACTCTTTGGTCTTCAGCTTCATCACAGTAAAATGAAAACATTTTATTAGGTTGTATCTGAGCTCCTTTAACTATAATTTTTTTTCTTATAATCATATCCGATGTGAAATAGTGTAGTAAGTGAGGAAGAAGCCTGCCTGATCCTTTAAGAGGGAGGTGGCGGGGTTGGGAAGACAGGGGGTACAGTTATATATGAATATATCGTTAAGGGCTGCTCATCAGGGAGTTTAGGGGTGTCTAAACAGGTCAAGCTAATGGCTAATTAGAAACAACCAGTAGATGAGAGAAGGTAGTTACGGAATTTTCAAATAAAGTAGCAGCATTGCAGGAATTTTTTTTTGCGGGGCGGGGGGGAGGTATAAAAGGAAGTAAGGGTTGAGAATTCTGTACTTAGAAACTTATTTGGAATATTTTAAGATTTTTACATCCTAGAAAAGTAAATTGTACAGGTTTATGTTAATACTAATAAACAGATAAAAAAACAAAGGCTTTGTAAACAAGGCAGCTTTATTTTTGGAGGTCAGACATTATATATACTCTCTTGAAAGTATCAATTTCTAATGTATGATTACTTGGTAGACCTGTAGTACATGGAAGAGGGTTACTTCTATGGTATTCAAGCTCTTATATCCTTTATCCGATTCTTTTCTGTAGCCCTATAATTAAAAATTATTGTGTGAATTATTCCGAAATTGAATATGGGCAGTTAGTTATACGTGTAGTAACAAAATATATCCTTTTTTTATCTTTCAGAATCATGGTGTCATGGAAAGGGATTTACTTTATACTCACTCTGTTTTGGGGAAGCTTTTTTGGAAGCATTTTCATGCTGGGTCCCTTTTTACCTTTAATGTTTGTAAACCCATCTTGGTATCGCTGGATCAACAACCGCCTCGTGGCAACCTGGCTCACACTTCCTGTGGTAAGTTACACACCAGAGGAGGAGACTGGACTAAAGTGGCTCAACCTATTGATTTTTTTCCTTTTAAGTGTCAGATTTAGTCAAATGTTATAATTTATATTGGATTCTTTGTTGGTTTCATTATTTGCTTGAGATTCTTCATGTATTTATTCATTATGACCATATTTGCCTTTAAGTCAGTTGGGTGGTAAACTTAATATCATTTACTCTGTCAGGGCTGGAAGCAGCAATCACAGTCCTTATTTTCCTTCCTATAGGAAATAGTTTGCATTGAAACTTTGTACAATTCCTATGTTATGGTATGGATCCCCTTTTTCTTGTAGGCAAATTTCTTTTTTTTTTTTTTCCTAATAGAAGGATGTTTTGTTACTTTTGTTTATTGCAAAAGTAGTCAGCAGGATCCCTGAATATTCACCTGACAACTATTGAGTGAACATCATGTGCCAGGCATTTTGCTGGGATGTAAAGATGAACAGGACAGATATGACCTCTGTCTTTATGGAGATAATTGTCCTTCTACTTTACACAGCTTGACTAGCTTCTTTTCTGACTTTCATTTGACTGAAAAACCTGTTTCTTCTGTTAGAGGACAGAAGTTGATTTCCCAGGTCATTAATTCTTAGTTAGATTTTTAAATCAGCTTTAAAGATATGTGGTCCAGTGTTTCATTGCAGCCTGCAAACATACCATTTAATATAAAATATTCAGCTTGTGTTATTGCTTATCACTATCACTCGCTTATTTACAAAGTGAATATTTCTCCATAAAATATTTATATTAAGTAAAATAAACATTTTCAGTTCATATAAAATTAGCTATCACAGATTTTTCTAAATAGTCATGTACAGGCTGTCTAAATATTAAATATTTCCACTTATAGTCATTAATAAAACCAGAGGTATTTTGTTTAAAAATGTTTAACTTGCCAAGTCATTTACATAACTTTTTAGGTTTTTATTTCATTATCTATAAAATAAAGAAATTGGAGTAGATGATCTTTAAGATTCATTCCAGATTCACATAGCATAGCTAATTCTGAGGTAAACATTTAGAGGTAAATGGTTTTTTGATAACAGTCATATATTGCTTACTACACTTCATTTTCTTTAATGTCATCAGTTTTCCACAGTATCTATTTAATCTTTTGATTATGAGTAACATGTTTTTGACTGAACTTCTCTACCAAAAATCTTAAGAGTTTTGAGAATTCTCTTGTAGTTAGTACACTGGTAGAAATCATTGTAATATAATACTTTATAGTATCAAATCAATCTGGTTTCTTTGGAGAACCAATATATGTAGAGTACTTACTGGTACAGACATTGGAGACAGACATTTGGTTTCACTATTGTCCTTACACTTTCTAGTTACTTGAACTTGGCTAAATTACTTAGTCTCTCTAAACTTCTCTTTCTTAATCTCTAAAAAAGGAGGTGCTAATACTGTCTACATACCTCAGGGAATTATTGTGACTACTAAATGAGATAATAATATAGGCTTTGTAAAGTATGCAGTAAACGTTTGCTACTATATTACTTTTTAGGAGGTAGGCTAAAATTGTACTGTCAAAGAAAATTTAAAATACAGCAGCTTCAATATGGTAGAACTTTATTCACCGTGAGGTGCAGGTTGGCAGCGTAGCTCTGCTCCTTGATGTCACTCAAGGATTCAGATTCCTTCTACCCATCCTCTTCTGGATGGTCTAGATAGGTCACTGCCATGCTTTACCCCACCCTGCAGTCGTGGGGAGGGAGGAAGTGTAGACCAAGCACATTTCTTTTAGATAAGTGAATTACAAGGTATACATATTGCTCTTGTTCACCCATTGATGAGAACAGCTAAACACTGTAATTTGAGAAATGTAGTGTTTTTTTTTTCCTGAGCACTCATAGACACAATTAAAATGTATTCTAGACAAAATGCTGGATTTTACTGTACTAACTCTGACAGTGCTGCTTCTAGTGCTGCTATTACTAGTACTATTACCGCAGATTATATTATATACTAGGATGGATGAGGGATGGGTAGAAAGAGAAATTCTTTAATATAGGGTTCCCCATGAACCTCTGCTTCATGTGAGATAAAATGGGAAATGTGAGTGGTACTGTGTGGAGTATAATTCATGTGTTTGAAACGCGTAAACCAATCACTTCATCTCATGATAAGCTGGAGAAATGCAGTCTAATATTTAGAAAAAATTAGCTGAGCTAGACTTATTGATAGTGTTCTAGCCTCTTGTGAGGGACCTTCCTGTGAGATTTTCAAGGATAATTTCAGCTCTCCTGACCTTTCATTACCTGACTTGAGAACTTAAAACATAGGCAAGATTCCATCACTACTGTAGTATTATATTGGTATATATTTGAAAAAACTTCTATTATACAGCTGTTTAACTTAATACCTTGTTCACTAGTAACAGCATATCAGGCAAAGAGTCTCTCAGTTAAGAAATTTATTAGAGTTGATTCCTTATAGCTAGGTTACAGAAAATTGATATTCCAGTTTTGAGATAGTGAACATCTCTGCTCAAAGAAATGGAGAAAAACTGTCAGGGTGTCTTCTATAACCATTTATTTCATACATTTACAAGATGCTAAAGGAGTTTTTATTTTGAAGTAAATAGAAGAGGTCATTTTTTATTCAGAAGGAATTTCATTATTTTTTCCTATAATAGGTGTACTTTATTTTAAGTAATCTCAGTTAAAAATAACTTTTCACTAAAAATAAATTAGGGTAAATGCACCTAGACTATTTTTTTTTAGATTATTTTTAGATTATTTTTTACAGAAATAATCACAAAATGATCTTTTATAACCTTTTCTTGTGCATTAAAATGGTTTCATTGGCAAAATTTTTCATGTCTTACTATTTTCAAGGAACACAGTCTTACAGTTAGATGGGACTTAGAGGTCACCAAGTCTAACATATCTGTATGTGCAAAAATCTCTTCTGGAACAGTCTGTGGAGTATCCTTCAGTCTCTCTTGGAACATTTCTATAATCTTGGTTCATTTGATTTTTGGATGGTTTTATTCAGTATAATTTTGTCAGGATCAAACTTTGCATGTGTCCAGAGCAGTTTTTGCTTCTAAAAATTAACTTTCCAACATTTCAATTGTTAGCTAATTATCTGGGATTATGAAAATTACTTGAGAGTTCTGTCTTTTCTCCATAAATCATGACTTAGGAAGTTAGATGTCATTTTCTAACTCTCCACTTAGGACAAAAGTCTCTTCCACAGCCTGCTGATTCCATTTCAGTCCTGGAATAAAATAGATGTCAGCAAACACAGGCTAATGGATATAATTTCTGTCTAGACTGCTTCTCTTAAGAAAGAGGGCGCTCAGTGTTTGATGAATGACTTGGGATTGCAAAAGTCTTAAATACTCAAGGATTTGAGGAGCAAGGCCGAAGCTGAGTCTGAAAAGACAAAGCATACTTGGAAATGAAGAACATCACAGGAGTTGTTCTTACCTCAGACTAAATAAAGATCTATTGGAATAATAAATGAGAGCATGAAGCATGATGGCACAACCGATTCTGTGTGATCATGAGGGGAACCTCTCATTTTAATGTTTTCAAATGGTAGAACACTTGGAGATAGTAAATAGTGGTATGTAAAAGTTCCTCATAAATTGCGTCTGTATTTCTAACTCTAGGAGAAATCTTTGTCCAATTCGGCAAAAGTCATGAGAGCTATAGTTCTTAGGTCAATAAGAGAAGTCAATATAAAATTTTATAAGGTTAGCTTCTTATTGCTGAAACTATCTTTTATATGAGAAATAGGACAGATCTGAGAATAGTGTTTTCTTATAGTTTTTAATCTAGGTTTGAATTCTGGAGCTCTTTATAGACATTAGAACTAACTCTGTATGGTATATTTGTTATCCTGTCTTGCAGGAGCTATCTAGTCAATAATGTTGACTAGATATGTCTTGTCTGATATTAAAAATGATTAAGGTGAGCTTAAGATCTAGGCTGCCCAAAACGTTATATATAACTTTTAGGCACATTCTGATAGGGCACTGGATGGCAAGGGAGAGAATACCAACATGATATGCTCATGGGCAGACAGTCTGGGATTTTTTATTTTGACATTTTCTGTAATGAAGAGCAAAAGATTGTTTTGAGATCCATAGGAACCTTGCGTTAGAAATTGCACTTAAAAGATTAGAGTTGAGCTTTTGAGTTTATAGGCTTAAGATTTGAAATTCGTTCTATAGTACAACACATGATTAATAGTTAACTTCCTCTTTCCATCAGTTAAGGGAAGGGTATCCTGCCTTTCAATCTTTGCTAATTTGAAGAGTATATCATTTGGAAAGCAGGTGGAGCTGATCCAAATTAACCCGAGGTGGTGACTTCATATGTATCCTCTCGGCCAGGTCATAAAATTTAGTGATTTATTTTGGTAGTTGATGGTCCTGTACACTTACCAGTAGAAAAAGAGATATTTTTTACTGTGGGTCCAAGCCTAGAGGACTCTGCCCTGATCCTCTCCATCATGAAGTCTTCTAAGGGACTTAATCTTTCAGAGACTTTGGAGTAGGGGTTCTAATTATTTGAGTGGTTATGGACTCTTAAAAATCTGATGAAAACTGCAGGCATTTTGCTTAGCAATGTTTTTGTGCACACAGTCCCATATCTTCGTGTACAATTTCAAGAAGAGTACATATTTATTGACCTCTTGAAGGCCATCCTTATCTGACTTAAATACCCAGGCCCTAAAGTGAATCTCAGTCCTGGGAAAGTAACTTAATGGGGAAGTAACTATGGGGTATCTGTAGCTATGTTAGCCCAAGTGATCTTTTTTTTTTTTTTTCTGTTAAGATCCTAACACTCCAATTATGTACTTTTTTTGACATATAACACTTCAAACTTTTTTCCTTTAGCTGATATTTTTTCTAAGTTGTTTTTCTCTTGATCCTATTATGTTGTTGAAGTCCTGCTTTGTGTTTTTTTAAATAGCTTTATTGTGTGAAATATAACAAATGTAGTGAAAATTAATATCACATAAATGCACACTTTAATAATAATGAAAAGTTATGCACACTTTAATAATAATTTTTTTTTAAAGTATAGCTATCAAACAGGTAAAAAAATAGAACATTGCCAGCCCTCCCACAAGCTACCTAGATTCCTTGTCACAGCGCCCTCCCGTTTGGTAGAAGTAGCCAGTAACCTGACTTAAAAGGTAGTTATTTCCTTGATGTTCTTTATAATTTTACTCCCTATCTATTTACTCCTAAAATATCTTAGTTACTGTTTTAAAAAGTTTTATGTATGGACACTTACTGTACATCTTTTTTGCTTTGCTTCTCTCTCAACATTATGCTTATGTGTCATCCATGTTGTAGATAACTAGTAAATTTGTTATATGTAAATTGTTTGAAAATTTAAATAAGGATTGACATCAGTAATCAAGGTTTCTTTTATTTTTCTTTTAAGAACTCCAGTCTATAATATACTTCTAAGTATTTTGTACATATTATATGCTGGCCATCAGGAAAGTTAATTTAAAAATTCAGCAAATATTTGAGCATTTTCTATGTCTAGGCACTTTTGTAGGTGCTACAGTTGCAGCACTTTAGTAAATATAGCTATTTTTAATTTATATATTGTTAAACAAATACGTGCATTTGTTTTTTAAAAAAATCATAATTTAGACAGGTATAAAATGAAATTTGACTTTCTGTTCCCTCAGCCTTATATCTATTGTTGACGTTATTTGACTATTCTTTCCATAAAAAATGTAATAATCGTATATTTATAGCTTTAGAAAATTATACAGTGGAATCTTATACACCTTTTCCACTTTTTTCTTTTTAACCTACTATCTTGAAAATTTAATTGAAAGTTAGGAAACTACCAGAAACTTAAGTTAGTAGAACTAAAAATAGAAACAAAACCTTCATATTCTCATTCTTCCAGAATAACTTTTTTAAAAATTTATTATAGGAATCAGGGAAAACACTATATTTTTGACTTTTTAGAAATCAGAAGACTTATTTATAGGACATGATAAAATTTACTTATGGAAATCCTAACCTCGAATTGTTATGTATATTATTTTTTTTAGGCTTTACTGGAGACCATGTTTGGTGTAAAAGTGATTATAACAGGTGATGCATTTGTTCCTGGAGAAAGAAGTGTCATTATCATGAATCATCGCACAAGAATGGACTGGATGTTCCTCTGGAATTGTCTGATGAGATATAGCTACCTCAGATTGGAAAAAATTTGTCTCAAAGCCAGTCTCAAAAGTATTCCTGGATTTGGTAGGTTATTTACAGATTATTTTAAGTTGTTCATTCATTTTACATGTGTTGTACCTGCCCTAAAACTGTAGAATAATTTACTAAACTCCACTTCTAAGTGTGAAAGCCACTCCCATTTTTCTTCACTAGCATAAAAACAGTTACCAGTTCATTTTTTTTTTTCTTAGTGGATGATAACAGATAATTTTAGTCTTTTTGAAACATCTTATGTGAAAAGAGAATAAACTTTTTTTAAGGAAGTAGATATGGTTTCAGAAGAACTGACAGTTTCAAAGGTATGAATTCATAGTTTAGTAACTTTTTATTGCATATCATGCTTGTGGTAATGTAGGCCATAAATTGGCTCTTGCTGATTAGGTACCTGAAATGAAAATTTTCAATGATTGGAATAATATGTTCACATTCATCTAATAAATATAAATTGAATACCTGTTAGTTCCAGGCATTATTCTAGGTGCTGATATTTTCTCTTTTTATAATTCAAAAAAATTTTTCAATTACAGTTTATTTAGAATATTATATTAATTTCAGGTATATAACATTGATTAGTCATTTATATTACTTATGAATTGATCACCCCAGTAATTCTAGTACCCATCTGACACCATACACAGTTTTTACAGTATTTCTTGTGCTGTACTTTATATCCCTGAGACTGATTGTCTAATTGGCAATTTGTACTTCTTAATCCCTTCAGTTTTTCACCCATCCCCTCCCCAAATCTGGCAATCCTGAAATTGTTCTCTGTGTTTGTGAGTTTGTTTCTGGTTTGTTTTTCGTATTTATTGTTTAGATTCCACATGTAAGTAAAATCATTTTGTATTTGTCTTTCTCTGACTTATTTGTCTTAGCATAATACCCTCTAAGTCCATTCATTCATGTTGTCACAAATGGCAAGATTTCATTCTTTTTTATGGTTGAGTAATATTCCATTGTATGTATGTACCACCTCTTTTTTACCTAATTGTCTGTTGATGGGCACTAAGGTTGCTTCCATATCTTGGCTATTATGAATAATGCTTCTATAAATATAGGGGTGTAGACATTGTTTCAAATTAGTGGTTTGGATTGCTTTGGAAAAATACCCAGCATTAGTAGTTTTTTTTTAAATTTTTTTGAGGAACATCCATACTCTTAACCATAGTGGCTGCACCAATTTACAATACCACCAGCAATGCACAAGCATTCTGTTTTCTCCACATCCTCAGCAACACTTGTTTGTTGATGCTAGCCATTCTGACAGATGTGAGGTGATTAGTTTATTGTGGTTTTAATTTGCGTTTCCCTGATACTTAGCGATGTTAAGCATCTTATATGTCTATTGCCCATATGTATGTTCCCTTAGGGAAAAGTCTGTTCAAGTTCTCTGCCCACTTTTTAATAGGATTAGTTGTTATTATTTATTTTTTTTGGTGTTAAGTTGTATGAGTTCCTTGTATTTTTTGGATATTAACCCCTTATTGATATATTGGCAAATATTTTCTATTCAGTAGGTTGTCTTTTCATTTTGTTGATGGTTTCCTTTGCTGTGCAAAAACTTGTAGTTTGATGTAGTCCTACTTAATTTTTCTTTTGGTCTCCTTGCCTGACGAGACATATCAGAAAAAATACTACTAATAGCAATGTCAGAGAGTTTATTGCCTATGTTTCCTTCTAGGAGTTTTATGGTTTTGGGTTTTACATTTAATTCTTTAGTCCATTTTGAGTTTCGACTGCTTTCTTACACTATACAAAAATATATTTTTTTTTGCATGTATCTGTGCAGTTTTCCCATCACCATTTATTGAAGAGACTGTCTTTACCCCATTGTATATTGCCTCCTTTGTCATAGATTAATTGGCCCTATAGGTGTGGGTTTTTATCTGGGCTCTCTGTTCTGTTTCATTGGTCTATGTGTTTGTTTTTATGCCAATACCATGCTTTTTTGATTCCTATAGCCTTGTAATACAGTGTGATATCAGGTAGCATTCCTCCAATGTTGTTCTGTCTCAAGATTGCTTTGACTGTTTGGAGTCTTCTGTGGCTACATATAAATTTAAGGATTATTTATTCTAGTTCTGTGAAAAATATCATTGGCATTTCAGTTGGGGTTATATTGAATCTGTAGATTGCTTTGGGTAGTATGGACATTTTAACAATGTTAATTCTTCCTATCCATGAGCACCATATATCATTCCATTTATTTGTATCTTCTACAGTTTCTTCAATGTTTTATAGTTTTCCAAATACAGATATTACTTATTCCTAGATATTTTTTTCTTTTTGATGCAATTGTAAATTTGATGGGATTGTTTAATAGTTTGTTATTGGTATAAGAAAAATGTAGTCAATTTCTGAATAATTTTTTAATTTTTCTTTACTAAATTGTTTTATGGTGGAAGCTTTAGAATTCTATATATAGGGTTCTCTATATATAGTAGGGTTCTCTATATATAGTATTATTTCATCTGCAGATAATGACAGTTTTACTTCTTCCTTTTCAATTTAAGAATACATTTAAAAAATTATACACTGTGATCAAGTGGGATTGATTCTGGGGATGTAAAAATGGTTCTGCAAATCAATGTGATATACCACATTAACATAATGAGAGATACAAATCCTATCTCAATGGATGCAGAAAAAGCATTTGACAAAATTTAACATTCATTTATGATTAAAAAACTCTCAACGATGGGGTATAGATGGAATATATTTCAACATAATAAAGGCCATCTGACAAGCCCACAGCTAACATCATGCTCAATGGTGAAAAGCTGAAAGCTTCTCTTCTCAGATCAGGACTAAGACTAGGATGCCCATTCTTACTCAATATAGTATTAAAAGTCTTTGCCTGAGCAGTTAGGCAAAAAACAAATGGCATCTAAATAGGGAAACAAGTAAAATCATTTACTAGTTGCAGATTAGATATTCTATATAGAAAATCCTAAACTACACCAAAAAACTTAGAACTAATAAATGAATTCAGTGAAGTTACAGGATACAAAATCATTATTAGTATATAAAAACAACAGATTTTTGTATAATGAACTATCAGAAAGTGAAATTAAGAAAACAGTTCCATTTACAATTGTATCAATAAGAATAAAATCCCTAGAAATAAATTTAACCAAGGAGGTGAAGGATCTGTACACTGAAAGCTGTTAAGACATTAATAAAAGAAACTGAAGAGAAAAATAAATGGAAAATATTCTGCGCTCACGGATTGGAAGAATATTGTTAAAATGTCCATACTACCCAAAGGAATCTATAAAATCAATGGAATCTCTATTAAAATTCTAATGGCATTTTTCATAGAAATAGATCAGTTCTAAAATTTGTATGGAACCACAAAAGACCCCAAATAGCCAAAGCAATCTTGAGAAAGAACAAAGCAGGAGATATAATGCTTCCTGATATCAAATTGTATTAGAAAGCTATAGTAATCAAAATGTATGCTATTGGCATAGAAACAGACACACAGATCAATGAAACAGAATAGAGAGGCCAGAAATAAACCCACGCCTATATGGTCAGTTAATTTATGACAAAAGGAGTCAAGAGTATTTAATGAGGAGATGGCAGTTTTTCAATAAATGGTGTTGGGAAAACTGAACAGCCACATGCAAAAAATGAAATTGGACCCATTATCTTATATACCGTAAACAAAATTTCAAATGATTAGAGTTGAATGCAAGACCCGAAACCATAAAACTAAAAGAACAGGTGTTAGTATTGGTGGTGATTTTTTGGATTTGTAAAGCAAATGTAACAAAAGCAAAAATAAACAAGTGGGACTACATCAGATTAAAAGCTTTTGCATAGCAAAGAAACTATCAACAAAACGAAAAGTCAACCCATAGAATGGGAAACATATTTGCAAATGATATATCTGACAAGGTGTTAATATCCAACAAATATAAAGAATTCATATAACATAATAGCAAAAACACAGAATCTGAAAAAAAAATGGACAGAGGATCTGAATAGACATTCTAACGAAGATATAGATGGCCAACAGGTACATGTAAAGGTGCTCAGCATCACTAATTATAAGGGAAATCCAAATCAAAATCACAATATGATATATTGCCTTATACCTTTCAGAATGACTATTTTCAAGAAATAAGTGATAGCAAAGCTGTGGAGAAAATGGAATCCTTATGCACTGTTGATGGGACTGTAACTTTTTATAGCCACTATGGAAAACAATATTTTTTTCCTCAAAAAATTAAAAATAGAACTAGCATTTGATATAGTAGTTCCAGCTCTGGATGTTTATCTGGAAGAAAAAAAAAAAAAACTAATTCAAAAAGGTTTAGCACTCCCATGTTCATTGCAGTGCTATTTACAGTAGCCAAGACATGGAAAGAACCTAGTTGTTAATTGATGGATGAATAAAGAAAAGTGGGGTGTGTGTGTGTATACACACACTAGATAATTCAGGTATACAAAAAAAAATAAAGAAATTCTGTCTTTTGTGACAACATGAATGTACATTGAGGGCATTATGTTAAGTGAAATAAGTCAGACAGAGAAAGACTTATATGTGGAATTTAAAAACACAATAAAACACTCAGATGCAGAGAACAGATTAGTGGTTGCCAGAGGCTGTGGATTAGGGTGTAGGCGAAATGGGTGAAAGAGGTCAAAAGGTACAAACTTCTAGTCATAAAATAAGTCCTCGGATAATGTACAGCATGGTGACTATAGTTATGTAGTATATACTTGAAAGTGTTGAGAAAATAGAACTCAAAAGTTTTTATAAGAATTTGTAAGTAGGTGTAGTGATGGATGTTAACTAGACATACTGTAATCATTTCACAGTACATATATACATGGAATAATTTTGTTGTATATTTGAAACTAATAATAATACTATACATCAATTACATCTCAGTTTAAAAAAAAGTACTGCTTTATTGGATGGTTGTGAGGATTAAATTAAATGCCAATAGAATATTATTTCATGCTTCCTTTTATGTCTGTAGTTCCATTTGGATCATCCACCTCTTGCCTTACAGAGATCCATGTTAGACTCTTGATTTTTCCAGTGTTGCACAAAACCATATTCTGTTTCCTTGACCACCTAATCTTTCTTTCCACCTACTCTACACCGGTACAGTCATTTTTAGCATTGCTGACCAGTCTCTTGTTTTACATTCCTGTATAAGTATGTCATTCTTGGCTTTTTCATTTGCCCACTTTCTTTTGTCACATGAGTTATAAACTTACAGAGTTTCTTACACTTTGTAGGCTCTTAAATATTTGCAGACTTGATAGGATTTTCATACAAATGCAAAACATTAATGACAACAGAGTTTGGATTGGAGAAAAGAAAAAGGTTTTAGTCACTTTATAGTGAATAAGTAAAGAAAATTAAGCAAGGCAAAAGTGTAGGCAGCAAAAAACAAATAAACAAACAAACAAACAAACCCAAAACAGAGCTTGTTTGCAAATGAGAGTGTTAAAGTTGGGGTGTGTGGGCAGAAATGAAAGAAAGCGAAAAGAATGGATGCATTTTAGTGGTCACAGCTATATCTGGCTTCAGACTATGCTAGACTTTTATTGACAGTTTGGCATAACTTTAGGGAGTATTTAATAATACTATTTATAATTATTTTAAAATGAATGGTTGCTTACAGATGTTTGGAATATAATGACTAAAGGAAAATAATATTTTATATCTATTCTGCCAGGTTGGAGAATGGATAAAAGTCTGGAATTTGAAAGTTCTTTTCTTAAAGTATAAAAGTAACAGACTTATGCAACAGGCTAGGAAAGAAATTATTTTACAATGTTTAGATTCCAAATTACAAAGAGTTTTGAAAATTAACGAAGCTGTTTAGAATTTGCTAAGATATATGGAATTAGATTTTTAAGAAAAAATGTCATATAGTTAGATGTCACCTGTTTCTAATGGTGGTACACTCATAGATTCTTATATTTAACTAACTTTGTAACCTCTTGGCATAATCTAATGAAATGAATATTAAATCCAAAAGTGTCAAAAAAAGGTCCAGTTGCCTGATGATTTTGTACCAGGAAATGTGCCATTTGTACCCACCCAGCTCGTGGCTTCTCGGTTTCCGGATCATTAATTAGTCATACTAGAGTGGCAAAAGAGTTTGAGACTTTTAGGAAGCATAAAGTATAGGAAATATTAAAGAGATTGTGATTTAAAAAGTGGCCACATCATGTATTAAACTAAAACTCTTCCCCACCCCCCCCCCCCCGACAGTTTGCTACAATTCTAAAACTGTGATATATGTAATGGTGAAAGCTGGGAAAATTGTGAAATATATAGCTAGATAGTTTGGAATGAGATCAGGGAGAAGTCAGAAGTTAACAGGCTGGCCTCTGTGGATCTCAGTTTGTTAAAGGCATTCCAAACCTCTGAGTGTGTGTTCAGGAGGTCCTGTGGCGCTTGCCTGAGCAGGATCACTGAAACTAGGTAGGAAGCTACTAATATTAAGTTCAGTCTCCCAGAGTATAATCTATTTGCCAAAATATTAAAAATGTTGTGGTCACATTTGATTTACGGAAATAATTGGAATCTTATTTTAAATGCCTTTGTTTTATAAGCATTTCTCCTTTTAAAGACCCTAAGTAAAACCCTCTCAGTCTGTCGTAGACCTTGTCTGGGCACTGGAGAAATGGTGGCGGCCACGCACATTGCTGTTCAGCATGAGGGTGCTGCAACGCAGGGGTCTTTTGTCATTGGAAAGATAACTCATTTTATGTAGTCAAATTTTCAGTTTTAACTGTGTTTCATTAAGGTATTTGCGTTAATGAAGTGTAATTTATTTAAAGATGACATTGCTTATACAGTCTTAAGAATTAACTAAACTTATTAAAGTCACCTTAATTTTATTATTTATCATACATTGAGCACAAAGAAATGATGTTTCTCTATTTGAGCTATTTAGTTTATGATACCAGATTTTATCTCCTGTGAGAAGGAAACTCTCCTGCCCAGCTTCCTCCTACTTAAAATGGACATTCACTGAAGCTAGGACCACCTTTAACCCACGAATGTCTGACTCTATTCAATATGGTGAATCTATTTTTATTTAACAAAATGTTATGCTGTTCTCCTGCTTTGTAATGCAAAAAATTGGAGAAGATTCTCCACAAGACTCTGTATGAGTAGCACTCTACTCCTGTCAGTTTCTTTGGTGCAGCCAAGGAGCCAGTGTTTTGGTACCTATGTTAGGTGAGCGTTCCCCATCACCAGACTAACAACTGCTTGAGCCTTCCTGGAAGGAATCTCTACAGCACGCATATCTGAATGACTCACTAATTTTAACAGTGAATCTCTATGATACACACATCCCATACTGAAGATGGAAATACATGTACAGCCTTTCTCAGCCTCCTGTAAGCCAGTCTCACCGAAGGTACTTAATGTGGAGAGTGTCGGAAGGCTCTGAGAAAGATTTTCTCCTTAATGAAAGGAAAGAGGTTGATGAAGGCAGGATACCATTTCTTTCCTACTTTGGGATATTATCGTGAGAGTACCTGGACTTGGACTCAGGATGGTTTCAGCAGCTCCAGGAGGATAGCAGTAGGAAGTGAGAGCCTGGCATCAGGGCCAGACTTCATTTTATGTGAGAAACATAAACTCAAGATTGTTTATATGATTTTCAGATTGGTATTCTGTTATTCATAGCCAAAAGCATCCTGATATAACTTGCTTTCCCCTGTTTCACCAAGCTGTAATATAGAAAAGTATCCAGTGGTTGATTTATTCATTCATTAAATTTTATTAAATGCTTATGAATCAAGATTTTAATAAAAACTGTCAAATGAAATCTAGTAGAATGTATTAAACGTTTTAGTTCTATGGCTAGATGTCACATACACATCTGTGTGTTTTCAGGTGCATAACACAGATCAGACCATCTTAGCAATTCTACTGTTTGGTGAAAAATAAGTTCTTGTAGTTTCAGTTGCCAGAGTTGCTTAGCTGAAATGAGTTGGATGCTTTGTTTTTTTGTTTGTTTGTTTTTGTAGGAAGAGAAGCCCATTGGGAGCAAAGGTTCAATTTAGTTAAATCGTGTGCCAGGCAATACACCAGGATTATACTTCTTCCTAGGATTACATTGAGAACTAAGTAACTTTTTAAGGATTGCATTGAGATCTAAATAATTTAAATGAAGCTTTTATTTTGAATGTATTAGCTGACTTCTTAACAAATCTCAAGCCCTGAGCTTTATGGAAGTTGACAGTTTCTTTGGCTGAGAGAAATGGCTCTGGGTTTTAAGGTTATCTGATCAATAACTTAACTGAAGTTAATAAAATTGGTTCCCTAAGTTGGACATCGCATTGATGGATACTTTCTCTAATACTTCAATCAGATTTACATTGCTTTAGGCTGCTAGGCATCCCACATGTGAATTATGAAGCATATTTTGACTCTAGGCCTTTCAATACCCTCAGATCTGTAAATTAAGGAATTCCTTTGCCTAAATTAATAAGTAGATTATAAAAATTAAAAGGAATGCTTTTATAACAGATGATTTTAGGAGAAAGCAGTAAAATAATTTGGAGGGAGCTTAGGGTTTTGTGTGTGCTTTTTGCATTTAGTGAAGAAGCACACTTAACTCGTACAGTGATCAGTTTAAGCCATTTGTGTAATGAATACCAGGCAGGGGCATATTATGTGGGCAAAAATTAAAAACGTTCTTTTACAATAAAAATAATGCCAAAACTGTATCTTAGGAATGTTGTTACTGATAACCTTCAAATGTATAATCAAGTAAATGGTATAATAGGTGAATCTCAAGTAAGAATATTTAGGTCTCTTATTTTAGAATGCAAAGTGGCTGTTATTCATATATTCTTTAATCAAGCAGAAGTTCCCATCAACAGATGTTTTTAAATAGCTTTTTATGTGGAATAACTGTAGACTTATAGAAAATTTGCAAAGATAGTACAGAAAATTTACTCTTTTCTTCCCCAGTTTCCCCTCATCTTAACCTCTTACATAGCTATAGGAGGTTTGTCAAAACAAGAGATTAATTTAAGTCACCATTGTCTCTAATCTTCCTCCATTCTTTGACAGTCTGCCCTTGTTTGGGTATTGTTTAAGAATACTGGGTATTTTGTAGAATGTCCCTCAATTTGAGTTTGTATGTTTTCTCATGACTAGATGGAGGTTGGGGGTATTTGGGGAAAAGTACCACAGAGGTGAAATGCCCTTTTCATCTCATCAGGAAGGTTTTTGATATCAACATGGCTTATCCCTAGTGATGCTAATGGTAATCATTTGGTTAAGGTGGTGGCAGCCAGGTTTTTCCCTACAAAGTTACTATTTCTCCTTTTTCTCCATATGTTTTATTCACTAAGACCTACCCACACACAAAACTGGACAGAGTGAGAATTAAGCTTTACTTCCTGGAGCGGAGAGTATCTACATATTTTATTTGCAATTCTACAAAGAAGGTCTGTTCCTTCTTACTTATTCAGTCATTTAATTTTGCCAATGTGAACTTATCAATATTTATTTTAGTCTTTAGGTTGTAATCCAGAACTATTTCGTTGCTGAAATTGTTTCAGCTTTGGCTCTTGGGAGTTCTTGCAGGTTGGCTCCTGTGTCCTCTTGGGCTCCCATTTTTTTTTCTTTTAACTATTTTCTGTTTTCTTTTGGTATAAATTGTTATATTTTCTCTCTCAGAACCCTAGGCGCAGCATTTCTCTAAGGAACCCTAGTTCTTTTTCTTTGTCCCTAGGGGGACAAAATGGCAGAGTTGGCACACTGCTCACTCTTCCCATGGCCATATCTAAATTACAACTAAATTTTAGGACTACTGTCATTGAGAACCACCTGAAGACTAGTTTAACAGAAGTTCTACAAGGATATAAGAAAGAATCCATGCCAAGATGGGTTGCGGGACGGAGATGTGGAATAGGCAGGTCCCACACCCATGGTGTGGCGATTAAGAATTGGGAAGGATAGCTTGGCTGTGGAGTGCCCCTCTTGAAGAGTGGGGGGTCCCAGCTCTATACCACGTTCCCTCAGCATAGGGCTCCAGAGCTAGGAAGAAGAGTCCCCATAACATCTGGCTGTGAAAATCAGCAGGGTTTGTGTCTAAGACAGAGGGCTGCTCAAGCCCTACGCACTCCTCTTAAGGGGCCAGGTATGGACTCACTCACCCACAAACTCACCCACAAACTCACTTGCTTTCCCAGTCCAGGGGAAGCAGCTAAAAAAAAAAAAATGCCAGGGAAATACAGGGGTGGGGGGACTAAATTTATGCTACCTGATTTGAAACTAGATTACAAAGCTATAGTAATGAAAACAGCATGGTACTGGCCCAGAAATAAACCCGTGCCTATATGGTGTTGGGAAAAAATGGACAGATAAATGCAAAAAAAAAAAATGAAACTAGACCACTTTTTGACACCATATACAAGAATAAACTCAAATGGATTAAAGACTTAATTGTAAGATCCCAAACCATAAAACTCTTAGGAGAAAACATAGGCAGTAAACTCTTTCACATTGCTCTTAGCAATATTCTCTTTGACTATGTCTCCTTGGGCAAGGGAAACAAAAGAAAAATTAAACAAATGGGACTACATCAAACTAAAAAGTTTTTTTTTTCACAAAAAGGAACCCATCAACTAAAAAGATAACCTACTGAATATGAGAAGATATTTGCCAATGATACGTCAGTAAGGGATTCATATATATATATATATATAAAAGGAACTCATACAACTTCACACCAATAAAACCCACAACTAATCCTATTAAAAAATGGGCAGACAACCTGAACCTGAACCAAGGGAACATACAGATGGCCAATAAATATGTGAGTATGTGTTCAACATCACTAATCATCAGGGAAATGTGAATCAAAACCACAATAAACTATCACCTCACACCGTTCAGAATAGCTAGCATCAACAAACAACAAGTGTTGAGGATGATGAGAAACAGAACCCTTGTGCATTGCTGGTGGTATTGTAAATTGGTGCAGCCGCCATGGTTAAGAGTATGGAGGTTCCTCAAAAAATTAAAAACAGAACTGCCACTGCTCTGAATTTATATGAAGCAATCTAAAACACTAATTTGAAACAATGTCTGCACCTCTATGTTCTTTGCAGCATTATTTCAACAGCCAAGATATGGAAGCAACCTAAATGCCCATCGATAGACAATTAGATAAAGCTGTGGTACATACACTCAATATAATGTTACTCAGCCATAAAAAAAAAACAATGATATCTTGCCATTTTAGACAATGTGGATGGATGGACCTAGCGGATATTATGCTAAGTGAAATAAGTCAGAGAGAGACACATGCCATATGATTTCACTTATATGTGGAATGTAAAATGTAAAATAAATGAACAAAACAGAAACAAACTCAGAGAACAAATTGATAATCACTAGATGGGAGGGGGTGATGAGTGAAAAAGGTGAAAGTATTAAGAAGTACAAATTGGTAGTTACAAAATCGTTATGTGATGTAAAGTACAACATAGAGAATATAGTCAATAATATTGTAATAACTGGGTACAGTGTCAGATGGGTATTAGACTTACTTGGTGATCACTTTGCGAGTTATATAAATGTAATTGCTATGTCATATAACTGAAACTAATAAGATATTATACATCCAGTGAAAATTTAAAAATTTTAAATGAAAATAAAAATTTATGTTAATTAGTATAATGTGAATTAAAGTTTTGGTATATTGAAACGAAAAACAAAAGCAATAAAAATGACACCATCTACTGCTAGCAAAAAAAAAAAAAAAAGGTATTAGAAGCTAAGATCTGAGCACTGATTATGCTGCTTCACTTTGCTGTTACTGCTTGTACCATGAATGGAGTGGCTTCAACAACACACATTTACTATTGCACAATTCTGGAGGTCAGAAGTCTTATGTGGGTCTCACTGGGCTAAAATCAAGCAAGGTCAGGACTGGCTTCTTTCTGTAGGCTCTATGTCGAATTTAGAAAACAGATTAAACGGAAAATCTCATACAGTATGAAAGATTGGTTTGGTCTCACAATAGTATGAACCCCCAAATTGTAATCACAACCAAGAACTTCATCTTGCTAACCAAACTCCATCAACAAACAGGTATTTCTTCAATGCCAAGCCAGACTTTCCACTGTCTGCAGGTAGATATGCAATCTCTTTGTGGATGGAGTCTAGTGAAACTTGCAGTTAGGGTGGTTTTATCCATTTTTCTCCAGTCTGTGGTTTTTCAAGTTTGAAATTATATTTAGAATCAAGTTTGCTTTAGAATATTTAATTGCTTGTTCATATTTTATACTTTGATATCTATCTTGTATTTCAGCACAGGTACATTTAAAACCTAATGATACAGATATACAGCAACAGGATTATTACACAAAGAAGTCATAAAATTAATTGCCTCCTTAATGTGTTTACAAGCCAGATTCTTCATAGAAGTTAATCGTTTTAGAAGAGGGCATTATGTAGAAAGCATTATGTAATTTAAAACATGTATTCAAAGAAGATAGAGTTTCCCTAACTTTGTGTAGCATTTAATACCCTGACAGAGGTTGAAATTCTGAGAAATACAACTACTTGTTCTGGATTTATTTGTATAAATTAGGTTATATACACTTAGTATAGTGTTTGATTATGATTGTGATGTGAGTTTATATAAAATTTGCACCTATTCCTATTATCACTCTCTCATTTAATAGAGGCCTATGGGTAGTAGCATTTCCTTGGTTGCATCCACAACCTCTAGATTCAGGACTGAAAATACATTGAAGAAAATAGTTCATCTATTTCTTCCATGTTACTTTTTGTTTCTGGTGTTACATTTATTGTCCTATAGTGGATGCCATAATGAATTAATGAATACTTGGACAACAGTGATAAGTCAGGTTAATCTTTGAAGTTCAGTTTTTAGAACACTAGGTGAGTAGTGCAGATATTTTTATGATTGGCTTAACTATCGCCATCTACACTAAAATGAAAAGGGATAAAAATGGTAGAAAGTGTTTACTTTTTATTGAGAAAGAATGCATAGTTAAAAATACACTCGTGTAATTTTTTTCCCCAGCCACCTCTAAAACATGAGAAAAGAGAATTTAAGCCAAGGAAAACCAGGTTCTAAAATTATGGAATAGCTTTGAACAGTAGAGTATGCTCAGGATTACTCTTATTTGCTTTGAGAGGACAATGCTGATAACAGAAGTGGGGTTCTGGAAAGAAGATAGTGGTGGCGATACCATGCCAGCATCTACAGAATCTATTTTTATAAACTTGCCAGACTTCCAGCCCTAGTCTGAGAAATTAAGGTGATAGAATGTCCTCCACTGGAAAAGACAAGTTATATAGCCTAATTTCAAATGACATGATCAGTTGCACTTTCATTTATCAGCCAATAGGTGTATGAAATAAGTCTCAGAAAAGTGTATATTTGAAGGTCTCAAGAATGTTAAGAGAAATCTGGGTATTGCTTTAAACACGAATTGCTTTAAACATGCTTTGATGGCAGTGGAATGGGGGAAAAAAACTCATAAGGTACTCCTGTGATTTTTATGAAAGGGAGAAAAATGTTTTACACTAAAGGTAATAAAAATTCCAAAGCATTAGTGATGTATAAATGGAGGGTGAGAAGGTAAAGGCACAATGGAGAAGAATCATATCTTCACAGGAGAGGTTCAAGGGGCTGGCTGATACAGTCATTTCACTTCCCTTTCTGGGATTTCTAAACATATACGAAATATTAGAAAAGTTTTTTGACGCAGCCCCAATGTCTGCTGCTGCTCCTTCCCCCAAGGGAGCACAGATAATCTCACTTGGAATGGAGAAATAAATTGTCAGTATTGTTCAGTGTAGAGTATCATTTACAAATATGAAGACGGTGCAGAACATTTAAAGAAAATACAGCTTTAAAGAGAATCTAGTACTAGAAAATGGAAAGTCTAACCTCTGAGGAATAGATAAAATTCTGAGGAGAATTTAAACTTTTTAACTAATACCTTTAGGGATATTCAAGTATATATTGCAGAGAGGCTGTTTAGTTCACTGGTTAAAAACATCAGCTTTGGAGCCAGACTGTCTGCATTTGAAACCTGGTTTTACCACTTCATAGTTCTGTGAGTCTCAGTGTGCCTCAATTTCCTCATCCATAAATAGATTGTCTTGAGAATTAATTAATAAAAAATTTTAGAACAGTACCAGGAACATAGTAACTTTAATAATTTTTTATTAAAATTATTACTTTTTTGTATTTATTATAACATATTGTTGCTATTTGCCCATAAAATTTGACCGCTATTAAAAAGAACCGATTGTTAACCTTGGAATCAATTTGTAGACCAGACACAGCTGAAGATCATATTACTGTGTTGGATGATCACACCAAGGGATATTCTTTGAACACAACGTCAGATAAAATGAGATTAAAAAGTATGAGAGGACAGATCCAGAATTTTTATATTTAAACATATTGAGGTGACACTGGTTAATAAAATTATGTAGGTTTCAAGTATACAGTTCTATAGTACATCATCTATATATTTCATTGTGTGTTCATTGCCTAAAGTCTAATCTCCTTTTATCACAATATATTTGACCTCCTAGAATTAGAAGTTTTAACCTCTAACAGAAGTTCCAGAAAGAAAGGTTGAGAATGAAGAGGAGAAAAAATAGATTCTTAAATAATGGAAGGAATATTCTCAATGTCAAAGAAAGGCTAATGTTGGAAGAATATACCAACTGCTTAAAAGAATTAAAAGTTCCATACATAGACTCATACTGGTGAAACTTCATAAAACCAAAGTTAAAGTCATTAATGCTTCTAGAGGAAAGAAAATTAGGTTATCTACACAAGTCAGATTGATCTCAGGCTTATTAGCCATATTAGATGATAGGAGACAATGGAAAAATAGCTTTGAAATTCTGAGGGGAAATGATTTGGCATTTTGAATTCTATTTTTAGCCAAACTAGCCTCCAATGTTCAGAACAAATACATTTCAGGAATGCAGACTCAAACAGTTTTTTGAAAGAAATTCCTTCAGGAGGACTAATAGGAAGACATAGGTGCAGGAAACAATGGTAAGCAAAGACGTCAACAAACTTAGAGTCAAGTCTAAATTAAAAATGTTTCTGTGGTGCATAAGGAATGTGTTATAATAATGGCAATTTGGAGGAACTATTGGATAGTTCTACCAATTTTGGAAGAGAGACAAGAGGACAGCATACTTTTTGTTTGAGGAGGATTATTTATTGTTTGACTTAATGTTGATAGAATTATGTAAGTTTAAATGTCCAAAATGGAAAGGTGAAAAAATTTGAGGATGGCTATTTAAAAAAATAAGGTGTATACAATTGTCAAACCACCTCTGCAGTAGGGGTCAGCAAACTGTTTCTGTAAAGGACTAGGTACTAAATATTTGAGGCTTAGCAGACACTACCGACTCTTTTCCACCTATTCCACTCTGCTGTTGCAGCACCAAAGCAGCCATAGACAATATGCATTAAAAATCAGGTGTGGCTGAGTCCCAGTCAAACTTTGTTTATAAACTGAAATTGGAATTTCCTTTTATTTTCATGTCTTAAAAAAGTCTTCTATGAGCCATACACTGGTAGATAGTGGGCTAGATTTGGTCTGTAGTTTACTGGCCTCTGCTTGCAGAACAAAGGAAGGGGGCAAAGAAAACTTAAGTTTAAGGAAAGATAGGAAAAGGAAAAAAGGTTGAGAAAGGTGGGCAAGATACCATAAAGGAGTATAACAAACAGGAATCATAAGTCAGGAAAAGGAAAATAAAAAACAAATTTCCCTAATAAATGTGAATGGAATAAACTTTTTCAGTAAGGATAACTTCTTAAATTTGGTATATCTTAAATGATTATAGGGCTCTAGATCATGATATATCTATATTATAGAACAGTGCTACTTAAAAAGTGGGATTCTTACAACAGTGCCAGTTTTCAAACTTATTGGTCTACTTACTATAAGTACAGAACTAGAGTAGTTGGAAACTTTTTTAGTATTGTGACATTGTCATAACTTCCAAGTATGTGGTTATCTTTCTAGTAATTTATTAATTACAAAACTATTACTGTCTAGTAATTACAAAACTATCAGTTTTGGACATTAAAAACACTATTAGAGATTACAGTGCAGATTTTAAAAAAAATGAAGTAGATCCAAATGTATGGACATGTTAAAAAGAAAGAAATCATAGAATAGTATAAATGTGTGGTTTAATGTATGTATGTGTGTGTGTTTTTTTAAAAAACATATGTAATGAATTTTTAAAATATAAAACAATTCACATCAAATTGTTAACCGTGATTATAAAAAAATATAATTGGTGGGACAGGGTTGAAGGACATGGTAATAAAGGAGTATTTTCATGTTTTAGTCTATATACTTTAAAGTATATAGTTTGTGTATATAGTGTATTGTTTGACTTTTATTTTTATAGCAATATGTTTTATTGTGTAATATAATACTTTATTATTTAAATTAATGGTCTCAATCTTTTTGGTATATGGTACTTGTCAATTGAATATCCAAATAAAAAACAAGAATCTTTAACCTCTACCTCGCATCATATACAAAAATTTGAGATGAATCATAAACCAAAATGTGAAAGTAAAAAACAATAAAGCTTCTAGAAGAATACATGGAATAATGTCTTGACTTTGAAGTAGGCAGTCACAATAAGTACCAAGCACAATGGAAAAGATTTATAAATTAGGCTTAATACTACATATTAGGTTCATACCAAGATGCTATTAAGGGAGAAAACTTGCAAGCTACAGACTGAAGATATTTGGTATACACGTGAAACCTAGAATTGTGTATATTTTTTTGTATTGTGTTTATTTGAACTTTGTATCCTACAAGTTAATAAGAAAAAGACAATCTCATTTAAAAAATGGGCAAAAAGTTTGAAGAGGCACTTCACAAAGAAGATATCCAGATGGACAAGTTGTACATGAAAAGATTCTCAACATCATTAATCACAGGGAAATGCAAATTAAAACTACCATGCCTGGATTACAATGGCTAAAATTGAAAGGACTCATATAAGACCTAGTGTTGGTGAGGCCATAGGTAGAGCAATTAGAGCTCTCATGCATTGCTTGTGGGGTTGTCAATTGGTACAATGCTGTTGAAAAACATGTCTCCTGGACATACAGAAATCCTATGATGCAGCAGCTCCACTCTTGAATATTCACAAAAGAACTGAGCACTTATGTTCAACGAAAGACCAATACAAGAATATCCATATTAACTTTATTCCTAATGGCCACTCTGTCAGGAGTGTAAGTTGTGTTATATTAATATAATTGACTACTGCACAGCAATGCAAAGGAGTAAATACTACCACATGTAACAACAGGGATGAATCTTATTGACACAATATTGAGCAAAAGAAGCGAAAAACAAAAGAATACCTACTGTGTGATTTCATTTACACCTGCACACTTAGTGTCTGCATAGTTTATTGTTAATACCTTGATAAAAATGTAAAAAAAGAAACCACTCATTTTTTACCTGCTGATTTGAAATTTTGTCATTATATACCAAATCTATAACACATGTAAAGGCCTTTCTCTGTCTAGCATTCTTTTTCATTTGTCAAACAGATACACTGTTCTGATTTAATTATTGTTGCTTCATAATAAATACTCAATGAATATGTTAATGGTATGAATCTTTTCTACTGTTCTATTCCAAAATTATCTTAGATGTTCTCACCTCTTATTACAGATAATCTTTGGAATCAAATAGTCAAATTTTCACACATCCTCATGCTACTGGAATTTTTATTGAAATTACATGGAACTAATAATAAATTTGGAGATCACTGGCATGTGGGTTGAGTTCAGAAACATTGTACGTCTCACTTGCCATTTTCTCCCAGTTGTATAGTTGTCTTCCTGTGGTGTCTGCAGGATTTTTTTTTTGTTTGTTTGTTTACATTTTTGTTTTGCTATCGTAGATGAGAACTTTGTTATATTTTTATTACTTGATATAATCTTGATATAATTATAGTAATGGAACTTCTTAATCACCATAATAGCTATTTATTGAATACTCGGTATTAAATAATTTTATTTACTTCTTATAATAGCCCCTATCTGGTAAATACTGTTACAATATTATGTTCATTTTTACATTTGGGGTCAGTGAGGGACAAAGGCTAAAGGTTTAACAGCTGATTTTTAGTGATTCTAACCCAGGCAATCTCACTCCAGAGTTACACACCTACAAATACTGCACTGTTGGCCTAGGTTTTTCCACGTGAATGGGGAGAGATGTGTGGGAGGGTCAAGTGTGGTATCAAGTCCAGTACTAATGGATATGACTGACAGTACAGTAAGTGAATAGTAATTGGATACAAACCAGCAAGACCTATACTAAAGTGGATTTTTTGGTATGTGCTTATTTATATTTGTAGAATACAGTATTCTAGTTTGGACCTGTTCAAACCAAATAAAGTTTTATAGTTTCTTAAATAATTAAAAGTGATTTAATTACTATTTTGTCTATTCTCAGAGTACTGTTGTATTTACCAAATGATGATCGTTGTCATTTTAGTTGTGTTCTTTGTGAGCACTACGGCTCATCCCCTCAAGTTGAAATAGTGAGAGTATGTTGTAAAGATGCACATGGAAGTAAGGGAGAGGGACCCTGGGGGTATCCAGGAGGTGGATCCACAGACTGTCCAGCACTTGTGGAGATTAAAACTGTATTATCCTGAATCAAAATAAGGTTTAGGCACCTCAGCAGCTAGAGTTTCAGTTGTTCCCTACAGTATGCTATCTTTATCTTGCTTCAGTTGCTGCTGTCTCTATTATCTGCTTTTTTTTTGTCCATCCATTTGCATTTATATTACCAGCTTGTATTCCCCATGGTCCCAGGTCAAATTTCTGAGAACATTTGATTGGCCAGGATAGTTACTGGGCTAAGAGTTTCATGCTTCACAGACTACTGAAATGACTTTAAATTGGCTGCCTTAAGTCAGGTATTTACCACAGCATTTCTAGTCATTTCTGGGCAGAGAGTAATGGCCAGTTGGATAAAACATGGCTTGTTTAGGGCTACTTCTTCAGTTCCAAGGTTGATTTACCCTGGAGAAAGGGATGTGATCACAGTGTATACTCTGATTAATATGTTTAATAGCCATTGCACATTTTCCCTTTTAAATAAAACCTAAAGAAGTGGCTAGCCTTGAAAATAGTTGAATTTAGAGACTGAGTAGTACAGAAAAGGGCATATTAAAGTGCGCTTGTATACATGACTTGAGAATAACCCTTTGCTTACTGCATTAAGCCTGATAATACATAGTCTTATATCTCTTGTAGATAGCTTTGTTAAAATGTCCAGTTAGGATTGTTAAAACTTTGGATGAGTTACTGATAAATATTAGAGGAGGTTTTTTCCCCTTGATATTTTAATAGCTAGTTTTGTCTTAAAAAGAGGTTTTTGAGAATTTTGTAAACCCCAGCCAGATTTTAGCAAACTCTAATAATAATCTTTAGTATATGTGTTATTTAACCCCAAATTGGTGCTGACTTTTAGGTATATTATGAGATGGTCAATATGATAGTAAATTATTTGTAGTAAAACAAAAAACTGAAATATATTTAATAATATATGGATATTGGCAATAAAATTGTATGTAAATACTTGTTAAATTGATCCTAGGTTGGGCCATGCAGGCTGCTGCCTATATCTTCATTCATAGGAAATGGAAGGATGACAAGAGCCATTTTGAAGACATGATTGATTATTTTTGTGATATCCGTGAACCACTTCAACTCCTCATATTCCCAGAAGGGACTGATCTCACAGGTAAGAAGCCTGGGTTTGGATCACAGAATTTAAAAAAATAAAGGAACTTAGAAGTCATCTAGTCTAAACTTATTTCTCAAAATAAAGTAACTGAACACCAACAAAATTAATATTCCACCCCTAAAGTCACCTAGTTAATTAGCACGTTAGAACCCAACACTTCTGGTGTCCAGCCCATAGAATTTGTGATAGGCAACCTCAGGAGATCATCATTATTAATACTTGCCATCCTAGAGCTTTATATTTTGAGTCTCAGTATATTTTGAGTCTCACTATATATTTTAAATATCAGTACAAAAAATCTGAATAGCCAAAGTAATCTTGAGAAAGAAGAATAAAGGCTGGTTTAAAATCCTCTTGTTCTTTATATACTCTGTCTTCTTCCAAGATACATATTTACCTCTTTGACTCTTTTTTTCTCATCTTTCCTATAAGAAAAGGATCTGATAGTAACCAATTTTATTTATTGTTGATTTAAATTAATATGTTGCCTTTCTCCTGGTATTTTAAAGCCTTATTCCTATTATAAACTGGAGGGGACATAGGAAGACATATTTGGGACTTTCAGCTTTACCAAATATCAGACTACATAGGCCAAAAATGCCAGTGGATCTCAAGGAATTCTTTAAAATATTAAAGAATTACAGTGTTTCATCCTTACTAAATCAGTGTTTTTCACATTTTTTTAACCACGGGTTATTTTTGTCGAGGAATCCTTTTGCAGTTTAGGATTTAAGACAGACTGAAGTGCTGCTCTGGTTGGACATTGGTGAGGGTGGGAAGTGGGTAGCTTGGCCAGGAAGCAGTTCTACAGAATTCTATGACCCAAAAGAGCAAAATTTTATAACTTTTCATACTCTGGTTACTTCAAGAAAGATACAGAAGGCTTTGAGAAGGATCCAGTGGATGAAGGTCTGCTGTACAAGGGAAGACAGACTAAAGCAGGATAGAACTGAAATCTAAAAATCTAAAAATAGTATGGAGAGATGGAAGATGAACTTATCTTCCAAATCCAATACCAGACACGGCAACTAAGAGCCACTGAGAGCGGCAGCCCTTAGAGCTTAGAGAGTAGAACATGTACATGAACATACTGATGCACTCTCCAGTCATAGTACCTTATAGAACCAGTACCCCACAAGGATTCAGAGAAAAATACAAATTCTGGAACTTTTTAAATAAGTGGATGGGTGACTAAGCCATAATATGGCAATAAAGGAAATTAAGGTATTTTGGGAAACATTTACCGGTGATAGCAAGTAAGAGATCTTTGACTCATCTATTGCAGATGGAACTCAACTAAATGAACCATGCCAACTTTTGTATATTAGTCTTATATACTAAAATATATGCTTACTGTATAGTATATGTTTGATTTTTATAGATAACATTCTAAAAGTAGTTAGATTACTTAGGATAATTTGGCTGCATATTATTAAACTTGAAAATATATTGTAAGTTTTAAGTTGATTGATTACTTAAACTATCATTGAGAAATAATGGACAGCTATATTTAAATTTTATAATAATTAAAATGAATACTTAGAGTATTAAAATATTCACTATTTTAGAGTATCAGTTACTGAAATGATTTATATTTGTGAATGCCAAAATGCGCACTAAAGAATGGCAACTATGGAAGTTATTTACTACTTAAAAGCTAAGGGAATGGAAGCTTACAGGTGGCTGCTATTCTGGCACATTAGTGTTAAAGTGTTCATATGTTAGACTTTCAGAGCCTACATTATATGTATTTAAAATTTATTTCAGCTTGTATTTTTTCTCAAGTGTCTTTTTAGGTGATGAACTTAACATGTAGTTGCATATTTTCAAGATCCAGAGTACTCACATTATATGATGTTGTTGCATTTTTTTAGAAGTTAAAATAGTGTATACATTTTTAAAGCCAACTTGCAAAAGCCAGACTATTTGCCAATAGAGAAAACAGACTGATCCTAAAGCTTTAAAAAGGTTTTGTTTTAAAAAAATAATATTATACAAATACTTATGGGTTGGGATAAATTTTTTTTAAGTAGGCTACTAAAAATACGTGCAATTTTGCAAAAAGTGTCTTAATTCAAAGGTGCTTTTAATTAACCACAATTCGTAATGTTCTTTAAGTTCTGAATCCAGCTTGTTTGCTGATTTTCAAATTAGTGCATTTAAATGTAACTTTACATATATTCTGTCTTCATATGTTATTGCTGATTATAACTTTTTTTTTGCTTATGGAAGTAATTTATGTTAATTTGGGGGAAATTTAGAAATATAGAAGGGAGTACAAGAATTACTCTAATTCTACTGCCCGTAAAGAAACACCATTCTAATTTTGCTCCATTGCTTTTATGTCATTTTGTCCCACACACATATACTTGTATACACACACATACAAAGGTATATATATATAAATATATGTGCATATAAACACATATATACTTGTAAACAAAATTGGGAAATTAGAATTACAGTTTCCCTGGTATTTAATGTTATAATCTCTGACATCATTATTCTTTGAAAACATGTTTTAAAGATTCAGTAGTTTTATATTATTGATTTGTTAGGGTTGTCCCCCAAAATAGAACTAAACAGGTGTGTGTGTGTGTGTGTGTGTGTGTGTGTACACACACACACATTGAAAGAGAGAGACAGAGAGGTAGGGAGAGAGATTGAGACATGAGGCCCACCCACATTATGGAGAGTAATCTGCTTTAAGTTTACTTATTTAAATATTAATCTTATCAAAGGATACCTTCACAGAAATATCTAGAAAAATGTTTGACCAAATATCTGGGTATCATGGCCTAACCAATTTGGTGCATAAAATTAATCATCACAATTGGTATAATTTTGGGTTCTGTTTCCCAGATTTAGAAAAGACAGATTTTCTAGGTTTTAACAATTATAACATTACATGCAATTACACAGCCTTGTACATAAAACTTTTTAATTGAATAAATTACGAGTGCCTGGAGTTTTATATATTGAAGTCCCTACTTTTGTGAAGCTTAAATTCGGAAGAAAGGTAGATAAAAAACTAATAAGTTAATAAAAACATGTCAGGTATTCATAAATCCTATGCAGAAAATAAACATAAGGAGAGTAATAGAATATGGTAGTGTAGGGTGCTATTTTATATAAGTTGGTTAGAGAAAGCCCTTTAAGTTTTAATTTAAGTGGAGACTAAGTGAACAAAGTAGAAAGTCAAGCAGATATTGGGGTAGCAGGCGTTCTGAGTGGAGGGAAAAACACATGCACAGACCCTGGGATGGGAACATGCCTGGCTGGTTTGAGAACAGCAGAGTGGCTTGTTGGCCCACTGGAGTGGAAGGAGTGCCGGCACTGGAGCGTTACAGGGAGTGAGCTGACCAGACAGGCAGCTGTGGTCGGAAAGTGGGATGGATGCCTGCGAAGTTACTAATAACCGCAGAGTCAGTAGATGAAATGAGGGTGGGAGCAGTAATTCGCATCTTTAATCTCTCTGTGTCTCTGATTATGTCTACTTCCCACCTTGTAGCTGCATTTTAGAACTACTTATGCTTATATCCACATTCTGCAAGAGTTCAGTTTTGTCTTCAGTTTCCCCAAAGTCTGTGAATAACTAGAAGAGCATAAAGAAGAGAAGTTAACTACTCATCACTGTAGTGTCCCTGGGCTTCTTCATCCCATGCAAGGTCCTACCAGCTGTCAGTAAAATAAGTGTTTTGTAGTCCCCGTGTCCAGGATAGTCTCCTCAAATGAATGTGAAAGATGCCTATTACTGTTCATGTTTAGAGCCTTTACTTTTGCCTTGCTGGGGCATCTGTGGGTATTTCATTCTTTGACTCAGTTCCTCATTTATATATTAAATAAAAGTAACATCTTTTATAGGAATGTTTTTTGAAGATTTTTAATCCATCTGTTTTGTTTATTTTGTTTTTTCTTTGAGGTTTTTGAGTACTCCATGGTCTTAAATTTACTTCTAGGAAAAGTTGTATTTTTACATATAGGTTTTTTTCTTTGTGCCTTGGAATACTGTATAAATTTCAGGATGCAGCTGAGGATTGCAGGTTCTAACATCTGCTGTCATCGAAGGCATTTCATGATCTCCCCCAGGAGTTAAGCCAGATTCCGAACACTTTACTTTTTCCAAATATATTTGCTGAATAATGGGTTTGGTACTTCTTGGAACTTATGAAGTTACCTCATGGAATGGAAAATGAAGTTTTTGCCAACAATTGGAACATATACTTGACTCTGTAACTATATTCAGCCAAACCATGTTCAGATGTTTGTACATGATCATGTGCCTATTCGGTTGTGGAGTGGTTTTGGTTAGTAATATTAGCATGCTCTGTGTCTGAGCAAGGCAGATATTTCACTTTGTGTTGAAGCCCTAAATTACTGGGTTAAAAAAATGTTGATCTGAAATATATGACAGATTGCTAGTTATTTCCTTTGGATATTGGAATCCTTATGTTTTATTACCACTTTATTTTATTATATTTTAGAATTTCAATTTTTATTATGAAAAAACGGAAAATTTTAGTTTATTAGGATTTTTTTTGTATTTCAGTTTTTATTGTATATTTACTCTTTTATGAAATCTCTTAAGGAATTTTAAAGATTTGAATATGAATTTATAAACTGCTATAAAAAGTCTCTTAATACCTTAACATAAAAATTTCAAAATTTCAATAAATAGGATCTTTACTAGGTATTTACTAAAGCATTTGTATCTTCTCATTTGACTCAGTGTACTATATTCAATAGTTGCAGAAAAATTAACTGCCACTTTTATTAAAGAAATTCTGCACTATTTCCTGTCCTCACTTTATCTTCATTTTATGGCTTCTAATATTTTGTTGTTTTGTTTAGAAAATAGCAAGGCTCGAAGTAATGATTTTGCTGAAAAGAATGGACTCCAGAAATATGAATATGTCTTACAACCAAGAACTACAGGCTTTACCTTTGTAGTAGACCGTCTCAGAGAAGGTAAGTACCCATCTCAAAGTATACTTTATGTAAATGGCAAAAATAGCTAAAAAATATAGACCTTATAGAATTTACAAGCACTTTTTCATATTTTATTTCAAGAAATGAGATATATTTTTACATTACGTTGACCCTAGATGTTAAAATGTTTTATTTTGTATTCTTTACGAATATAAAAGATATCTTTGTAAAAAAACATTTATCCCCTTTTTTGGAATAGATGGAAAATAATATACTATTAGACCATCATTCTATTTTTAAATGTTTCTTAAATCAGCAAAACTGTCTTGAAAGTATCTTGTTACTTATACTATAGTTCTTTATAGCTTAAAATATATTTTAACATTCACTTTTGCACTCACTCCAGCAAATGACTCTGGTTAGTAGGAAGGCAGTTAGTAGTTAGTAGTTAAATAGAACAGGCATCTAGAATAGTGCGTCAGCTGTTGAAGGTCAGGGATAGACCCTTTTTCTTCTGCTTCCTAGTTTGTGGCTCATACTCCTAACTACCTCACACGTCTGTTGAAGGGCCTACGGGACAAAGTGATTCTACTGACAGTATCATACCCAACACCCATTTAAGTATTTACATTTTGATATTCTTATGTAAAAAAAAAACCAATTGTATGTTTTATTATAGCTGCATATTTCTATTTTTATGTATTCATATACATATGTGTAGATTCAAATAGTACACATATGAATATATTTGAAAAACTACCCAGAAACATGCTGAAGTGTTAATTTTATAGGAATAATTCAAAGTCCAGCCACCTAGCAGAAGAAAAATCTTGTTTGCACGTTTCTATTCTCTACTCTGATTTCTAGCAAGTCATATTGTATAATGGTGACATCTGTGACAAATTATCACCTTCATCTGGTAATTGCTACATTGTCACAAAACTGCTTGTTCCTAACATGGGAAACCTTGGAACATTATGTAAGTATAAAGTTCTTACTTCTTTTCATAAATGACATCATTGTTATTTCTTTAGGGTTTAATGTGCTTTAAGATACAAAGTGTAATCTCAGTTAATAAACTCTGCCAAGATGAAGCATCTTTACAACGAATTACTCATGATTTTAAAGAAATGTATCATCAATTCAAAATCACATTATAAACCAAAAATACTGTCTATTAGCTTAGCTTGCTTTTGGAATTCTGTTATAACTAATGTGGAATAGACTTGTGGGCTTGATAGTTATGTCATATATTGAATAGTGAGTGTCCATCTACCATAGAAGCTCATGGTGAATGCAGTTCTTTTTTGCCCATAGAATGGGAGAGGGAGGCAATTAAACAGTGATTTTATTTTTAACTTTTTTTCTATCATGGTACCACTTACTGTGGATTCCAATTCAGGCTCTCCCTACTCATTCAACAATATATCTTTTATTTCCTCACATAATCTGTGAATTTATAGTATTTAATGATTTCTGACACTGTGGAACATATTCATGTACTGGATTTCTCTGTTAATACAAGCAAGATCTTGGAATACATCTTTTGCTAATAAAAGTCTGAGTGTAGGCAGAGTAATTGAGAGATTATTTTATAGTGGATAAAGATATGTCAATAGAGCTCTGTTCTAAAATCTGGAAAATATTTTAGTAGCAAGCTGATTTATAACTATAGGGAATTTGTATTATGTAGTCATCACACAGAGTACTAATCAACAACCACAGTATATAATTTTTCCTGCCAGAACTGGCAGCTGATTTTCTCCCTCTTTATATCAGTAAAAAAGAGAAACATAGTTAGGTGATTCCATTTGCTTCAGCTAGAAAAATAGATGATTCCATTTATTTCAGTCAGGAAATTAGAATGGGACCTATATAATAATAGAAATAAGAAATATGGTGGTGATGATTATAACAGCAGCTAACATTTATTAATTGCCATGTACCAGGCATTATGCTAAGTGTTCTGTCAGTTAATCCTCACAACAACCTTAACTTGTAAGGCAAATTGAAGCAGAAATTGAGGTGAGGAAGCTCATCAAAATTATTGGAATGTGGTTTATCTGACTGAATAACCATGCTCCTCTCTACTGTCACTTGGTGCCTTTTGTATTTGTAGTGTGGATTTTGTTAATAAAGCACCTTTTTTTAACAATAGTGATCTGGATGGTTTTCTTCAAGAAAGATTTTTATAAAGAAAAAAAGGCTAAATGGCTAGATCATGGAGAGATAGTGGTCACAGGGGAGTTGGTTATGAAATGACAGGAAGCCAGCACAACCTAAGGAGGCATCAGGTGGAGAGTTAAGGGCAGGCAACTCTGCTTTGGGCAGGAGTTTGGTGGTGGGGGTGGGGTGTCAAGTGAAAAGAAAAAGTTTCATTAAGAATCAGAGGTGAAGAAGATCTTAGAAGTCATCTAGGCCAGAGTATTCTTTTAGAAAAGATTTCTGACTCAACAGGGCTCAGCACAACCTTCTGACCTTTAGGCACCTGAGTTCTGCTTCTGATATTCAATTTGAAGAAGCAGCTTGCTGTTAAAACAAATGATCATTATAAATAAATATACTACTGGAATCCTGGAGACCACATATTAAAACCAATTATCATTAAATAATATCTTTATTGCTCACGCATGTAACTGAATTTAGTTTTGTTCACATCTAATAGCAGAAATGAGAAAATTAGGAGTTTAGGACATCAAGAGGATAAGGATAAAAAGTCTTATCAGGAAGCACTGAATAAGAGAAAATGCAAAACAAGTAGTTTCTGTGCCTGTTCAAAATATATTTTGTCATCAAGAACATTTAGAAATATACACTTATCTTGAAATGTAATGCCCATTATATAACTTTATACAGATCTGTTATTCCTATAATAATAATTGCAAAAAGTTTACCCTGAGTACCTTGATTTCTGTCATCTGTGTACTAGCTTTATACTGTTACTAGATCATAACTCTCTTAAAGATATAGAAAGTCATGCCTATAGTAGAGACTCAATCAGTATTAGTTGAGTTGAATATTATTTTCTTATCTGAAAAATAAGACAAGCATAGTATTCTAGCATCATCTCAGATCACTATATATTGCACTGATTGATATCTGTCATGGATGATTTATATGTACCTCTAATCACAGAGCATTTCATATATGGTTATATAATATTTTTCAGTACTGTATTACCCCAAAAGGAGGTTGCTAACTTAGAGAAAAGAGGCTTTTACATGGAACTTTTTAAATTACACACCTTAATAAACTTTTAACTCAGTGCACCCAAAATTAGTTATATTTATCATATTTGGTGCTTCATTTTTTAACAATAGGTTTATTCTTCTTTGGTTTTAGACAAATAATGATTTGGTGCAATCATTATTTGGATCTTTTATGTTTTGTAAGCCAATTACTGAGTTGTACCCATGCAATGATTACTTTCACCAGTAGACAGCACAAGTGTGTATGTTCGAAACAAGTTGAAATTAAGGTTAAAGTAATTGGGGGTGAGAGATAAACACTTCATATTTTTATGAAGGAATGTCTTGGTTAAGAATGACCTTGCCTTCTAGGAGTTTACTATCTTCATGGGTAGATAAGAATAATACACATGGAAAAAAGTCTAAAAAGTAATAGGACTGTATAATTACATGCTTAGTTTTATGGTATATAACATAAATATTCTGCTGAGTAATTACAGGAGTGTTCAGTGAAGAGAAATCACGTAGTATTGAAATACTCAGATAATGCTTCTTCAAGAAGTTGAATTTCCATTGGAGCTTAGAGACCGAGGTTAGAATAAAAATAGGCAATAAAAAATGAGAATGGCTGAGGACAAGAAAAGAAGAGTATAAGAATGAGCACAGAGTTTGGGCCATTGTCTTAGCAGTCAGCTAAGCAAAACCAATTTGAGCCAAAGACTTGTGTTGTAGAGTAACAGACAGTATTAAGAAGGCTGTATGGAGCCATTATCATTGAAAAACGTATTTTCTGCCCCCAAATAGTCAGGTTTTTAGTTTTTCTTTTTCTTGATCATGTCAATCAAGCATATCAGCTCATGTGTTAAGATTCTAAATCATATGGATCTATTAAAGTTTTGGATTTGAAATAAATAAAAAATGTTTTCTGAATGGAAAGTAAAACAGTTCATATTTCAATCCATATTTAGCTCATATACCTAAATTCTAAATGTGAAGGAATGAGGCATACTGTCTTTCCTTCTAGAGGTTATAGGGTTAACCACTAAGGAAAAAATAAGTTCTCATTAGGGAATTTGGATCAACACACCTGATCAAGTCTTCAGTTTATGTCTAGGGAGAGAGAATTGCTGACTTGATGCCCAGATTACAAATGCGGTATCTGATAGCTTTATCTTTGGCTCCCTTGTTTTTGTCTACAGTAGTTCCCATCTACTCTGAGAAAGTTGGTAGTTAGTTACCTAAGAAGTAAAAGCAGTATACCAGTCATACACAGCTCAGTCTTCAAAAGCATGGTTGGACCCTTTAATTTCTTGAACGTTTTGCTTTGTATACAGCTACCTACTAGTAATACTATTTGTCTCTTCCCTGTAGTGGCTGTATCTAGAAAAGATGGCCAACAGGAGCCACTACTCTTTGTGGCTCACATTGCACTTGTCTTAGTTGGCGAGCCTCCCCCAGGATTGTATTTTGAAGACTTTTCCTAACAGCCTGCCTGTTCTAGAAGGCCAGGAAGAAAGGCAGACGAATTATTGAAATACTGGGTGCATTGAATGGCATGTACTCTGACCTTTCCATGTGACCTTTTATTGCTGGAAACTATTTATGAAATAGGATAAGACCTTTCCCTTATGTTAAATGTAATTGTACAGTAGATCTTTGACATTTGCTAGACTATTTCTGAGACCTTTTACATTTCCCTAAATTTGCAGATAGATATCTTTAGCATAGCAGTTGAGGCCATTTTACAAAGAATGAAACATTTGTCTGTTTATGGTGATGAATAGACTACAACAAAACCTAAATGAAATTTGGATAAAAAAGCATACAGATCAACTAAGTGACTCGGTCCTCCACATCACGAAGTAGAAATGATTCAAATTTTCCTCAGCAAAATTATACATGAGCATATATATGCCAGAGACCTTTGGAGTCACTCATATTGAATCTTTGAATGCCACGATACTGCTTTCAACCAAAAATGGCATTTATATTGTTTTCTTTGTTCATTTTAGCCCTCTCCCCCTTCTCTAATAGCAAAAACATCTGAGATGCTTACTTAGGACAGATCTTGTCATTTTGTTTAATGAAAAAAGCCATGACAGTCTTAATGAAAAATGATAGAAGCCTTATATTCTGTACATAAAAACAACCATTTAACATTTACCATGTGCCAAGCACCAAATTGTTCACATTTCTTTCCTTCACCTGTGTAGTGACTCATTCAGGAAGCTTTTTAAAACACAGATACTCAGGTCCAGTCTCAGACCTGCTGAAGCACGGTCTGGTGGTAGATGTCTGGGATGACAGCTACCTCACTCACCTTTTTCATACAGATCACTTAGTTCTCATAACTGCGCTGGGTGGTGTTTTGCACCCTGCCACACCTGAGGAGACCGATTCTCTTTAGCAACTTGCCAGGGTCACCTGGCTGCTAAGTGGAGGCACCATGTTTTAAACCCATGTCTTAAATCTGTTTGATGCCAAAAGCCTTGTTCTTCCCACTATATAATAAGTTAACAGTTTTTCTATTGTAAACACTACAAAAATGTCATCTTTGTAGGTGGTTTTACCTCTCCAATATTTTTTCCTGCGATCCTTGGCTGTATTATGCATTTTGTTTAAGCAGAAAAACACATCAAGGCTGTCCTTTCTTGTAAGCATCTCTTATTTTTATGGATTCTATATTTACCAGCGCCTCTGTTTTTCTAATTCTTAAAATAAAGCAAAACAAAAAAGAAAACATGCTGCTTAAACTATCTGTCTTTTCAAATTGTATTTTTGCCACCAACTCTCAAAAAATAGCCTGACTTGATTTTCTCAACACTAGCTTACTCGCTACAAAAAAAGATATTTATTTATTATAAAACAGAACATATTTATTGTAAAAAAATTTTTAGAGAATTAATTACAGAGAAAAAGACATTTATAGTCTTGCCAGTCACCTCTCAGAAATATTCAGTGCCTGCCTTGTTCCATGTACTCACTCGTTCTGTGTTTTGTCACATTTTTATATAGGAAAGACAAAAATAGAGTCAAATCATATATTTTGTTGTAGAAAGTTTTTTTTAAACTGACTATATACTTTTTTCATTATCCTTACGTAATGTTTTAAGTATGGTATAGTAACCTACACATAGGAGTCTATCAAATAGGGGGCTGCTATTTATTTAACTAGTCCTCTGTTGTTGAGAATTTAAATTGTTTCCAGTGTTCCACCCCTATAAATAATACTAAAGTATGCATGAATTTCTGTAATTTTCTTAGGATACATTTCCAACAATGTATTTCCAAGTCTCATTACTTTTAAAAAGTAAATACTTTTTTTTAGGTTTTAAAAAAAGTTTTATGCTCTGCCCCATTTCATTCAGCACCAAATTCAACATTGCCTTGGATGCATCTCTTAGAAACATCTCACCTTCCTATATTTTCACAGTGGCCCCATGCATGGGATCCTGTTATTTCTTTTTCACTTCACCTGGCTTTCTGACTGGTCTGCCTCTGGTTTCTCCTTTGCGAATTCACATTGCACACAGCTAACAGTATTCACAAAGCACCACTCTAATTTAATCACACATGTTTATTTGTTCTGAAAATGTTTCTTGGGCACATACATTGCTTGGCTTACTGAGGTATTAAGACACAGCCCATTCCTTTGAGTAGCATAAGATTTAAGAAACATTATAATGCAGTGTCATAAGAGACATGAAAGTAACTTGAAGACAAGAAAGATTAGTCTTTCTTTACCTAGATTGACATTGAAGAGGTAGCATATAAGCAGAGAATTAAAGATTAAGCATTTTCCAGGGAGGAAAGGTATTTAAATATTTATATACCTCCATGTTCTTTGGTCAGGACTTTCTAAAATATGATTCCAATCTACTTTTAAAATTTTACTTCTCAGAACCCCACTTCATGCAATGGGAGTCAATCTGAATTAATAGACTGTTCCTGACTGTGCCTTATGCTTTCTGAATTTTGCTTCTGGTTATGTCTGTCTGTCCAGCTAAAACCTGCATTGCCTTGCTCTTTAAACTCCAAATACTATTCTTCTTTTAATGATCTTCTAAGAGTCCTGTTTCCACTAGCTAGCAGTTATCTGGACTCACTGTTTTCCCTCTCTAATAGGACTTAGCACAGTAGAACTTATACTCATAGTTTTTTAATGCATGTTACCTCTTATCTTTCAAATAGGACTGCTGCAGCCCTGTCTCCAAGACTTAACATTGAGAGCAAGGATTTTATTTGTAATCCAGTTAATACCTTTCACCCTTATGTTATTTCCCTTTTAGCAACATCTGGAACTGCTGATTCTTCTTGAAATAATCTCTCTCCTTAGCTTCTCATTTTTTCTTTTTCTCTGACTTCTTAAAACTCTTTTGCAGGTTCTTTGTACTGCTCTGTCCCTTGAATGTTTATGTTCCTCATAAGGCTCTCAAAGAAACAAAGGTTTCCTTGTTATCTCACTCCACACATTCTTCCTGGGCCTTGTTATTCAAGTTGGTGGCTTAAATGATCATCCATGTGCTATGGCTCCTACGTCTAAATCCTCAGTCCAAAGCCCTTTCTCAGTTCAGAGCCATAAATGTGACTTTTGTCACTTGGAAGTTCTGTAGACACTTCAACTTCAATGTGTTCAAAAGTGAACTTGTCATTTCCCCTTTTACTCTTATAACCCCCACACCTCAGAATGGTGGTGACGGTAATGACGACATTGGGTGTTTATATGCCAGTATTATTCTAAGTGCTTCACATGGATTAGTCCATTTAATTTTTGGAAAAGGTATCATTATCATTTCCATCATATGCATGAGGAAACTGAAGTACAGAAAAGTTAAATAATAGTGCAAGATTCCCACTTTTCAAATAGCAGAGCCGGGAGTCTGGCTGTAGAACCTTTGTCTTCACAACTATGTATCATTAACGCAGTTGCTCAAATCACAAACCTGGAAGTCATTTCTTGCCTCCTCTCCCTCAGCCTTTCTCACATGCCCTGAAATCCCAACCAAGGCCTTTTGATTTTCTCTCTTCAGTATCTCTCAAATTAATCTTTTTCTCTTCATTCTTATTGCCATCATATCTCCCTTGAATTATCGTGCAGCTGCTCAGCTGGGCTTCCCAGTTCTGGTCTGCCCTTAACCAGTCCTTTCTCTACATTGTAGCTAGACCATCAAAACTTTACGTGAGGTTGTTAAACTCTTAGACTCTGGCGTCAAAAGGCCTGGGTTAGAATTCTGGTTTCACCAGGATTAGCACTGTGACCAGTCAGGTCACTTTCGCTCAGTAACCCTGTTTCATCATCTGTAAAATATGGTAATTATAGTACTTACTTTAAATGATTTTGTAGGACCCTTGTTAGATTCATTGCAGACATGTATGTAAAGCCTGGAAAGTGGCGAGCCCACAGTAACTGTTGTAGTGCGGATCTGATTGGGTCAGCTCCCAGCTCAACTCGTCCAGGGTTTCACAGTGCTCCAAGGCTAAACCTGCTTTCTTTAACATGATTTACTAGGCTCTTTATGATCTCGTTCTTGCTTACCTTTGGCCTCCTCACCCACCTCCTTTGTGGCACCACCTGTCCGTCCCAGCCTTACGGAACTGCCATTGTCTCCCAGAATGCAGTACTCGGAGCCCTCACTGCTGTAGCGCAGCTCCTCGTACTCGTGCTGTAGGTTGCAGCCTAGATAACTGGCCATTCGAGAAGCCTTCTCAGCTATGTGTTCCCTGTAGAGATGCTTTTCCTACTACATCTGCCCTATATAAATGTTTTCCTACAGTATTATCACTTGTTTAATTGTCTATTTTGTACATTAACTCACGTTTCCTGACCATAAGCTTCAAGTCTTTCCCATTGATGGATTTTATCCTTAGCCTTCATCACAGGCCTGGCATATAATAGACACTCTTTAAGTTTTTTGAACCAGTCAGCTAGCTTCTTGATGTAATTTTATACCCTGCTATGTTCCAGTAAAGATTTAAAGTTCTAATAAAGATTTAAATGTAAATATGTATGCTACAATAACAGCAGTGCCACAACATAAAAGAAATTAAGGTAAAGGGAAAATAAGGGTGTGAAGTTAGTATGCAATATATGTTACAAGGTTCGTACATATGTTGTAAGTTTAATATACAAACTATATGTTACAGGTTTCTATGTTCCTATAAAACACGGGTCCATAAATTGGCCCTGAGCTTTCTGGCACCTTTTATGGAGGGAAACTGAATGGCATCATTGATGAGGTCAGTCAGGTTAAAGCGCGCCACATGCTCAGAAGAAGCATGATCATTTACGAAGGACTTGAGAGGACGATCTGCCATGTTTCCTTACAGGACACCGTGTACTGTCACGCCCAACGTCCTCATAGCTTTGTGTTCTCTTTATGTTAAGTGTTCCACATAGCCTCAGGGGGCAATTCCTCACTGGCTGTGGCAGAATGAAAAGGAGCAGTCAGTAAAAGCAGCCTCATAAGAGGTCGAACATGGGCTGCATGTGGATTTCCTGTATCTCAGCTCTAAAGATATGGAGAGACTGCGTACTTCACTCACTAAGATTTTGGTGAGAACTGGTTTGTACTGAGTTTGATAACTCTTCACAAAGCATCTGTTGTACAGGTATTTTGTATCACGAGTGAAGTGCAGGGCCAAGGGCTTTGCTAGCAGTCAGAGCTAGGAATAGGATTCTCTTAGGGAAGGTGAGGAGCCTGCTGAGATTTCACACAGAATCGAAGACCACTTTACCTCCAAACTGAGGTTGGCTAGCGTGTTCCTCGGAAAACAGTCAGGATTTACGTGTTTTTGTGTCCTCTGCTTCAGAAAATGGTGCCCTGCATGTAGTCAGCAGACCGTTGTCCAAGTTCAGTCTGTCTATGTGGCCTTTCTGGTCTTGTTTCTTGCTGTGACCCCACTTCCTATCTTCATTCCAGCTGTGTGGGATATACTTTCTCATGCTATTTCTTTTCCTAAATTGTTCCTAGTCATCTGGGTAGCTCCTGTTGGCCCTTCAAAACAGTTCACATGCCTTTTCCACTTCAGACAATCTCCTGACCTCTTCAGATTGCTGAAATGCCCTCTTCTTACTTACCGTACTCTTTACATTTGTCTTAGTCACTTTTTTTATATTCTTTTGTAATTAGTGATGTTTTTTTCTATCTCTCCTTTGGGCTCTGAGCTCCTTTAGGGTAAATACTGTGTCTTTTTTCTTTTTATTTCTGAGGCCTTCATCCAGTGCACAAATATTATAGTGCTCAGTATTCAGTTTAGGTTTGTACAGACTTTTGTAGATCTGTTTTCAGCATCTCGCACATGTACGCTCATTGATTAGTAATGCCTCCTACCACCTTCAGTCTAGACATCAGGCACTTGGCAGATATTAATTCATTTTGACCCCTTTATTGCAAAAGAGGTTAGATTTATGGCAGTGCTAGAGGGCCACAAAAGGCAGGTGCACAGTTGATAAATGGTCTCATAAGACAAGTCTCCTATTTTATTAACCACTGAAGGATAAAAGGCTGATTTTTAAAAAAAAATTATCTATACTATTAGAAGGGACACACAGAAGCATGTTATTTGTAATCTAAATGAACAGGGTCTTGGCATTTGATCAGGTGAAAAAACAGTATGGAATTGTGGCTTTTAAATGTTTCCCTGGTTTATTAGTATTTCTACTCAGCAAGTTTCAGATTCTCAGTGCCCCTCTGTACCACTTGACTTCAGTAGGAAAAAAGTCTTGTCCTGGGCTGTCTCCTACATCTCTAACATCAGTCAGCTATTTTAAATGCCTCCTGGTGAGAAAGATAGACCTGGGTGATAATGAGTACATGTCTTATGGTATCATTAATAAAAAAATTCTCAAAATATGCATTCTACTATTGGTTAGGAGGTTATCGTTTTTATAGATGAGTGAAATTATATACATGTTATCTTTTACTTATTCAAAAGGCTTGTCTGCGCTTAAATATTGATGTTCTGTTACAATGTTTATATTATTTTCTTAAGAATAACATGCTTAAAAATGCTGATAACTGTGACACTTACAAAATATGTTTATTTTAAAATCCCAGAATTGTGGAAGAAGCTTTGTAAGTAAAATTTGTGGAACTGCCTTTGAGTGATAACTTTCTGTAGACTATATACTAACCATAAAGAATATTGTTACATACATGAAAACATTTTGTACGTTTTCCCTCTGAAGACAAAAGTGAGAGATATGAAGCAGCAGAGGATGCCAGTAGCTATGCCAACATGGTGTTAACTCACTGTGTTGCAACTGCACGCTAAATCTCCATGTCCTCATAATGTCATTTAGAAGCAAAATACAAGAGTTTCTGTGCATATGCAAAATGTATGTAACAATATACTCTAGTTTCCTGTTCATATGAAAACCAAAATTTATTCTCACCAAAGTTGAGATGTTGGCCTGATTCTAAACCCCATGGCTACTTGAATCCAGAGATTCATCTTAACAGGAACTTATGCTTGCCTTTTGGTTTTACATAGTATATAATTTCATTGTGGATATATTTCTTTTTTGGGTTTGTCCAAAAAAGCTTTATTTTGTTTCTTTTTTATTCTGGGCATGTGTCCATTTCATTATTTATAAAGGTTGTGCCTCTTCTCTTTTAGCTTTATGGATTTTTTAAATTTAAAATATTTTTTTTTGTATTTTTCCAGTTGTTAGGACCTTTCTCATTTTTCTTTTTTGAAATAAATTGATGTTTGTTTTGAATATGCAAGGACATTGTTAAAATAATACTGACCTTGTTGGTGTGTGCGTTTGTGTGTGCAAATGCAAACTAAGTTCATGTGTCTTTACTTTTGCAAAATAGATTCTTAAAAAATTAGTCCCCCAAAACATGAAACTAAATATAGATATTGTTTACTTGTTAATGTTGAAAATTGAACAGCTTTCTAAATGAATTGTTTCCTCGTTTATTATGCATAATTATATTTTATATGTAATAAAAACTATATGTATATATTACATATTGTTATGTGTATATTTTACAACATGAGCACCCTACACTTACCTGATTGCTAAAAGCGCCGAAGCTCACTTTATCGGAGAACCTGATACAGTTATCATAAGCTGGCTCCTCTGTACCCCATGAAGCAGAAAGGGTTGCTTTCTCCTAACAGTCATACAGGACGGAAAGCATCTGTGTCCTCATTGGCTTTTATGCCCTGTGCAAAGAGTATTATGTTTGGCTATATGGGGCAAATTTCAAGTGTTCTCTTACTTGGTAAGATCATTGACTTGGAGAATCTGTCAGAGCATGCATATGCACATAGCGTGCCTATTTTAGTGTGTGTATTTTGTGATTAGTAACAATGCAAATACTTTTCATTGTGGTTTAGTCTGTTTTTCACGGAGAATGATAGTTGAAGGAGAAATTAAAAAGTAATATAACCACTAAGTTACATTTATTTCTCAGTCTTTGGTTTGTAAAGTACCTTTTCCAGTTACAGTATCATTTGAATGTAATAAACTAACAGTAATCTGCAATGTAGTGGATTCTTTTCATTATAATATTTTACATGAAAAAAGTCAATGTCTTAAATCTTTAGACAGCAGGTGTCATGTTTGTGCTCTTCTTTGTCTTTTTAATTCTCTATTTTTCCTGTTGCATGCCTCTCTCTCCTGACTAAAATACTTCTCTAGCAAATACTTGAGTACTGTCAAGTAAGCACCTGTCAGTGATTCCTTATTATTTATTATATATAGCACATTTTAAAAGAATCTACAGATTTGGGTATTTTAAACAGCCTTTAGCCAACCAGCCTTGGGTACTATGTGGGTGCTATACAACTTCTTAGATGTTAAGTGTCAGAAATTTGTGTTGAGCGTTGTTTGCTGTATTCTGTAGGTTAACAGCTGCTTTCTTTGAAGTGGTAGGTTTTATCTTCCCAATTCTCCGTTCTTTGCATTTATTTTGTGTCATATAAATGTAGTGTGAAAGTAGTTCAGGGTTCAATGTAGAAACTTTGGCAGAAGTTTTGAGAATGTTTGACAAAAGTTTAAAAATCCTGTACCCATAGTTTATTAATGATTTACATCTTCCTTGTTTCCCCATAGATTTGAAACGGCCTTTAGCAGAAGATAAAATAAGGAAAACGTGGCTTACAGTGCCAAAGTCAGGTATTAAAGCGTGTGTGTGCATAGGGCTTTATTATCCGAGCTGAGAAAAACTGCTCTAGTCAAACCTGAAATTATCAGTGACCTTCTTAGAAGTCAAGGCATAAAGAGTCTCCTATATTTTACTCATTACATTAAGTTGTTGGCGATTTACAAAGGCAATGAGCTAATTTATAGCAGAAGATGAAATGTTAGCCGATGCCTTTTCTGGGCATAGTTATCACTATTCTTGGTTAGCAGATCTGAGTTCAGTTAACCAGTGTTCCTCACATATGGACAACGAACTATTCCTATTTTTGTGGACTGCTCTTAGATGCCATTATTATAAAAGATCTACCACTTGGCCATTATATACTTCCACTCAGGAGAAGAACTTGGTACTATTGATGTGAGTATGTGGAAAGTATAGTAAGTCCTCACTTAACATTGTCAATAGATTCTTGGAACTGTAGCAGAATGATATATAATGAAGCCAGTTTTACTATAGGCTAATTGATATAAATAAGAGTTAACTTCCTACAGCATCTCATCAACATCATAACAAAACAATGTTAAACAAAACAACATTATTTGAGGACCTGCTATGATTTGAACATTATTTTCTGGATCATGAGACTTATTTGCTTTCATCCAAAATGAAATTTTAGCATTCACAATAGGTTCATAATAGTAAATTCAAATGAAATATCCAAATATGTTAACAATTAGTTTTCATTAAAGAAATTATTAATGACTTTTCTGATCAGTGAAATATCTTGAATACCTTATGTAATTTATTCTGCTATCACTGTCTCGTCATCATAAAGTAAAAAAATTGTTAAGTTGAACCATTATAAGTCAGGGACTATCAGTACTAAGATGGTAAGAACTAAAATTAGGGAAGATTTGCTAGGAAACACTTACTTCTGTTTAGACTTGACAGATGAACAGAGTTTAAGTGAAGGGACACATAAAAAGTCCTGTGCATATTATTATTAAAATTGTGCTTATTAAAGGTGTTTATATTTAAATATTCTATAGAAAATGTCTTTCTTGTAAATGCATATAATCTGAGTCTTAGTTAAGGCCTATGTAAAGTTCATACTGTGTGATCAAGACAGCATCAGAATCAGAATTTATGATGAACCCATCTCTATGCCCACGTAGATCAAGTATCACAGAAACAATGTATGAGTGAATAATAGAGAAGGGTTGTAGTAGGTGGCAGGGTAAAGGGGAGCATTTAGGGAACTAGACCTTGAATTAGACATTGAGGAGTAGTAAGGTTTGATCTGGTAAAGAAATTGGGAGAGTATAGTCATGGCTGGGGATCCAGCAATGAGGAGTGGCCTGATTGGAGCTCAGAATTAATCTTTTTAAGTGGGAGGATCTAAAGTTGGAGAGGAAGTATTAGTTGTCATGAAGTCTCACTTCTAACAAAATTGGAAAAAAAAGGAATCAAATAGTGGGAGTTGTGAAGATGCTATTTATGACTCTATAAATCCTCTGGGAATGGTGAGTAAATTGTTCTCTTCTTAGTATTCTAAGAGTTGATTATCTTCCTAAGCAAATGACTACTATTCTCAGATAATGTAAGATTTATTGGATTTATCATCATCATAGTCATCCCAAAACAATCTTCTTTTGAGATTTCTGTATTCTATTCAGGTTAAAGGAAGACTCAGTAAAAGTAATTGCATCTCATGTTTTTTTTTTTTTTTTATCTCTTTTAATCCACGAATGAGGTATTTACAGACTGTATAATGGCATATAGTAGGAAAAAAGTATGATTCATCCTAATTACAAAGCTTTTTCCCAGAAAAGAATCATTGGAAAAATGTCTTACTTGTATTTTCACAAAAGGTTATAAGACTTTAAAATTTTTTTCTTTTTCTGTATGTGGCTGTAAATGGTCATAATTTTATATTTGCATATATGGCTTCGTTATGAATTAATATTTTTCAAGCAATATTGGCCTTTTTGCAAGGTCAGATACTCATGGACTTTGTGATTTGTTCTCTAAAACTTCAGCAACGTATTAGATTCTAGATGCTGATAGAATTCTTGCACATAAAGTCTGAGAAGAGTCACTGGGTGCAGCAACTAGAATGTATTTTTTGACCTCAGAACAGTTTCACAGGAGTGGGGTGCCAGCAGCCAGAGGAGTGGAGGTTGATGTGCAGAAATAGAAATAAAAAGTGTGGGTAATTCCTACAGACAGTTTGCTGACAAAGGATAGGAGAGCGTTCGAGTCATCAGTAGAAGGAAGCCACATCGGGATAACTATGGCATGTGAATATTTTTAAAGGCACAGAAAATTCAGTAGCAGAAAAGCTGAAAGTGAAAAGAATTAATGATGGAGCACATTTGCTAATAACTTAGGAGGGGACAGAAACAAAGTTAAGGGGGTTCCTCATTCTAGGGCAAGAGGCAAGGCTGACTATGAACATACGGTTTGAATATCGATTTGATATTGAGAGGGTGAGGGATTACTTGATGGAAGGCCATTCTCTCTGTTAGATCAGAGTTTAGGTAATCTGATGATGATGATGGAGTGGGTACAGGACAGAGTTGCTCATTGAGAGTTGGAATAGTTGCTGTGGAAATGAGAAAAAGAAGCTAATGAAAACAAGTAAAAGCAGTGCTGAGCACCAGGCCGAGTCTGACTTCCACCACAGCCGTAAGCTCCATCCAGAGTGGTGACTCATTGCCTGCACTGGCCTCGCTCCTTCCCACCACCTGCAACACTCCCAGTTCTTCTGCCTTTTATCAAGTCTGCCTGTCCTTTTATGCTCAGCTCAGGTAGATTATTTCGTGATCCGTTCAGCAAAAAGTGCTATCAGTCCCCCTCCAGTCTTTCAGAGCAGTTGAACCACTCTTAAGAATCATATTATTTTCAAATATATTTTATCTGCTTTTCTAGATTTTAATTCCCTGTGGGGCAAGGATCATGGGTTTGTCAGTATTTGTTTCCGTTTCTGTCTGCCTAAGGTAGGGCTGCTATGATGTTCAATAAATAATGAATGAATAAATTAATGAATGAAGCAAATTCACCACAACCAAATTGTATAAGAGCGGTGGATCTCTATAGGAAGGCAAAGTTTGTTAGAAATCTTTAGCCAGCTAATAATTCACAGGCATCAACTTGATTTTATATATATATACTTTTCCTTTACAATAGCAGTGAAATATGTTGTATTTGTAGATGATTACTCTAACTTGGTGGCTCACGTTTTTAGTATTTGGCTTATTTGTATTCACCTAGGCATGAAGAGCTTACACTGAGCACCATCTCTATTGTGTCAAACTTTTTTTTTAATTATGCAGCTTTTATCTTGGCTTTTCTAATGGTTAGGGTGCTAATGCCATAATGTACCACACACCCAAAGTTTAGGCTTCCTTTTGAAATTTGTTTTTAGTATCATATTGATTCACTGTGCTATGCTGAAGGAACTTTGTGTACCAACATTAGCATCATATACTGCTGGTCCTACAAGAGCTGACTAGGAGAGGAGAACTCTTGATGAAAACAAGGAGGCAGCAATTACAGAAAATGGCAATGTTAGACTTAGCAAAATATGATGGAGCATGCCTGAGAATTCTTACCTTTATAAAGCCTTGCTTCCCATTGTCTAGGAGCTCATAACATTTCATAAATTGAAGAAGATTGCTGTTCTCTTATAAAGGTCATCCTTTTATTAATTAATTTTTTTGAAGAAGTTGAATGTTTTATTATTAAACTTTCTTGTTTTGCTCCAAGGCTGTTGCTTCACTGTATAAAAATAGCACCAGCAAATGCAGTATATTGCAAAATTAAGACAGTATTGTTCATCATCTGACACTGTAGCAACTAACAAAAACTTTTCTCCACTGCCAGTTGTTTCTAATGGAAAGATCATTAAATATTTTGTCCCAAATCCAGATGGATGGATGTAAGTAAGTTGTAATATTATATAAAGCTTAAGATAACAATGTTGTTATCCTTGAATTACATAATTTTTATAGCTGGATTTTAGCCATAAATTATTTCAGGAATTCAGAATGTAACTGTGGCCTAGTCTAAAAATTATAGAGTATTATAGAAAAGATGTATATTATGTTTATCTGCAATCATTAGAAAGTTAAGGGGTATTTTCTTCCAGTAGCACTGTAGTTTCTTTTTCCATTGATATTACTAAAAGTTGCTATTTTAACTCCTCTGTCCACCACTAATTTAAGACAACTATGCTAGATAAAGTTGTTTCATACTACTTCAGGGGGTTCCACGTTCACTCCTCAGTAGATTTTATGTATTTCTCATATGCTTCTTCACTTATTACTTCATCTAGTTCTGAAGGGTTATTCAGTGTCATCTTGATCAGCCAGCTGTCTTCATAAGAAGATTTAGTGACGGGTCCCGGATTTTCTGCAAGAGCTTCATTAGCATCAGTTACTCCTGATAGAGGAGCATAGAGTTCACTAGCAGCTTTCACACTTTCCAAAGCACCAAACTCATCTCATTTGTTCAAGTTTGGCCCAACTTCAGGCAAACGACAGTAAACAACATCTCTTAAGCCTTCCCATGCAAAACCGCCGATTCCCACTATTCTGATACCATTTTTTGGGGTTATCCATTCGTGTTTCTCTGCATTTACACACGGAGAGCAGACTGGGGCCAGTGTGCAACATCCTTCAGGCACCTGCCCCAGGACCCTGGCAGGTGCCAAGGCGGCCTGCGGGCTGCAGGCCACGGCCCACATGCTCCGTGCTGCCCACAGTGCCATGTTCGCCAAGGTCAGCCTCTTTTTATATCACTTCAGAATTTTTCATAATTCAGATATTTGTATTCTGCTGACCATTTTTTGCTCTGTGAACCAGTTTATTTATATTCTAATTTAATTTTGGCGATTTTATCTAATGTGCTGGCCCACACAAACTTAATATATAGCTAAGTTAGCCAACAGATGTAACTAGCTGTTTGTTGGATATTAATTAGAAGTACATTGTTGTAGCTTATTGTTAAAATAAAACTCAGTATTTAGATCTTAATTTGCATTTCAGAACTTTTTTGGCATTATTCATTTGAATAGCTAAATTGGAAGTTTCTCAGACGCTTCTAATGCCTCTTTTGCCATTTTAGACATAGAGAGATACAGATGGCAATCCACTCATATTCCACTTATGTAACTCTAAGATCATGGGCTTCATTGTTTCATTCAAGTGCAATAAAGAGCCTTCTGCATCACAATAGCAGCCTTGTCCTCTGACTGCCATTGCCCCTACCCAAGGCCTGGAGAGCACATACTTGAATTTTTTCCTTGAGCCAATGCTTCTGATCCATCCACTTATATCCAGGTTTTCCTACCTCAACCCCCAGTGCAGTCTCTGGACAGACAGTGCTAAAACGTCCTCTCTCCTGGGGGAAGGGTGGTCAGGACAGGTGCAACCGTCAGATTCTAGGTTTATCTGCTGAACTTGTTCAGAGTAGGCCAGTATATTATCAAGTAGAGTGAATAAAATGCAGAGAAAAGAGGAAAAGGAATCTTGCCAAGCAAACTGCCATCCTTTCTGTGGCAGTTTCTTCCTATACAGTAATTTTCAAACTTTGGCTTTTTCAAGTTTCTGTGTATTGGTGTATATATGTGAGATTTTGCTTAGAAATCACTGAGGATGTTAGCTTTGTTTTGTTTTTCCTACCGAAATTAATATGTAGGGATATTTGAAGTGGACGAGAAGATGAGAGAAGAGGGGTCATTTCTAGCTGTGGCCGTTTCCGCCATGAAGCTCCCTGATTCTGCCAGCCAGAAAGTCTCTCTTTCCTCTAACTTCCTATAGCAGTTTAACTGCACTTGTGTTACAGCATGCCAGCTAGTGTTGCACTTGCACATACAGACCTTGCTCTTCCACACTATGAGCCTGTTGGCTACGTTGATCTTTCTTTGTTTCCAGCCCTCCATACATACAGCCAAAATAGCTTTGCGTTGCAGTTGTTAATTATTCTGGTTAGCCAATTCATACCTAGAATGGTTTTAGTAATAAAGAGGACTTCTTGGTGACTTAGTGAATCTATTCAAGATATATGTTTGGTAGGTACAGATACCATAGCCTTAAAGAAGGTTAAAGATTGCTGCTTTGTATAGAGATTAATGGCAGATAGCCATTAACTCTGAGCTATTTTGGAAGATTCTCTGGATTTCTTGTTGCAGTTTTCTAGTTCATTGTCTATAATTGGACAGTGTCCTTTCCAAGTAGCAGAATTTGGTTGCTGATGCAGTTTAGAAAAAACATCTTTCCATAATGATAATTAGTCTGTCTCTTTTTACTTTAGAATTCATTAGAACTGGCTATACTCTAGACTCTATTATAAATGTCTTTTGACTTCAGCTATGTCCTTTGCTTCTCAAGCACATCACGAAGCATTCAGTGATGTTTCCAACAATGTTATTTGGTGCCCATAAATGGCAGGGCAGGGGAGGTGGGGAGTGGGAAATGAAGAACCAATTGCTCTCCTGATAAGGCACCAACATCATGTTTTTCAAAAACTCTAGCCTTTCTCTCAACCATCTGCATGACGACATGTTATCCTTACTACTTCATACTTGGGATTTTGTCTTCTGGAACTGACTTCCTGTTAAACGTTAAACATCTTATTCTCTGACCACAATCTCTTACATTACAACTGTCAAAAGTTATTCCCCCCCAGAGCCGTTCTTTACTCTCATTAAGATCTCTTTTCCTTTAATGCCTTTATACTTTTTCCCCATTCATAATTATCCTCCTGCCTTCCCTCATTTCTCCCATCCCAGTTATACTCTGTAGCCCACCTTTTAAAACCATACTCGTGTCAGTATCCTCAACACCTTAACCCTATTGTCCACATCTGGCAGAGGTGCAGTCCTGCATTTTGCCAGCTGCCCGCCTTCTCTACACTGGCTTTGAGCTCTGATGGAGATCATCCCCCCCAACTATGCAGATCACGGCAAAATAAATTCTTGGTTGCTGTATTAGTTTTCTAGAGCCACTGTAACAAATTACCACGAACTGGGGTGGCTTAAAACAATAGAAATTTATTCTCTCACAGTCTGCAAATTAGAAGCCTGATATCAAGATGTCAGTAGCCACACTCCCTCTGAAGTCTCTAGGGAAGAATCCTTCCCTGACTTGTCTAGCTCCTAGTGGTTGCCAACAATCCTTGGCATTCTTTGGCTTGTAATAACCGAAATCCAATCTCTGTGCCTGCATCTTCACATGGCATTCCTGGTGTCTTTCCTCTTATAAGGATACCACTCATCCTAGATTTAGGGCTCACTCTAATCCAGTACAGCCTCATCATAACTAATTATATCTGCAAAGACCCTATTTCTGAATAAGATCACATCTAAGGTTCTACTGGACATGAACTTGGAGAGACACTATTCGACCTAATATAGCCTCTGATCTCAAAACAACCCTCTCTTCCTTCAAGCCTGCAGATTACCTGAGTCTGCATTCAATATTTCTTTCTGTTGTAATGAAAGAGATACTCCTACTGTGTAAAACTTCATTTTCCCCAGCTCCACACTGGATCCTATACCCCCTGCCCCCTCAGAGAACCTCACTCTAAACTTCATCTCCTTTCTCTTAACCATGTCTTTAAGCTCTAACTTACTAATGGTTCCTTGTCCTCAGCATTTATGTCATTCAGATATCTTCAGTCTTTAAAAAGACAAAGAAAAACTTACATCTACACAGATGTGGGGTTTTTTTATTATGCAGTTTTTCTTTATCTCCACCCCTACTCCTGATTTTATTCTACCTCCTCCTCTCCTGCAGACACAGGCTTCTTAGAAGAGCTGTCAACTCTGTCACCACATCCTTATCCCTAATAACTTCACAATCTTCGTAGTCAGTCTTCCACCCCTTATCTTCACGGAACCTGAAGTCTTTCAAGTGACCACCTGGTTGTAAAACCCAGATCTTGTCCCTTCTTGCCCCGTCACTAACACTTGACTTTGATGGACAGTGCCTTCCTCTGAAACATCCCCTGCCTTGAGGAGAGTTTATGGAGAATTGGGGAAGAGGATAAACTAGATAGAACTACAAGACATATGAGATCTCTTGCAATTCTAAGATTTCATGATTTTCTGAGATTTTAGGAACTTCAGTTTACTTTGTTTATGAACCTTTTAAGCAATTTGTGGTTGTTTAAACATGGTAGCGCTTTTTAAAAAAAATAATGTTGAGACTACAGAATGTAAAATCTTTCCCATGCGGTTACTGTAATTTCAAAGAGATTATTTTTAGTAACTGTATTTGTTATTATAAAATTTCTCAGAAATAGAAAACACACTAGGGAAACTTTAAATAGAAACTAGATGTACTGAATTTTGAAGTCTAACATTTGAAGATACAAACTTTGATATATTAAGTTATCTTTTGACGTTCTGAAGTCTGAAAAATCCTCTTGTAATATAAGCTTTTTATATCTATAAAAATAGGCTTATCCCAATTAATTTTTCAAAAGAATAGGATGATAAAGGAATAAAAGAAAATGGAAACTAAATGGCATAAAAGAGTTAAGCAAAACTCGAACAGTTTATAATTTTCTCCCTTTTCTTTCAATATCTACAGTATGAAGAACTCAGTTCATTTTTCCCCCAAACAGTTCTCCTTTTAGATAGTTTAATTTTAGTAGAAGTGAGACAATTCTAATAGAATTTGTATTCAAGAAAAAATGTTTAAAAGAACTGGCCAGCCTTTAAGTTGCTGTGTCATTCCAGATGTCCCCGTGTCTTCGTAGCCTGAAGACGCAGTGTGGTCCTGCTAACACCAGGAAGTGCTGTCTTGAAGCCCCTCCAGCCCAGCGTCCGTGTCTCTCTCCAGTGTCTGCCAAAACTTTCCAAGTAGTTCTGTCTTAGGGGTTCCGACCTGGTAGAAGTCTGCTCTGGAATCCTTGCGTGTATTGCCACCTTGATCAGGTCATCTCACAGCTGGCACGGGCCATGAGATACTGCTTCGCTGGCTAGGGCATGGCTTTGTGTGCTCCTCAAGCTGCCAGCCCCCCTAGGGCTAGCGGGGAGCTGCACTCCCTCTGTCCTGATGGATGTCCCCTTGGAAAAAGTTCCTTCAGCTTTTAATTAGCATCTTCTCTCTCCCTGGGAGTTAGACCTAATCCTTGTGGAGGAAAAGAAGAAAAAAAAAACTTGCTTTACTCTTCTTGCCCTTTTTACCAGTTTCTGCTTTGTGGCTGGACCCCAAACATCCTTTTCAGAGGCCTTTTTGTACTGCCGTATCATTCGTGCACGTAAGTGGGGCTGGGAGCGGGAAGTGGATGAACAGTTATATCAATGATACCGGTGCCTCTGTCTGGAGCCAGAGCTCCAGGATTCTGAGGCTTCAAATTCTCCCTTCCTTTCCATTCCATTCCCCCACCCACTTTAGTTTTATCTATATGTAGCAAATGTAATAAAATACCCAATGAAATCCAGTCAAATAAAACTGCAGAAGTCCCCAAAAGTTTTTTTAAAATATTTTCTTTCCAATATGACATGCTACAAACTTGATAGTTTAGCAAGATTTTGGTAAACAGTACATTTTGTAAATTCTGCAAATTGGTTATTTGGCAATTGGATCCTTTAGCAACTTGGCCTGTTCTTCATCAGATATTAAATCTCAGGTTCACCTGAGATGTCCTCCTGCCATAGTTTTTGTGACAGTGAACTTCAGAACACTTTTAAATGGTATTATATGTCTTCCAATTTAAATAATTGTTCCATATTTAGTTTTATTGAGAACAAAATGTCATCTCTCTTGGGTTTCTAATCTGTGTGCAACACAATTACATTAGTTCTTCAGGGATAGAGTGTTAGAATACTCTGTAACATAGCTGGAGGCTGACTGTTTTTATTTTAACTGGATGAATTGAGGCAAGGGTGATAACTGGAATATGTATTTATCCTAAGCCTGGAGAATAACTGAGGGGTACCATGCTGAGGAGAAAAAGTAGAGAAAAGGGACAGTGTATCACCATCTACTAAAGATTTAAATTATAGACATACAACTAAATAAGAATATAGTGTTCTTTTGTTCACCTAATTCCTAAATTATAGGAATTCCTAAATCAATTCCTATTGACATGAGATGTCTATTCTTTAAGCACTAGTATTATTAGAGTGAATTGAATTTATTACCCTGCAAAAAAAGTACAAATGTATGTACACATGGATAGATACAACTATAAATAAAGCTATTTTATCTTTGTTAATCAAAGCATATTAAAATATCTATGAGGAATGAACTTCTACCTAGTAATTTTGTAGTTCCCTTTAGGCCTGCTGTTGCTCTTCCAAGTTTTTGTCATCTTTGACAAATATTTAGTAAAGGGCCAGGATTCTTTTTGCTGCCATCCAGCATTTGAAAAGGATCCCGTGTCCTAAATCTCAGCATCTGAGGGATGATTCAGGGTAAGATTTCTGCCTTTGGTGTTGCATTTTCAGTTCTATTTTATTGAATTGTTTTGAAGCAGAGGTGACAGTTATGTTTCCTCATAAGCGAGAGTTCAAGGCCATTTGCCTTCGGGCTGCCCTTCTGGTGCGTTTGATTTCACTTATATATTCGTTCTACTCTTAGACTTGACCGAGAGAAGGTGTCTGGAACCTGCTGGTCTATAAGGATGCTGATCCTTCTGCATAAGAACGGCCTTCATCCAAACAAACTTCTAGCGATTCTAGAACATTTGTGGGTGAAGATGTGGCTTAAAACATCACTTAAAAATAGTTTTTTGCCAGCTATTTACTGTAAACTGTCGCCATTAACCTTTATAATACTAGGGCTTTTGAGAGATTACTTTCCAGATAAGTAAAAAGGTAACTGCTTAGTTATCCTTTAACTGAAGCTAAATTTATAGGTGGCAAGGAAATCACTTGATTTCTAAAAGTGAAAGAAAGCATTAGAAAGAATAAGATATTTGATTTGCCCATCCAAGAGGCAGTAAACCTATTCGTCACTCACTCTCACGTGAAGGTGGGCCTGCTGTGTATGCTGGGAGTGGTGAGGCATGGCTTCTACACAGAGGAGGGAAATCAATAAGCAATTACACGTTTACTTTGAAATGGAAACTTGACATTAAAACAGATAGATCATCTTATGTTTCACTGTTTGGAACTCAGTAAGAGTTTCAGGAACTAATTATCTAGCAGCAGGTAGTGACATGGAAATATATTAAATATACATAGAAAACTCAGATACTGAAGCATACAGAAGGGCCAGACCAATTTATTTTTACATACACAAAATGAGATTAAAGGGTGCCAAATATCAGTAAAATAAAAAATAGTAAGTGCTAATAAATCATCAAGGATATGCCTGGTCAAAGCTAATTAATATGCCATCCATTACTTGTCAAAATATCACTAATGAAATACACTATATGACTTGTAACATCAAAGTATACTGTGATGTTATAAGTTCAATGTATAAAGTTTTTCTTTCTTTTCAGTCCTTTAACTTAGAGTTAAAATTGCATAGCTGATGACAGTTTGCTTTGCATTTGTCAATCAGCAGATAGAAGAGCATGCTCCTTTCACAGTCCAGGGCATTGCAAAAACAGTTTGTATAATTGAAATGTATGTATTACAACTATATAAGAAAAAATGTTACTTCCCAAACTAGAATATATGGTGGCCACCTTGCTGAACTACCCCATCACATCTGTAAAATGAGGGTACCTGCCTCATGGGATTATTGTCAGGAACAAATGACATAATCTGTGTAAAGAGCTCAGCTCAGTACCTAGACCACACATAGTGTTCTATAAATACATCGTAATTATTACTAATTATTTGTTCAAGTATGGATTTCGGCTGCTGAGCTTTGAGTCCAACATTGAACTAACTAGACTATTGCTGCATTCTATAAGGTCATCAAATGAAAGTCCTTTTGAAAGTATTTTGTTATTTTTAAAATTTAGGTTATCATCTACAGACATTAAAAACAAATGTTTTATGTGTTATATTTGGAATGTTAGAGTAAGCAATAGAGGAAAAAATTCTACAAAAGTTTTATTGAGCACCTACTATAACCAGGCTCTGAAACTATAATGGTTAATAAAAGTCAAACCTGTCTTCCCCAATAGCCTAAAGACCACAGATTTTTAAGGGAGACAAACAAGAATAATTAATAAAACACTACACCATTTCATCTTTCTTTGTCTCTCTTTGCCTTAAATACTCCGTTTAGTGTAGAGGTGAAAACTTATACGTTGAAAACTGGGTGTGGCTTTTGCTTTTAGAGATTTCTCTTCCTCGCCCCCCTCACCGTAGTTATTCTTTCCTTCCTTTCATGGTGTCTCTGACTTACAATTCTTACATGTCTGTCTCACCTACAGACTGTTAATGTCATGAGTTATTAATTCATTTTTGTGATCCCAGCTTCTGAGCACTTACCAAGCACTTCATAAATGTGGGCGGATGGGCACTGTCTACTCTTCCTTCTCCTGGCCCTTTCCCAGATTCCCGGAACACGCACCTTGAAAAAGAGTGTTGAAACAAAGAAATGAACCCAAACTTATTAATAGAAAGAATATTAAATAATCTGATTTGATTAATAAGAAAACATTATTTTTCTTTCCTAGCTTAATAGTTATATTCATGTATAGTGAAACCCTATTAATGTGACTCTCTCAGTTCAGAATGAATTATGTTATTTATAGAACAGGACTGAAATATATCATTTCATGTATGAAGAAGGGGGTTGCCAAGCAGAGAACTGTGTGAAGAAAACTGCTAGAGGGTTGTTTGATCCATTTCATACCTTTTCATAGCATTCATTGAAATACGTTCAGTTGATTGATTACAAATGATAATAAGAGTCATGTGTTTATTAAAGTACATGCAATAGAACTATTTGCCAATCTGCTATTAGCACTTTACTTAACAAAATATACTTGAAGCAACAAAGAAGTCATTCTTGAAAAAATCTAAAGTAGAAAACAGTTTCTCTTCTTCCCAGTTAATCCAAATTAAAGAGCTCTTGAACTCCCTGCTCTCGCCAATAAATGGCTGTAAAGGCTTAAAGTTGAAGGACTTTCTTAATTTAAAGCCAAATCCACTATATCAGTATATTCTGGCATATGGGTTATAGATTTCATATATTCCTTCAAAACCAATATTTGACATTTATGATAAAGAATTCACTGGTAATTAAATTTATAAGGAATTTAGTAGATGTATCTCATAATTGTATCTCATGATTCTTATTCAAGAATCATCCTCAACACTTGAAAACCTACTTCTTGTGAGATAAAACTAATGAGCTGGGTCTAAGACTCCCTTAGGAAATAATTACTTTTACTACTAATGCTCATTCTTATTTTAATGTTGCCTGATTTGACCTTTCTATGATTCTGTATAACAAAATATTTTAGGGTGACGTTCTGTGTCTCTAAGAAGTTTTTCCCGGTCGACCATATTTGTTATTTGATAATGAAGGTATATTTTACATTTATACTAAAATAAGGTTTGTTTTGCATGACAAAGTTGGACTAGATAAAAAATTAATAGAGCTGCAGTCTATTTTATATCTCATGGACTTTTGTGTTATCTAACATTGATTGTATCACTCTACCTGCCTGCCCATCATCTCTTCATCCACTTTTCTACTTTAACTCTTTCAGTTCATATAAATGTATAACCAAGAAATTCAGTGCTATTTCAGTAGTCTACGTCACCTAAGGCAAAATTAAATGAGTCTCAAACTTTATTAAGGGAATACCAACACTATTAAGAGACTATTATACTGAAAGTTCAATAAAATATCAGATAGATTATATTTTGTCTTTCCAAAGAAAGCCACATTCAAGAAAATACTTTTACCATGCTTGGTAAATCGTTTATTTTAATTTTTGGCAGAATGAATTAATTAGAATTTAACATTCCTTTTTAAAAAGAGTGTCCCTGGCTAGCTAATCAAGAATTTGACCATATTACTTAAAACTTAGTATATCCACAAACTCCATTATGAAAAAAATTTTTAAATCTGGCAAAACGACGTTCACCCTTATGTTTACCTGAGATTGATCTTAGCGTCTACCTAGTTGGAAGATAGAAAATTTTGCCTGAAACAAATTTCAAAGAAATATAATCTAGTCTTTTCACGTAGTATTTTACTCAGGTTGCACTTTTAATCAGTGGGTTGGACAAGATATAAATTTTCAGGTGTTAGTAAATTGTTTTGGCTTCTTAATCAGTTGAGCTGTCTCCTCTTTCGCTTGCCTAAGGTACAGCAACATCACTAAGATACCCCCTCCATACTGGCTCCCTGTACTTCACTGATTTCTTCACTCCTACTTCAGTTATATGCAGAAGCTATTTCTGTGACATCATTTTAGAAGACAAATTCCAGTGTTTCATCAGAACATGGGAAATTCTAATTCTAAATTTTTGTCACTCCATGATTTTCCAGTTAGTTTTATTTCCCCTTTTACTCATTATCAAAACAAACGAACAAACAACCCACAAAAAATGTAATATGTTTTTTATTTTAATAAAGTTTTAATAATTTTATGCTTCTATTTTTAGGACATGGAAACTCAGGGATATTGTAGGGGCCTGCTGTTTTTCATTATAAGACTTATTGTACTATATGACTTTTTAATCTATATTATATATGTTATTCTAATAAAAATTAAGGAAAAATAAAAATTTCATAAACTTGTTCGTGCAAGGTAATGTTTTGCTCTGTATTTGAATAGTTCACCTAGTTTTTATCCAACATTTTATTATGAAAAATTTCAAACATACAGCAAAGTTCAAAGAAGTTTGCAATGAACATGCATACACTCACTATCGAGATTCTACTCTAAACGATTTACTCATCCTGATAATTGATTAGTTGAACATAATTTCTGATTAGAGCTCTTCTATGAATTCACTTTTTGGCTTACTTTTCTTAATTTGCATCAAGTTGTTATTGCTGTTTTTTTTCTCCTATTTACTAAGATTCCTTGTGTGTGTGTATGCGTGTGTGGTTGTGTACACACATTTTCAGAATCAGAGTTCCCAGGCATTACACCAAAGGGGATAGTTATTTCTACTGTATTAACCATCATGTGGGAAGCTCTCTTGTTTCTCAGCACAATGTATAAAATTGTAAACTCCCTTCTTTCTACTCTTGTCTCAGGAATTCCATTTTAATTGAAATAAAACAATAAATAATACTTCTCTAGGAAAAAATTACTGAAGCGTATTTCATTTTTAAAGGTTTCTATAAAGTTTATGCCATATTGGAATCTTATTATATAATACTCAAATAGTCTAATCAAGTATAAAATAAGCATTATGTATATTTCCTCTATAAATCATGAACCTAAGGTTATTCTCTTGATAATGCTCGTTCAAAAATGGTTGATTTTTTTTCCTTCTCTTTTATGTTCTTTAAAGACCAGTTTTATTCACAATCTTTTTGTGAATGAGAGTTTTATTATATATCTTTTATTCTCTGAAACTTAGAATCAGTTTTCATTGTGTTGTCTGGTATACACCCATTTCTCATCACTGAATTTCTCCCATCTTTTATTTTCTTTCTAGGTACTGCTCTGTAATACATCATTACTAGTGTACAATAGCCCTCCTGTCCTTTTTCTTGCTTATCTGGTTTTCCATTTCTTATCTCTTAGGCTCATTCTCTTTTTGATGTTTATATTAGAATTAGCTTTAGTTATTCATTCAGTTCACTAATGTAATGAGTGCAGTTTTGTGCCAGCACTAACTTGAGCTACACAAAGATGCCTCCACCTTGTCTTCATTCTGCTGAACTTGGATTCTCAGTGCCTCCTGAACACATTGTGCCCATTCCCAACCATATCACTTACCCCTTTCTGCAGTGCCATTCTCATCCATCTTCCCTATTTCATTCTTAACTAGCTTTTGCTGACCTTAATCGGTACATTTAAAAATAATATATTAGAAGGCTTTATTTATATCAAGGTGATATTTATACAAAGGGGTTCAAATAATAGGTTTGCATAGCTTTCTAGAAGAGAGTGAATTTGGGGATTCTAAATTTAAATATGGTATGTTATCACTTTTCAAATATTTTTTACTACATGCCAAGAACTGTTGTAATATTTCTGGGCGATTTTTCAACACTGAGTTGCTCTGTGAGTGAAGATAATTACTGAAGTGGTAAAACAACCAAAGCAGAACACTAACTTTACTTCAGTATATTATTTCTTTTGGTTAAAGACCAATAAGACCAAGATTGTGGGTTTAATCCCATGTGGGCCAGTTAACTTCTCAACAGTAAATACTTTTCAGTATTCACATGAATATAGCTAGTTTAGCACAGACTCATTTATCATGGTCAGTGGTGCAAACTTCATATCCCAAGGTTAGCAAATGAAGAAAATAATATATTTTAATGAAAGGATTTGAGTTATTTGGCAAGGTTTTTATTTTTTTCTCTAGTACAGTGCCAGAGACTTACCAACAAAGGGATATAAATGTTGCACGTAAGTTCTTTGTAAATAGTGTAATTCAATTGGTATAGCATATAAAATAATTGTTTAACTATATAAATTTCAAAAATGAAGAAAGAAATAGCATAAAGTTTAGAACATGACAGATTTGGGGCCAACTTCAACAGTAACTGTTAGGGGGAATAGAAGTGGTGAGGGAAAGAGGTGGCTGCCAAACCTCTTGTTAGGATGAGGGAACTGGTTGGTTGGGATCCACCCAGCTTCTTAAAAGGATTTCTAGTGCTAGGCTATAGTAGTTCGATTTAATCAAATAGACAAAAGAAGGCCTGTAGGGTTTTCACCAGGAAATAATGGGCTGATAAGTGTGTTTGATAGAGATTATCTTTGCAGCGGTGTTAACAGTAAAGCAGAGTAGATTGCTGAGCTTTTAAAACCGTGGCCACTTTCTGCTGCTGTGGCTCTTTCTGGATCTTACCAACAACTTAGAAAATGCCCCTCAGAAAAGGTAGTTTGTTTCTTCTGCCCCTGACAAACAGGTCCAAAATATTTTAACTCCAAGAGTTAGAGAACTTTGGGAAGTTCTTTCATGAAGCCAGCCTTTGGTAAGAGGGTTAAAGAAGTGAGGTTCCAGAAGTCATCGTATACCCTTTCTGCACTCCCTACCCTTGACCGAGATCCTGCTGTTTTTGGCATCTGAGGCTTCTCCTTGGACACACATGCACTCAGGATGGTTCTGGCTTCCGGACTTACCAGAATCATCAGCCTGTGTCTCATTTCTTTAGAGCTTTCCATAACCCAGTTAATCTAATCAACTGTTTCTCCAGAATGCCTTTCTTCCTGTGTATCATGCACATTCAGTAACGGGAGCTTTCGTTTTAATGCTCTGAAATGAAGGAGTGAGTCTAATGATGGCATCATGGCCACCTATTTGGGAGGCTTTGATAGCACATCGATCCTTGAGTGGTGCCCTTCCAGTCACACTAACTCAGTGTAAGGCCAGACCTGGTTTCCCATCCTTTGCCTTTTAATTGATCATGTATAAGTTTAGCGGAAGGTCTCTAGAAATGGGGACTGCACCACTTTCTTTCAGAGACAGTAAAACATAATATATTTATTTATATTTATGTATTTATTTTCTTTACACCTACAGCACCCTGTTTTCCTAGATGGTCTCCCATCTAAGTACTAACCAGGCTCGACCCTGCTTAGCTTCCCAGATCAGCCGGGATCGGGTGTGTTCAGGGGGACATGGCTGTAAACTAAAACATAATTTAGAGCATTTTAGTTAGGCAAGGATTGAACTAGAATCGTAATTTCGTATCTTTTGTGTGACCTTGGTGATTTATCATTTCATTGGTAAATGAGGATATTAAAGCATTATCTGATATTTATTGTGCTGCTTCAGTGAAATTATATATTTATATATTATATATAAATTATATATACATATTATATGTATATAAGAAGCTTAACATATAATGCAAACTATCCAAGAAATGTGTAAGAAACAGTTCCTGACACAGAGTAAACACTCAAAAAAAATTATTTCCTGAAAATTGCAGTCTTTGCTACAGGGTTAAATTATCAAAGAAATTATTCAAGAAATGATCCCAGAATTTTTTAAAAAAACATTAATATCTAGATGGAAAAAGCCCAGTGAGTACACAGTACAACAAAAGAAAAAGACCAACCACAATCATAATTGTTACTGAATTTCAGAACACTAGAGAAAAAAACAAATATCCTAAAATCTTCCACAGAAGGGAAATAACATTCAAAAGATAAAAGATTAGCATCACGTTATCCAAAGCAGTACTTATAGAAGTGGAGAAAGGCCTTCAATTTCTGGAAGGAAACTGGTTTCCAACTAAGAACCCTGAATATCCATGAATTCTCAAGTGTAAGAACAGAATAGGCATTTTCAAACATTCTAGATCTTAAAATTCACCTCTTCTGTACCTTTCTTAGGGAACTACTGGAGGATGAATTCTAACAAAAGAAATAAACCAAACAAGGTGAAGGTAAAGGATACAGGAAACAAGGAGACCACAGGAAGGGAATCTTAGTGGGTTGCTGAAGGGGGATCCGGGGTGATAGCTGTGCAGCAGGTCTTGATGACTGAAGTCCTGACTAGGCAGGAATATGGAGGGTTCCCGGAAGAATGTTTCCAAGATGGTGAAGCTGATTGTCCAATGTATGTGAATGTACCGGAAGAGGATTTGCACATCTAGCTGAGTTTGGAGATGAACTAGTAGCAGGTCTCTAGAAAATTAAGAGAAAATTAGGTCATTATTAATTCTGAGGAAAATGACTAGTAGCACAAGAAAAAAAAGTGTAGCTACTATTCAACTACACTGTGACTATCTGCCTTATTATATAATGTAAACACTGTTAACCTTACCAAGAATTATGACATGACTATACTGAGACTATGGAGGAAGGGAAATATGGGGAGGAATGGTGTAAGTGTAAAATCTTCATTCATTCTTTTGTATTAGGAAGTTGATAACAGGATAAGTGCAAAAACTTAAGATGTCTGTATAGGCATTTTGTTTAGCTATATGGAGGTAAATATGAATGGCGTTACAAACTAGGGAGGAATTGGACAGGTGATTGCTTCTTGTATTTGTTATAAGCCATGGTAAATGTTACCAATGCTCATCAGTATGGTTCTTCTCTCATTCCTGGGCACATGGAAGCATATTTGTCCAGCTAGTCAGGGCCATGCAACTAGCTGTGGCCTCGAAAGAACAGAAGGGATGTGTGTCATTTCTGGGATTTGACAGTGCGACCTTTCAGCATCGTCTTCCTGTGCCTCAGCAACCTGAAAAGGAGAAGGACACATGATAACACATCCTATTTTCTTTAGAACTGAGGCTTAGTTTAAAGAAGAGAAGATTCAGCAAACGTTTCTAAATATTCTAGGTTGTGCAGGCCATATGGTTACTTTTGCAACTAAACTTTGCTGCTATTATTGTGTAAATGAATGAGTGGGTCTGTGTTCTAATAAAACTTTACTTATAGTCTACAGCCATGCCACCCTGAACAAGTCTGATCCCGTCTAATCTCGGAAGCTAAGCAGGGTTGGCACTGGCTAGTTCTTGGATGGGAGACCATCTAGACAGATAGATAAATAGATAAATAAATAAAGGGATTGTAAGTTGACATGGTCCTTGTAATCTGTGAGGTCAACCAAGGGTTGCCTCACCTAAAAAGAAAAAAATATGGACACTGAAATTTGGATTTTATATACCTTTCACATGTCATAAATTATATTTTTATTTTTTTCTACTATTTAAAAATGAAAAACAAAAACATTCTTAGCTAACAAGTGTACAAACACCAGTGGTATTAGCCCCTGTGCCTTAATTTATTGACCCCTGCTTTAAATATTTGAAAGATTGTTATTCACAAGAGCTGGTAGTATCATATTGTTTGTTTTTAGAGGACAAAACTAAAACCAAAGAGAGGGATAAATTTCAGCCTCAGATTTCCTCATATAGTAATTGCATTTCTACAAATTAGAGCTGCCTGCGATGATAAAGGTTGCCTCAGGTGTCCCTGTGCTTGAAATGTTCACAGAGGTGGGAGGCCGCACTGGATGACCTGTCAGCTCTCTCTTAATTCTTACACTTTTGGCCCTATAACACAATGAAGACGGATCATTCTGATAAAGCTATTTTAATGTTTTTCAAAGTATAATTGCTTCCCATAGGTTTAGGACAGTGTGTGTGTGTGCTGCCTTAAGTATTTTAAATTAAGCATTTGTGAGGCCAAAAGTTTGCAGAGACGACTCGCTAGCCTAAACGTGTTTGCACACAGCAGTATGTTCTAATTTAAATTCAGTCATAATCTCCAAACACCCCGGCCTAGACAGCTGAAGGTGTAGCTTCGTTTTTATCTCATTGGCCACCTGGAAGCCGCAGTCAGTGAGTAGTCTTGACGTCAATAGTCTGTCTGCTTCATTAAAATGTTAATTTCGTGGATTTAATTTCCTTTGTAAAATGTACCACTGCAGACTTATTCTAAAGCAGAGCAATTTGCATGTTAAATTTTAATATATTTCCTCAGATTTCTGTGTATTGCTGTTCCTAGGAATTGCTTTCATGTTTATTAAGTATTCAAATATCTAAAGTCTTTAGACATTTAAGGCAATTTCAGCTTAGCAAAATGAAATTTAAAAATAATTCTGAAAGTAGTTTTCCTCATCGATGACATAATTCCCACTTCTAAGAGTAAAATATACATTTCCACTTCCCTCCTATAACTTTGAATCTCCACCTTCAAAAAGGAAGGGTTCAGTAGCAGTTTTAGTGAATGATCAGAATGAATCTAGATAGTGCCAGGTAGAAAAATGAATGAATGAACAGAATCTTTATGTCCTATGAGGTCCTGTAAATCAGGGGTCCTCAACCCCTGGGCTGTGGACCAGCAAAGTGTCATCCATACTTGTAGCCACTCCCCAGCACTAGCATCACCACCTCAGCTCCACCTACATCATCAGGCATTAGATTCTTATAAGGAACACTGGTCCCTGGTGCCAAAAACATTGGGGACTGCTGCTCTAAATGACCTTTTATATTTTGAAAGTACCAGTTTAAATACCAATTTCACATTTTTATCCCCCCAAAATCTTGAATTCTGAGTGATTTCTCCAAAGAGAAGGTTAATCAAAAGAGATAACCAAGAGGCTGCTGCTACCCTAGAAGAAACTTGGGATCTCCCAGTCAGTGCCCCGAAACCAGTAATCAGAATGATTGCCCTACAGAAAATTCAGATAAAAATGTAGTTTGCCCAGACCTTGTGGGTATCTTTGCCAGTGCCTTTACATCTTGCTGATTTTCCTCATAATTTTTCTTTTTTAGGTCTCCTTTGCTACTTTCCTTTCCTTTTCTGGTCTCCAATGGAAAAGCCATTCCCCAAAGCTCTGTCCTCTGCTTTTGGCTCTTCTCTTCTGTTATGATGTTATGTTATGTTATATGTTATGTGATGTGATGTGATGTGATGTGATGTGATGTGATGTGATGTGATGCAATGCTATGTTATGTTGTTATGTTATATCATATTATATCATATTATATTCATCTCTCTCTACAGTACATCTTCATGCTTGTGACTACCACTATCATCTGTTAGCTAATGGTCCCACATTTTATGCTTCTGACTAACGTGTCTCCTGAGGTCTGACCTACCCATGTCGCCAATAAATGGATTGGATAATTTTATTTAGCTATGTTTCATTCATCTCAAATATGTCGAATACCAAACTTTTTACTTTCTTCCCAGCTTCTTTGTTTCTATTCAGCAGTGCGATCCTTACACACTCAAGCCAAAAGTGTTCTAGGAGGTGGCCCACAAGGATTTAATGTAGATAATCAAAGAATAGTTAATCGCTTTTGATGAATGCCAAATTGTGTCTTGTTTTAGGCCAGCCGAATAGAGTTAAGCTCTTTTCAGCCTGAGCGTACCTGTAAGAGTCTATTCACATTAATGATGACCTAGTGGAATTATGATTAGTCCTCAGCACTCACCCTCAGCTTTCACCATGGCCACCATGGAGATGTTTATGTTGTTCGTCATTGGACGTGGGGAGGAGTTGGCATTAATTTGATCAAGTGTTTCCAGATCATTTAAAGTTTTTATTAAAATGAACATAATCTTCAAAGGGCCCTGAAATTACTCTGTTCTCAAGTTTTATATGATAAAGATCACCAAGTCATCTCCTGGGGCTACAGAGCTTCCCTAGTTACTTTTTAAAGTAGGAGTTTAGCAGGTGGCATCCTACCATTTCCTGCATGAGTGGCTCATGCGACTCTTCCCAGGTACATGACTGAAGTTTATATACAACTGGACTTACAATTCAGATGTAGTAAGTGAGTACCCAGTTTTCTGGACAGTCACTAATTGTCCCAGGTTACTGGGGTATATTTCATGAGTTTAAAGTCACGTATGCTTAAAATCACTATTTTAAGATATAATTTAATATCTCTTGCTCATATTTCAATAAAAATTATTGTTATGAGGCTGAGACATTTTTATTAAGCCAGTTATGATTGTTATTCATTCAGCAGATACTTATTGAATGCCTATGACACAACATTGAACTAAGTGCTATATGACATACAGAGGCATTATAATAATACTGTCATTATTATTGAAGAACCTATATAATCTAGTAAAATTTATGATTGAGTTGATGAGTTTTAAAAAAACAATGGAAGAACTATGAGATTAAAAGCTCCTTGCTTCGAGAGCATTTGAGATCTTGCTTCCTGGCACATGTCATTGGTTTGGTTCAAATAAACTTATAAAAATTCTTTTAAAAAAATAATTAAAAAATGAAAACTTCCTGCTTCCATATGATTCAGTGATGAATTCCTAAAGTATTTGACAATTTTTTGAAGTCTCAAGTGTTTTTATTTATATTCTCTTATTGTCATAGGAGAACGGATTCTGCAACTACTTTTAAGTCATTCTAAGCACTAATAGGATCAAGAATGATGTCTTCTCAGGGACCCCATCCCCAGAGTAGGGTCAGCTTAGTCTGACTTTAACACCGACTTTTACCTTGGAACTTAGGGCAGGATCACAAACAGAACGTTAAGTGAGAATAAGCTATGTCCACAGCGATATTTGAGACAAATTAGCCTTAGAATGGCTAAGCTATTTTCTAGACTGAAAGATAACACCAGAATGTAAGTTTAGTCTTCATTTTAAATGTGCAAGCTAGTGTTTGAGAGTCATTGAATTTACTTCTGCTATCAAGTTGCTTTTCCTCACTTTTCAGTGTGGGCAGTATTTTTGTATCCATACCTGTGGTTCAGAAAGGTGGCCGCTGCCTCTAGAGGGAGACTTGAGAGCCCTTAGAGAGACTTTAAGTCATACATGACTCTAGCGGAGTGAGCTGCAACAGTGTTTCCTTGAGAGAAAAGGAAATGTTGCCTAAGAGTCAATGTAGCAGCACCGGAAAGAGAAAACGATGATCAGAGATAAATGAGCCACAGTAGAATATCCATGTATAGGGTCATTCTATGCATTTATAAACTTTTAGTTTTCTCTGTCAGGCTGGATATAGAAGATACTTACTAAAAGAAAGTTTATTGATATTACTAAGTAGCAAATTGACTCTAAGCAATGTTCATTCACCGGAATAAAAGATAATCTGCTTCATTCTAGCAATTTGTAGACCACACCATTTCTCGCTTTATTACAGGTCAGTGAAGAAATAATTTAAAAATTCACATGTGAGCCATAATTCTTTCCAATAGAATTAGGTCTTCATAATCACACCTAGAAAAGTAATGGGAAACGTTCCATTTCAGAAGCATATGCAAGAAGATGTGGCTCAGTCCTTTTACATTGGGTACATTATCAGTTAGAACAGTATGTTTCTTCCACTGTGGATAAATGTTGATTAATTGACTTTTTGTTTGTATTATGTTTCAGAAATGGAAAGTATTTCCGTTACATTTGTAATTAAGATATTTAACCTTGTCTAAAAGGCTTTTGCTGCCAAACTTAACATTTTGAAAGACTTTTTAAAAAGATAATGTAAAGACCAATTGTATTCTCCAGGATTTTAACTTTTAAAAAATTGTGCTTATTGAGAATACCAGAGCACAATTTGGAAGCCTTTATTCCAGTCCTTTTATACAGTAGAAAGAGCTAACTATAGCTGAGAGGCAGGAAAACAGGTTTCTAAATCTAGTCTTTTATTCAGCCGGCTCTAAGCCTCTTTGAAACATTACTTACTACCTCTGATCTTCACTTTACCAAACAGAAAATGAGAGATTCTGAACTGTCTCTCACTATTAAATTCTTGAACCTTAACCCCAGGGCTTAGAGAATCAGTTTGACCTAGTTTAGAACCATCACCTTGTCCCTGACTGGTTTTGTAACCTTGGACCAAGTATTCAACCTGAGTTGTAAGGCCTACTTCATGGGGTTATTGTGAGTATTGTGTAAAATAATATGAGAAGGTACCTACATATTGTATGGCATTCAGTGTGTCTCTTTTTTTTCTTAGTCTTCATAACACAGAGGAATCATTTCTGTAACGGGTGTCTATATGAACACTACATTCAAAGCAATGTGGAGAATACAAAGATGAGAAGGACATGCAGCCTGCCCCTGAGCAATATACAGAATCTAATTCAAAAAATATGATTTTGATATTAACATTTAGTGGTAAACTAGAAAAATGATAAGTACTGTACGAAAAATTCACGAAGAGCTGAAGGGTTTAGAGAAGGAAGACAAAGTATACATTATCAAATTCCAGAGTTCAGATGACTGGGAGATAATAAAACATAACCTTTGAATGTTATGAGATGTTATAATTATTAACACACAGCATGATGATGCATACGTAAGAAGTGAATGTTACCCATCCTGGGTTGCATCAGTTTATATTGAAAAGATAATAGATCCTGATATGATTCACTGAGCAGGGCACATCATCACTTCTGAAGTATTTCTGCCAAAATGCATAACTTGATTTAATTATGAGGAAACACCAGTCAAACCAAATTGAAAACATTCCACAAACTAACTATCAACATTGGTTCTTGAACTGGATCCTGAACCAGAAAAAGAAAAATAGTGGAACAACTAGCAAAATTTGAATAAAATTTGATACACAGATTTGCTAATAGCCAGAACCAGTGTGAATGCTCTGGTTTTGCTCCAGTGTGCTGTGGTCGTGTGAGATGCCAGCACTCGGGGGAATGTGGGTGACGTTTGCTGGAAGTCTTTTTAGTACTTCGCAACATTTTTTATAAACCTGAAATTACTTCAAAATGAAAGTTAAAGAAAAATAATGGATTCTCATATAGTATAAATCCTCTGCAGATTAAGACAGCTTGAGTAAAGATCTGTTTTATATTTATTTATATGTGAGAATTAAAGGAAGCTGAGTGGTCACAACAGAGCTGTTCTTAAATTTAAGACTATTTTGACCCACAACCCAAAACTAAGATGATACACATCAGAACAAAAGAGATCTAACTAATCTTGTTCTCAGAATTTGTAATACTCCAATTTAGAATGGTTTTACTGCCCATAGGAGCTATAGCACAGGATCTGCAGTCATCGTCCCAGCCATGATTTTGTGAGCACTTACTAATCAGTACTTTTAATTAGATGGATATATCCCTTAATGGAATTATAAGCACATGAAGGCAACAACTGACCTATTTAGGATGAAGGACAAATGTACAGTTTCTCTGTGTCAGTTGACCATAGCCATATCTTCTTCAGCAGGAATTTATTTTTTAACAATTAGACTTTTTGTGACATCTTAATTTCTCCATGTTGAAAAAGTTTTAATTTACCACATTTTTTCTTTCCCCTTTTATTTTTAGTAATTATATTTTTATTTCCTTTAATGAACCGAGTAAAAAGCAGTTGTGGTAAATAAATTATGTGCAGGGGAAAGCAATACATTATAATTAGAATTCATTAACATTTAATTAGGCATTCCATTATTGAATTGGTGTCTCAGGCTTCTCCTGGTCTCTGACTAATTCTGTAACAAATACCTCTTTGTGGACAAATATTAGCCTGTAATAAGTAGAGTATTCATCTGTGCTAACGCTTTTCATTAAATCTCTGATTAAGATAGCTCCCTAAGAACAGATTGATTTAATTTCATATGATTTATCCACTTGTGTATCAAAGTCTGGTGGAAATTGTTTTTAACATCAGAGGATTAGGAATATTAAAGTCATCTTTACAGTCAGAGAACTTTCAAATATTTAAGACGTTGGATGGTGCTATAAACCTAGGCCTGATGTCACTCTGCTAAACTTGAGTATCACAAATGCTATAACAGACTGTCATTGAAAACAATACACTGATTCTGTTTTATATTAAAACGTTGAATTTAGAGTCAGTACATTCTTGTGTACTTTGGGTTCAGGAATCAGTTTTCATTCTAAATAGCTGGTTCAGCATGTTAAATGTACCTTTTCTGTTTTACCAGAAGTTCAGTGTTACTAGAAACAAACAGATTGTAGATAAATATTTGGAATCAAGGGCCTCCATGGACATGCATGTTAGTTGTCTTTTTTTTTTTTTAATAAGTTGAGTTGACCATTATTGCTTCCTTACCTTTTACCTTCCTTCTGCTTTTTCTAATTTTTCAATGATGGACTTTTAATTTTGCTTAGACTCTTTTTACTTCTTAATCATTTCCCCCCAACATTCTTCTCTTTATTAAAATCAGGCCTCACTACTACTTCCTCTTATACTTTCAGCCTTTTTATTCTTTCCCTTTTGTCCAGGTTTTTATTTTATTTTATATCTTTTTAGTTCTTTCTTCCCTACTATGTGTGCATGAGAGTTTGTATTGCTGTCTGCATGTGACTCGACTAAAGCTACATGAATCAATTATATGAAGCCAAAGGAGGTACTCTAATTGGCTGCAGCCAAAATGTTGTGAAAATACTGCCCATTTTTGTGATATCAAGAAAGCCCATTATGAAGCAAACTGAATGTTTTCTGACCACAATTTAGCTTGTTTTTAGAAATCCCTGGGGGAGTGAGAGTATATACGTGTTTGTGCATGTGCACATTCTCAGTTGTGGGTGATGGGGAATGCCATGAGGGGAGAAAGAAAGGCATTTCAGTGTCCTGTACCTTCTGAGGTCTCCGTTTCCAGCCTTGCCCCCATGATTTACCAGGTTCCTGAGAGTTGATTCTTCCCTTTCTCTGCCCCGCACTCTGCCCCATGTGAACTGTTCTCTTTGAGAACAGTGGTTTGGCGGGAACTAGAATCCGTAGGGCACAGTTTGATAGAAGGTGCTTTGGAGTCAGGACTGGAAGCTGAGGGATCTCAGACCAAGTCAGACTAATGTTTTTAGCAGGTCTGCGCATGGCCTGAGGGGCTTCAGGCTGCTCAGCAACAGTGAAGGAGTCACCTTGTCTGGATCAGCAGAGGAAGGTTGTTGACGAACTGGCTAGCAGGCCACTTGGACTAATAGGATGATCATCTATAACTGATGAAATACTGTGGTCATTTGCAGAAGAGACGCCCCTACATACACTTCCCGGGGAAGAGGTCAGAATAGGAATGAGAGTGTCCTGTAAGGCAGGCAGCAGTTACTCGTTTCAGAATAAAGTGTGCACTGATGGAAATGCCAGCTCTGTGAGATTTTTCAAGCTGGTGGGAGCCCCATGTGTCTCATGGACAGAAAGAAAATAGCACAGTAGAGAATTACAAGGCTTTCTTTGAGGAAGTTGGTAGTTCTATTTAAAGACAGATTGTTGAGACTTGATTAGGAAACAAATGCTTCTCCGGTAATACCTCAGTTAATGAAGAGGCTGCATTCCAACATGCGTAATGAAGTGTCTTTTGTTATCAGAGAGAAGTGATACAGAAAGCATTAGGTTTTGCATTCCAGAATTTCAGGAGAGAATTTCAGTTTAAAAATATCATTATATATTTAACATAAATATGCTATAAACTAGAAAATATTCATGTGGGGGTTGGAAGGTAGTGGGACAGGGGGAATATCAAACCCACTTAGCTCTTTAAACCTACAGCAGGAACCTTTCCACGTTAAATAGATCCCTAGTGCCCTATCATGTGGCACCCTGTAGCTGTCTCGATGTTTGTCAGTTAGCTCCCTTAGCTTCTTTGACCACCGCACAGGAGACCTTGACTTTTTAATGAATTACCTGAAACCTTATATCTCAGGGTGCCTGATAACTCATGAAGAAAACCAGTTCTTTAATAGAAGAACAGTGATTGCAAATAGAGGTAGAGAATGGCAGAATCAATCCCAGGCTTAACAAAGAATGTCTGATGTTCACAGAAGAACAGAAGCATAAATTCCTGTCTGCCTTCTCTCCTATGGTCTGGAGGATCATTAATCACAATTACGCTCCAGCTACAGTCTCCCAGTGCACCTTTCTACTGTAAGCTGTTAGCAAGGGCTTTATTCTCAGGCTCCCTTCCAAGCAGAAATATACCAGAAAGGGAAGCTCAGCTCAGTTTCCCTTTTTCTGCTTATTCAATTTATTCAGTAAACATATTTATCAAGCGCATTGGAGAAACACTGGGGATATGCCAGTTAATAAAGTAAACAAAAATTACTACCCTATGGCACTTCCATTTTAGCAGGAGGAATGCAGACAATGCATAAATAAGTAGGGTATAAAGTATGTCAGATGTTGATAAGGCCTACGGAGAAAAATAGGTCAGGGACGAGGAAAGCCTGCCATTTTAAATAGGGCACTGGGGGCCTTGCTGAAAAGGTGAATACGGGGGAAGAACACCTCAGAGGAACAGCGCAGGTCCTGAGATGTGAGTGTGCTTGGTGTTTTCAAAGGGGAACACAAAACTCAGTGTGTCTGGAGCAGAGTGAGCAATGTGAGTAGTAGAAATGAGGGCAGAAGGTAACAGGTTGGCAGGTAGTGTAGGGCTTTGTAGATCATCCTAAGGATTTTGGCATTGTGAGTGAGATGCGTAGCCATTGGAGTGAGGGGATGAAGTGGCGGTTATAATGTAGTGACTACCATAAACAGATTATTGTTACATTAGGAAAAAGCTGTAGGGGCGAGGGTGGGCAAACAGAGAAACCAATTATAAAGATACTGTATAACCGGGTGTAGAGGTGGGGCCTTGAGGTAAAATTGGTGAGGCATTAAGAATTGGCTGGATTCTGGATATATTTCAAAGTAGAACCAGTAGGATTTCTGATGGAATGGATGTGGTGCATAAGAGGAAACAAGGATGCCTACAAAGTTTTTGGCCTGTACTGAAGAAAGGACAGTTTTGCCTTTGAGACAAAGACTGTGGGAAGCACAGGTTTTGGGTAGAAAACCAGGAAGGAAGAAGTTCAGCTTAGGCCATGTTAACTTTGAGATGCTAATTAGACATCCAATAAGAGATGTGGCCTTAGTAATCAATTATTTGTCTGGAAGGGAGAGACAGGCTGGATGGAGATGCAGGTTTAGGAGGCATCAGCACATTTTTGGTATTTAAAGCTTTAAGACTGGAAGAGATCACCTAGGGAATGAGTGTAGATAAAGAATAAAATCCAAGCCCTGAGGCACTTCATTATTTAGGGACCTGCCCGAGAGTGGCCAGTGAGGCTAGAAAGCACTAAGAGTAACATGAGTGGGAAGCCAAGTAAAAAGCTTTTTGAGGAGGGAGGGAGTCATTGGATTTGGTTATAGGAAAGTCACCAATGACCTGGATGAGGACTGTTTTGGTGGTGAGGGCAAAAGCTTAATTGACATGGGTTCAAGAGAGAAATGGGAGGGGAGGACTGAAGACAGTACGGACAATTTAAGAAGTTCAGCCATAGAAGTGAGCAGAGAAATGCATGGTAGCTGGAAGGAGGTGTAGGTCTAAAGAATGATAGGAAAAATTATAAGCATGTCTGTAGGCAAGATAAGAATGATTAAAGGGGAAACTGAGCAACCCTTATTAAGAACAGGGCATTATAAGCTTAAACAATAAGAGATTTGCTATTACAAGATAGTAATGAACGTTCAGCATACGTAGGGACAAAGTGAGACAATAACAGAAAAGGGGAGGATTTAAAGACCTAAATTCACAAAGGGGAATAGATATAAGGCACACATAGAAAATACACACACACACACACACATTTTATTTTTATTTATATATATATATATATATATATATATACACATATATGTGTATATATATATTTGTATATGGTACCACATATTTCTAATGGTACCATACACCAAAGATTCAGAACTGAACTATATAACATAAAACAAGAAGGACCAGAGGGAAAAATGTACAAAACTCAACCAAAATAAAAAGACAAACACAAAGACAAGGAAGCAGTGGAAACACCGAGCTACCAGAAAGCAAGAGATAAAATGGCTACAGGAAAACCTCATATTTCAGTAATCACCTTAAATGTAAATGGACTGAACTCACCAATAAAAAGGCACAGAGTTGCAGAATGGATCTAAAAACAAAACCCAACCATATGCTGCCTCCAGGAGACACACCTCAGTTCCAAAGACAAATATAGACTCAAAGTGAAAGAGTGGAAAATGATATTTCAAGCAAATGGCATTCAGAGAAAAGTGAGAGTAGCGGTAGTTATATCAGCTGAAATACACCAAAATGAAAAAGGTAAAGATTCTGAGGGACACTTTATAATGATAAAGGGTATCATGCACCAAGAAGACATAACACTTGTTAATATCTATGCTCCCAATCAGGGAGCCCCGAAATATGTAAAGCAATTATTAATAGAACTAAAGGGAGAAACAGATCAAAACACTATGATAATAGGGGACCTAAATACCCTGCTGTCGGATATAGAGATCATCTAAACAGAAAATAAGGAAATAACATCCTTAAATGACACATTAGACCAGCTGGACATAATTGGCATTTACAGAGCCTTTCATTCCAAAACAGCTGCTTATGCATTCTTCTCTAGTGCACGTGGAACATTCTCAAGGACTGAGCACATACTGGGACACAGAGATAGCCTCAGCAAATATAAGAGGGTTGAAATCATACCAACCATATTCTCTGACCATAATGCTTTGAAGCTGGAGATCAACTGTAAAAAAAAGTAGGAAGAACCACAAATACATGGAGATTAAACAACGTATTACTAAAGAATGACTGAGTCAGAGAAGAAATAAAAAGAGAGATCAAGAGATACATGTAAATGAATAATGATAGTACAACATATCAAAACTTTTGGGACATTGCAAAAGCGGTAATAGAGGAAAGGTCTTATCATTACAGGCCTATCTCAAATAAAAGAACAAACCCAAATTAAAAAAACTAACACTTTGTCTTAAACTAGAAAAAGAACAAATAAAGCCTGCAGTCAGCAGAACTAAAGAAATAATCAAAATAAAAGCAGAAATAAATGAAATGGAAAACAAACAAAAACAATTTTAAAATGCCACAAAGAGCTGGTTCTTTGAGAATGTTAATAAAATTGACAAAGCCCTAGCTAGACTCACTAAAGAAAAAAGAGAAAGGACAAACAAAATCAGGGATGAAAGAGAAGAAATTATGACCGACATCACAGAAATACAAAGGATCATACAAGAATACTATGAAAAAGTATATAACACCAAATTTAATAACCTAGAAGAAGTGGACAAGTACTTAGAAATATACAACCTTCCTAGACTGAATCAAGAACTGGAAAATCTAAATAGTGTTTGCGGATTTTGGCCTGTGTACCCAGAAGAAACAAGTGGCACTTGGTGAACTAAGAATCAAAGGAGATTCATTTACACCAGTGGTGGGCTCAAGGGAGTCACTCTCTGAGTCACAGTCTGAGTCCCAAACAAAGGCAGGCAGGTAGATTTAAACATTGATTACTTCTGCATACTTGGCGGTCTTTTGTTTTGCGCATGCACAAAAGGTAGGATTCCAGGAAGAGGAGGTTGGAAAGATTCCTCCAGGACAGGATAGCCATCTTAGATTTCTTTACGTTTCCCATAGCATTCCCCCCTTTTGATGCCCATCTAAATTCTTTATACGGCATCACCTTTTTGGCTATCTTTCTAATCTCTCTCTCTGTCTCCCTGGACCAGGGACTGATAATTCTATTAAATAAGGGTCTTTGCTGTAGTCTTTCTCTCCACTGTAGCTTCTATAAGGGAGGTAATTGTCTGAATAAGAGGCAACAGGCAAGGCAGAAGTAGGCCGATACTAAGGAGGAGGTGTACTACTCTAAGGTCTTAAAGCCTCCGAAAGTGGAGAACCATCCTCTAAAAAGGTTATTGGTGTCCCATCATGCCATGTTTGTACAGGCACGTGTGCCAGTCCCATCATCTTTTTGACAAGATCTTTAACTGCCTGGCACTGGTCATCTATTTGCACACAACAGTTGGTGAGATTGAATTTCCAAAATACACCTCCTTCTGCTGCTAATAATTAATCTAGTGCCAACCTGTTCTAGTAGATGGCATTTCTCATTGAGTTTCTTGATGTGCCAGGAGGGTCAGGGCTCTGCGACTTTTATTAGTAACTGCCTGCAGTCAGATGATTCGATTTAATATGTAAATGGGGGTACCGTATACCCAAGATCTCTTTTGCCTGAGTGGCAGTCCTATAGTATTATGTGTTCTGGGGGCCACTCATTATCCTTCCAGTCCCCTATTTGGAGTTCCTTTTTTACCCTCTGTAATAGAGACAGGATCTCGCTATGTTGCCCAGGCCGAGACTATTCATAGGGACGATTCTACTACTGATCAGCACAGGAGTTTTGACCTGCTCTGTTTCTGACCTGGGCTGGTTCACTCCTCCTTATACAACCTGGTGGTCCCCTGCTCCCGGGAGGTCACCATACTGATGCCAAACAAGTGCGGACACCCGATTGTCACAGCGCACTACACCCCAGAACTCCTGGGCTCAAGCGATCCTCGTGCCTCAGCCTCCCAAAGAGCTGGGACAACAGGTGTGTGCCGCCATGCCCGGCAAGGGCTTTTGGGACCTGGTGACCAAGCAATTCCCCTGTTTTCACAGGTAGGAGGAAGGCTTTATCATACTAAGAATTATACAGCTTCCTTCCTAATTTGGATGGAAGGTGATTATAGGCCTTGTTTCTACAAATCTAGAGAAGTCTATGTGTGGTCACCCAGTTTCAGACCTTGCCTGGGTGGGAATCAATTCAGTAGCTTCCTAATCTTTTCCCAGGTTTAACTATTTACAGTTCCTTCCTCTGGGAACCAGGGACAAGTTTCCTATATGAGATCTAAAATTGCCAAATCTGGTGAGTGTGCACACTATATTCCCTAGCCCTAAGTATAGCTTTAAGTGTTTGTACAAAAACATTACAGTCCTTTGACCCTTGTTGTCCTATGTTTTACTCTTGGTTATGACAGCCTGTTCCTTAAATTTATTTAACATGCGTGCTTTCTTAAATTTTACTCAGCTGTGATCTGTATTTTCTCCCCCTTACTCTTTTGCGTATGCTTTTCCCAAGGGAGTCTCCTTACCTTACTTTATTTACACGTTTTTCTATACAGGTCCCTGTTCGGGTACCACTTGCTGCGTCTAGCAAGTGGTAAATCCTGCCATGTCTAGTGCGGCTCTGTAATTTATATCTGAAAAGCACTGCCATTCACAGTAACTATAGAAAACTGAGGTAGTGGACATTCGCTGACCGCCTTTGGTAACATAGATACGTAGCTCACAGTTCTTTGCACCAATTTCCTCTCTAAAGTCCAATTGTAAGGAGCCCCATGATGAAATTCCTCAAGCTTCTGCGGTGTGTAGGCTGACCATCTTCCGGGCGTGGCCAGAGCAGGGCCGACAATGTCAGGTGGATTTTCTGCTGTCCCCAGAACGCAATCAGGAGCTGCTGATCAAGAAGATGTTCTACAGTCAGAGTTTTCCGGTTCTCTGAAGACGCTGTTTTCTTTACCCAGGTGTGGTGGATTCACGGAGTAATACCTGTAACTTTAATAGCAGTGAGAGTTATAACAATGTGAGAGCCTGTTTCATTTGGCTAGAATGGCTCCTTTTTCTAATTCTTAACCTATATTTCTTCTACTGACTGAAAGGGATGGATCTAATTCCCTAGAAGGATGGGGGCTCTTTCTAAAGTTTAATTTATCTTTTAAATGAGAATTATATTACAATAGTTAGGAAAGTAGGCCAATTATGATCTTAGTCTTCCGACTAACATTCCAAATTTATTACAAATACCTATGTATAAACCTTTTTCAAAAATTTAATTCTGCCCAGCTAGATCCTAACACAGAACTTACTAAATTTCTTTCTCTATGACTGAATACCCTTAAATCTATATTTTTTCCTAAATTTCTGTTAACATAGTTGCAGTTATACTCTTCCCCTGTTTTGTGCTGGGAGGAGAGTCTCCCAAAAAGGATTTTCTAAGGGGAGAAGCCTAAAGGCCTTGGGGTGCATGATGGATTACAGCGAACCCCTTTTGAGATAAGATGACCTCATTGTCTTTGCAGGCAAGCCTATAAACCCCTTAATTTTCCTGCCTAACTTTTTTCTAAGAGCCATGAACCCCCTTACTATTAGTATGGATGCGGAGGACGGGAGGTCCCTTCTTCTGTATCTGCTTCCTGCTGAGAAGGGTCGTAGTCCCTGCCTACAGGGGTTTCATGGAGCTCTTACCCTTTCTGCTTCAGTCAGGGTGGGGTCTTGAGTTTCCTCCTGAGGTACAGCCTTAGAGTCCCTAGGCAAGGAAAAAGATTTGAACTGATTATTTAAATCATATATCTTTTAATTTGCCTATTAAGCAAGGAAAGGAAAACAGGCTTGATTAATATATTTCTTAGAGTAAAAAAACCTCTGGCCTGAAGTCCCCTCTCCCCTCAGATTTTAAGGGCCAGCCTGGCTTAACAGTGGGCTGATGACCCGTATCAATAATCAGAGGATCTAAGTTACCAGTTTCTGGCCATTATCAGGATTTGAGTGAGAGGACCTTTTTTCCTAAGGAGAGGAGGGAAGAAAACTTAATTAGGTTTACTAAAAAGATTAACTCTGCAAGAGATGTCCCATTTCCTCCCTCTTTTGATGAGTCTCATATCTGAGACTAGCTTTAGATGAAGTTGATCTCTTTGTTGCTGTAAGAAAATTCTTCCCTTGGTTTTGGTCTTGTTGTAAGAATAAATAGTTCTTCCATTAATAAGAAACTATCTAGTGAGTAATTTGCATACCTTACAGAAGTAGTGGAGCTGCAGTTCAATGTCATATTATCTGAGATGTTAGAACATATTAGCACACTTAGTAAATGTTACACATTTCCTGCTGGGGTTATAGTAAACACTTTTAAAGAAAGCATAGCTTTATCCTTCCTGAGTTTTGGGTGGGGCCCTTTCTGTTTGCCTCCAGGGCTGACTTTTAACAGATTGCTGGGAGGTAGCTGGCTTGCTAGTTGGAAACCCTGACATAGAGGAGGATTGTCTACAATGGTTTAGTTTTAGCTTCTCCACAAACAGGCTGCCCCCCTTTTTGGTTGTGTCCTAGTTTCCCAGACAAGGTACTTTCCACACTGGACCGCTAGCACCAAGGCAGTCTGCGGGGTTTACTGTACTTACAGTTTTGAGACGAACTCGTGGTTTTCTCACAGCAGGCCCTGATAGTAAGTTATTCTGGTGTTCGTCAGCTGCTTATGTTCTTGACTATTCATTAATGTAATTACGGTATAGGGAACCTTTACATTTAAACCTGTTACTCAGAACTGGCCAAATTCAGCTGCCCTTCGAAATTTACTCCTTTTTGATATTTGGCCACAGTTACAATGTTGACTGTCCACTATACAAATCATTGATTGACCTCCCTACTTCTATTGTGACGGTACCTAGACTGATTGTCCTCCGGCCCAGTCTTCTTTGACGACTGGGCTCAGGTTGATGTCTTAAATTCTCTGGCCCTTTTGGACTTACAGTTTCCCTGCGATGAGGGCTCTCGTTCTTCCAATGACTGATCTCTCTGCAGAAGACGCATTGGTTACGGCATAATTTCCTTTTGGTTCCTTTCTGCCATGTGGGAGCGGCAGTCTGTTGCACTAGACCTGGGTTCCCTAATGCAGCTGCCAACAGGGACACCTGCTTTCCCTTTTGTCAGTTACCTCCTGGTTTATCTCTGCTGTTTTTGACAGTTTTTTACTTCCTAGCCCCAGTCTTTACCTCTAATTTAGACTTTTCACGATATTTTCCCTGTAGTGGGGATCTCACAAGCTTTCTAAAGGGACAGGAATCATTCTAACCTGGCCCTCTTGTTTCTGGGTACCGCACCACTGTTCTTCAGGCTTTTCTGTTATCAAGTCGAACTTGAATGAGACGGGAGGCATGGTTTGGGGCTGGGCTCTGGGGCGGTAGGGGGCAGCAAAGGCACTGATGATAGAGGCCTGCCTGGCAACTGATAGTAAAGTGGCCTCAAGGAGACTGAGGGAGCTATTGGGATGTATGGCCGCGGTGGGTGGGTCGGAAGACAGAATCTTCCTTAGGGCCCCCAGGTGAATTAATTTCATTGGCGCCTCCTTGTTCTTTCGCCCAGCCAGGCGGGCCACAAATGCCCTATTCTGTTCCTGCCTATTTGTGCCGAACCGGATCAAGGGAGCATTATAAAGCTGTCTGCAGCCATGTGTCTATGTATGGGCCTTGGTCTAGATATCTTGGGGTCTCTGTCACTACCCACTGTGGGGAAGTCTAAGGTCCCTTCTGAAGGCCAACCTACCCTTAAAGTGGGCCATTCAAGCTCACAAAGAATACGAAGTTTTCCGAGGTCAGCGTGACCCTATACTCCTCAGAGAAACCCCCCTTAAAATTTTCCAACATACAATCTAAGACAGTTGGCTTAGTGGAACTCCCCCACCCCCAATATTTGCAGGGAGTTTCCTTTGAGAAGCAGGCACATAGGCCAGTGTTAATATATTCTCTAAAGTCCTAGAAACCGTGTTAAAGCAATGCAAAACACTAAAATTATTTTGAAGAAATACAGAATCTTAGTTTCTTCCCAGAAAACCTTTCAAAACACTTGCATCAGAACAACAGTCCAAAGAACATTAAATACAATTCCAGTTTGTTTGTTTGGTTTTTTTTGCATCGGCTTGCTCTCAGCATTTAAATTTCCAACCTTGTTTCACTTTATTACATACAATTTCCCCTCAGAATTTCTTCAGAAACCTTCTCCTACATCTTCCCCTCACCAAATTTCCTCTCAAGATTTCCCTTCACAGACCTTGTACTACTTCTGCAAACCTTCTTTCACACTTTCGTTATTCTTTCGGTTTGCCTCTTTTTACCGGTTCACAGTAATAACCACCTCTGAGGCAAATACCTTTCTTGAAATTCTTTAACATAGTCTCAAGGACCATTGCCTCACTCTGACCTGACCCCATGTTTCCCTCTGTGTTGTTACCGCAAAGACAGACAAAGGGTGTGGTGTCCACTCAGATGCGGGCCTGGCCGTGTCTCTCTCGAGACTTTCAGTGCGTCTTGGCTAAGGTGTACCTGTATATGCCCCGGGCCTGGTCGTCCCCCGGAGGGACGAATCACCATTGTGCCTTATGACATTACTTCAGAACCACAGGATGGGGCTTTCTTGGACCCCATAGTTCTTCATCTTGGGGCTACAGACTGAAAACTCAGAGACAGGTCTCTGAAATCCACACCGATGCACACACACTCTCAGAGGTTAAAACATTCCCTTCCTGGTGGTCCCTGCCTGAGGGGCACTTGCCCCTGGGAGGTGACCAGTCTCCCCTTCTACCCTTAAGGTGGGCCTGTCTGCCGTGGGCCTCGGCCTGACCATGTCCTAGGTGGATCCGCCGAATCTCCTTGTTCTCGCTACTCAGAGTCCAGGGGGAACAACAGAGTGGAGTGGGGTTGGCCAAGCACAGTCGGGCCAAAGACCGCCCTACTGGAGCCCGTGGGGTGCACCTTGTAGTTAGTTCCTCAGTTGCCTCGGCTGGCCAGTGTCTTGGCATCTGTCCAAACCAGTGGCTTCAAAGGGCCAGCGCAGTTGGGTTTCCTGGTCAGGGAACCAAAATGTTGTGGATTTTGGCCCATGTACCCGGAAGAACCAAGCGGTGCTCAGCAACTAAGAATCGAGGAGGTTTATTTACGCCGGCGGGCTCAGAGGAGGTTTGTTTACGCCGGCGGGCTCAGAGGAGTCACTCTCCAGAGTCTGAGCCCCGAACAAAGGCAGGCAGGTAGATTTAAACATTGATTACCTCCACAAACTTGGCGGTCTTTTGTTTGTGCGCTTGGGAAAGGTAGGGTTCCAAGGAGAGGAGGTTGGAAAAATTCCCCACCCTGCCCTCCACAGGGTAGCCATCTTAGAGATTTCTTTAGGTTTTCCCATATCAGTATGGAAATTGAAACAATCATCAAAAACCTACCAAAAAGAAAAAGTCTAGGACCAGATGGCTTCACCAGTGAGTTCTACCAAACATTCAAAGATTTACTATCTATTTCTTCTCAATAGATAGTAAATCTTTGAAATCAAAGAGGAGGCAATACTTACTAACTTATTTTATGAGGCCAATATTACCTTGATTCCAAAACCTGTTAAGGATAACACAAGAAAAGAAAACTACAGACCAATATCTCTCATAAACACGGATGCAGAAATTCTAAATAAGATACTAGTGAACTAAATACAGCAAAATATTAAACAGATCAAGTGGGCTTCATCCTAGAGACACAGGGATAGTTATGCAAATCGATTAATGTGATACACCACATAAACCAATTAAAAAATAATCATATGATCATATCAATAGATGCAGAAAAAGCCTTCAACAAGATACAGCATCCATTTACAATCAAAACACTTAACAAAATTGATATAGAAGGAAAGTACCTTAACATAATAAAGGCTATATATGACAAGCCTTCAGCCAACATTATACTTAATGATGAAAAACCTGCCCTCTAAGATCAGGAACAAGGCAAGGCTGTCCATTATTGCCACTGTTATTCAATATAACATTGGAGGTTTTAGCAAGTGCAATCAGACAAGAGAAAGACATAAAAGGCATCCAAATAGGAAATGAAGAAGTGAAACTGTCAATATTTGTGGATGATATGATTCTCTATATAGAAAACACTAAAGACTCCACAAGAACACTACTAGAAACCATAAGCAAATACAGTAAAGTTTCTAGATACAAAATCAATGTTCAAAAATCTATAGTATTCCTATACTCTAATAATGAAGCATCAGAAAAAGAAGTGGAAAAAAATAATTACCTCTGCGATTGCAATAAAAAGAATAAAATACCTAGGAATAAATCAAACAAAATGTGTGAAGGACCTATATAATGAAAACTATAAGACCCTATTAAAAGAAATCAAAGAAGATACAAAGAAATGGAAAGATATTCCGTGTTCTTGGATTGGAAGAATCAACATAGTTAAAATGACCATATTACCTAAAGCATTTACATAGATTTAATGCAATCCTCATCAAAATTCCATCAGCATTTTAAAGAAAATGGAACAAAAAAATCATCAGCTATGTATGGAAGCACAAAAGCTCTCAAATCACCAAAGCCATTATGAGAAAAAAAGAACAAGGCTGGAGTCATCACTCTACCCAACTTCAAATTATACTACAAAGTGACAATCAAAACATGGTATTGGCAGAAACACGCACACACAGACTAGTGGAACAGAATTGAGAGTCCAGAAGTAAACCCATGTATATATGGACAAATAACAAAAGAGCCAAAAACATACAGTGGAGAAAAGAAAGCCTCTTTAATAAATGGTGCTGAGAAAATTGGAAAGACACCTGTAAAAGAATGAAACTAGTCTGTTGTCTGTCTCTACACACCAAACTTAACTCAAAATGGATTAAGGACCTAATTATAAGATTTGAATCAATAAATTGCACAGAAGAAAACATAGGAACTAAACTTATGGACCTTGGACTTAAAGGATTTTGTGAATTTGACCTTAAAGGCAAGGGAAGTAAAAGCAAAAATAAATGAATAAGACTATAGAAAACTAAAAAGCTTTTGCACAGCAAAAGAAAGCATCAACAAGGTAAAGAGACAGTTTCCTGAATGGGAAAAGATATTTGCACGCAACACCTCCTATAAGGGCCTAATATCCAAAATATACAAAGAACTCATACAACTCAATAACAAAAAACAACAAACAATCCAATTAAAAGATGGTCAGAGGACCTGAACAGACATTTCTCCCAAGAAGACATACAGATGTCCAACAAACACATGGAAAGATGCTCAACATCACTAGCCATTAGGGAAATGCAAATCAAAACCACAATGAGATACATACCATCTCACACCTGTTAGAATAGATTTTCTCAACAGGACAAGTAATAACAAGTGTTGGAGAGGATGTGGGAAAAAAAGAATCCTCATACACTGCTGTTGGGACTGCAAATTGGTACAGCCACTATGGAAAATAGTAATAAGGTTCCTCAAAAAACTAAGAATTGTTCTACCATATAATCCAGCAATCCCTCTACTGGGTATTTACCCCAAAGGCTTGAAAACCCATATTCGAAAAGATATTTGCACACCGATGTTCATAGCAGCACTATTCACGGTGTCCAGGACATAGAAGCAACTTAAGTGTCCTACAATAGATGACTGCATAAAGATGCAGTACACATATTTCTACAATGGAATATTACCCAGCCACAAGGAGATGAAATACTGCCATTTGTGACAACATGGATGGACCTTGAGATGATAATGCTATGCGAAATAAGCCAGACAGAAAACATTGAAAACTACATATCACTTATATGTAGGATATAAACCTAAAAGCAACAAACATGACATGACAGATACTCAAGGACATGGACAATAGACTAATCATTACCAGGGGAGTGGAGAGGGAATAAGTATATGGGGTAAAAGGAGTCAAATAAGTGATGACAGAAAGAATTCTAACTATGGGTGGTGAACGTACAATGCATAATATATATGACTTACTGTTTAATTGTAGACTTGAAACTTACTGGATTGTGTTAACTAATGTCACTATAATAAAAAAAAAAGAAAAGGGGAAATTGATATATGAAAAGGAAAATTTCTGAAATGATATCATTAAGTAGCCAAGAGGAAATATGGTAGAACACATAGGCGAAGGGATTGGCCTTAAGTATAAATGTGGATGGACCATCCATATAAAAAAGAGAAGGTAAAGTATATGGACTTTTGTGCCACTTGGTGTAATTAATTAAAAGCTGTGCAAAGTAATTTTGACACAAGTGTAAAACCCTGTGCAGAGCTGAGAGAGAATGCTGCTGTTGAGTTGCTGTGATCTATGAGGGGATTGTTTTCTTTTCGTTGGTGGTAGAGGGAGTATTTGGTGGGGATGGAAGGGGGAAAGTTACCAACCATGTATGTTAAACCAGTTCTCAAATGTTTTGTAAGTATCTGTATCATAGTATTGACTAAAAGCAGAAATGCAGCTTTCCAAATCTGAACTGTTATGCAGATTAGATACTGTAATATTGAAGGGTACCAGGGTGTGTGTGTATGTGTGTGTTTGATAAACCTGAAGCTATGACACCATTGTGATAGTTTAATAAATTAGAGATATCTCTTTCTAAAATACTGATGTCAAGACATTGTCTCTCACTTGTCTTTACTCTTTTTTTTTTTGCCAATCCTTCAAAATTGAATTGTTAACTGCTTCAGAAGTATGTTGATTCAAACTTTTTCCTTTCTAAATATTAGCAAGAAAACATTTTAGGTATTATTTCTGACCCTGAAGGAAATTAGGGTGATAGAACTTTAAAAATGTCAGCTTGCATCTAGAGTAATCCCTTAATTAGGAGAATTATATTGTATACTAGTCAGGGAAGGAAAAAAATGGTACAAAACAATAATATGAAGCTTGTGAATATGTTAATGTTTATTTGAATGAATAGGAAAATATTTTGTTTCAAATAAAATGCTAATCCCCCGAATCATTAAGAACTAGTGCATATAAATAAATTTTGGATTTTTTTCAAACTTCAAATATTTTGTTTTCTAACATTTAAAGGTTTGATGAGTCTAACCAGCCTAAATAAACTTGCATTTAAACAATAGTAGATATTACAAATTTGTTATATTGTATCAATTTAAATATTTTTCAGGGCTCATATTTGAGAAGCTTTAAAAAATAACCTCTAGAAGTACAATTTACTTGCTGTAAAATGCCAATATATTTTAAGTGTACAATTACATGCATTTTTATAAATTCATAGAGTAATGTAACTACCACCACAGTGGAAATACAGAACATTCCATAACCCCTAAATATAGATGAAGAGTCTGAGGCCCAGGGAGGTTAGGTAACTGGCTCAAGGTCACATGGCTAAGTCACTGTGCCTGGGTACAAAACCAGATCGGCCTGACTCTGTAGGTCCTGGTCTTAATATGCAGCTCTTAGAAGGTAAAGTAGCATAGTGGAAAGGCTTTGGAGTCAGACATAGCTGATAGCTGTCATCTTCAGCAAGTGAGTTAACTTCTCTGTCTCAGTTTCTACAGCTTCTAAAAGAGAGATGATATCACAAGAGTTGGTAAATATAATATTTAAAAATGACTGTGTCTTGATAAGCTCCATAAGGGCGAGGCTCTTCTATGATACTATATTGTCTCTGATCTCATTTAATTCAGTGATAAACAACCAACAAGTTAGTCAAGTATGCACGTGCTGATACTTCTTGACTGTTATTGATTGATGCCCAGGGGTTGTGGAACATCTAAGCAAATTTGTTGAGTTCAACAGTTATATAAATTATATTTTGTTATTACTCTTATTTTTTACATTGAATTTTGAATGTCTTATCTCAATGTAATTTTAACATTTTTTTAAAGAATAATGAAAACAGAGTATGAATTTTTTGAAATAAGCAAAATAAATTGATTTCTTCACTATCATGATATACAAATGCACAAGTGTAAATGGCATTTAGGCTTTAATATAGGTCCTGGGAATGGAAACAGTTTGGAACTTCTAGGATTCTTGTCCATTTCCCTTCTTAGCACATTATATTCTTTTATTTATGGCTATTTTTGCTTTATAATTTATACACTAATATCCCTGGAGTTGAAAAAACATGTTGTGTGAGTACAATTGCTAGTGCAACAATTTTACCTATAATATTAGCACCTGTGCCCTTTGTTGCCGTTACACACCAGTAACATGTTTACATTTCTAGTGAAACTAGACCGAATATTCTAGTATTTTTAAATTAAACACACATTTTTATCAAGCAAATATATGGTATTATGGATAGTAAATAGGTACATGTATATATGCTGTTATATATATTCAGTATATAAATTTTCTGTGCAATTTTATCACACAGATTCTCATAATTCTTTGGTATGATTTTGTTTCCTTTGCTATCTGTAATCTTGAATATGTGTGCTCTCTTTTTAGTTTAGTCTTATTCATCTTTTCATATAACTAGCTTTTGCATTTATTATTTCATTATTTTTTTAGTTTTATTAATTACTGCTTTTTATCTTTAGTAATTTTCCCTTTCCATTTCCCTTTGGAGTCTTTTTTCTAATTTTCAAGATGAGTAACTTCTTTTCATTTTTCCTCTTTAATAGTGAAGCATTTATTGAGTTCAGCCTTCACTGTATCCCATTGGTAGTCTTTGTTCTTTTTTGGGTAGCTTTTTCTTTTAATTTTTCTTTTAATTTTATCTTTTATTCAAGGGTTATCTAAAAGTATTCTTTGAAGGGGGATATTCTATTTTTATGGAATTTTGATGTGAGAATATGGCTTATCTTAATTTTTATAAAATGTGTTTAAATCTTGTCACCAAGTAAATAAATGTTTACAGGTATTACTGGATACTACCCCCTTCTAAAATATTTTTGGAGGACACATGGGCCTATATAAATCTATTACATTTTTCAATAGTTATTTAATTCCTTGAATTTTTATCTACTGGAGTTGTCCTGTTATGAAAGATACTGTGTCATTTTATTATTTTTCAATTTCTTTGCAGTTCTAATATATTTTGAATATTTAGCTATTCTGTTTGATTCATACAGGTATTTGACTGTTCTTTAAAAAATAAAAACCATTTGATCCTATTCAGCACCTATCCAGGTGCTAAAAAGATATTTGATGAATTTAAGCCATTTCTTATAAAAACTAGAAGTTAATTACTTAAATACTATTTTATCAAAACTCAGCAGTAAATATCATATGCTAAGCATTTTTGTTAAAATCAGAACTATTCTTTTTATTATTAACTAAATACTAATGAAAGCACTAAGACTTTCATAAAGACTAACATAAAGATGAGAAAAATATAACATAAAACTGCTTTTGCTGCTGATAGAGAATCCAGGAAGTCAAAAAGGGTCTAGGAAAAAAAAATCAATTAGATTTAATAAGAAAAATTATTAAGGTGGCTACATATAAAATAAATATATGACAAGCAGTAGATTTTCTGTATTCTAGTAGTGATGGACTAAAAGTAGAACACATTCACAATGATAAAAATTATAAAATTATTTAGAAGTAAATTTTAAAAGAAAGCCACATAAGCTATGTGAAGAAAACAGAAATCTTTTGGAAGATGTAAAATAAGATTTGAGCAAATGAAAAAGCATATTTTTTTCCTTGGGTAAAAAGAGTATAAAAGTATCAGTTCTTTCAAAATTAAAATGTAAATATAATGCAAATGCAATTTTAGGATAATAGGAAGTATTGTTTTGGAATTGAATTAAATTCTCTTAAGTTTGTATTGCAAAATAATTCAATAGGAGCCAAATATAATATGAGAAAGAAAACAGGCAGACTTGCTTTACTAGATTCTAATTTACTAAAAGAAGCACACTAGTGAAGAAGAGAGAAGGGAGACTAGATATCTACATGTTTGAGAATTTAATATATGACTAAGGTGGTATTTCAAAACTGGAGAAAAGAGTTATCTAATAAAGGATGTTGATTAAAAGAAAGTAAAGCTAGAATATAAAATTAAATGAAAAATGTTTTTCATCTTGCAGAAAAATATAAAATATACATAAAATTTTAGAGGCAGGAAAGACAAATATTGGAACCCAAAAGCTATAATAAAAAAAATTTAACTTGTATAGACAAGGAACACAGACAGAAGATTAATAATCCATGGTAAAGAAGGAGCTCTGCAAATTGACTAGATAGAAACGATCTAGAGGAACTGTATGAAGAAAGGAAGCTGCATTCACAGAGCAGCACATTCAACAAAATAAACACACTAATTAATGGCCAGGGAAACACGAGTGGCCAGATGACAAGATTAGTATAAAAGATTTACAACATGTGTGATAGACAGAAGAGAAATATTTTTATAAAGGTATTTTACAAATCTGTAAGGTGACAAATAACAATTTTTGAAACAGGCTAGAATATTACCAGTGTATATATCCAATGAACTTGTTTTTATCTAATTAAAAGTATAAATTAAAATAAAAATGACACACTTTGGCAACTTTCTAAAAATTTCAATATTGTACATTAGTAAAAGTGAGAATAAAAGCACAATCATACATTTTTTGTAAGTTTAAATTGACCTTTCCAGGGGTCAGGGTTCCGTTTGTAGCAAAAGCTATTGAAGTGTTCATATTCTTTGATCCAGCAATTTGACTTTGTAACTAGAAAATCATTAGTTACCAAGATATCGATTTAAATGTTATGTGGAAACAAACATCTAAAAACAAAGGAATTTTTAATATATATATAATCAAATATTATGCATCCATAAAGTGATATTTTAGAAAATCTTCAATGATATGGATAGGAAGGATGTTTGGGGAAAAAAGTTAAAAAACAATATGTAGAGTATGGCCCCATTTTTGAAAATTGATCTCCTTTTCAAGGCATATATTTTATATACATATATATGTGCATCTGGCCTCAGCAGGTACATTCTGTTATTCAGATCTTGCCTTTGATGATCTATCAATGCACTAGTATTGTCCACTTGTGGAAAATGCCAATGATTTCATTCCGTCTGGGAAATGAAACTTGTTTTGAAGATGTAGAGAACCAGTGCCCATCAGGAGAGAGATTCACAACTGAAATGATTCATGCATTTATATAAAACACAGATTGAGGACGGGAATGTAAAAATATATGTCCTTGAAATTATCTGTAAGAATCGAATTACAGGTTGCATAAGCAAGATTGTTCCCAAGGATACCATTTTTAGTTTCACCTTTCCAGCCAAACTTAAATTTTTAAGACAGGATGGTTCTAAGAAAATGAGTAGGTACTGATCTTGACTTATTAAAAAACAACAACAACAACAACAAAAACCATATCCAACAGGAGGCCAGTAATCCTAGAGCACAGATCATCAGCTTCTAATTCTGAATGTTATTGGAGGATTTAATATCTATGCTTAGCTTAAAATGTCTAAGGAATAAATTAATAGAGATGGAGAGGCATATATATCAGGAGATAGATTGGAGCCTACTGCTAGAGCCAAGGTCAGTCTCCTACGCCGCTATGCTCTTACACTATGGGAGAAGATGGACTGCATGTTAGAGAACAAACCACAGTGTACACTACGACAACCTGGTATCTCTCAAAGAGAGGAGTCTAAAAAAGGATGCTCAAGGGTAGCAGCCTAAACCTAAGTTCACTTCAAGGGGTATAGGTGATCGTCCTATCTAGAGGTATTCTAAGAATCTGAGTATGTATCATATGTATCATACGCCAGGCATTTCTCTAGGCATTTTATAGTTCTTACCCCAATTGATTTTCACAAATCCCTGTGAGGGTAAGTATGTTAATCATCGGCACATGCAGATGAGGCTTATAGTGAACATGCCAAGATCAGAGAGCTGATAAAAGGCAGGACCAGCTGATCTGACTCTATACTTTTTGTTCCCATAAGTATCCAGCTTATACATAAGGAAAAATAATGTTCCTGGTAGGAAATAGTATTTTCTCTAAGAAAATGGTACTGTTTGAGCCTTAATACCAGCTGATTTTAAGTGGTTCATGCGTGCCCTTCTATTTTGAAACTGAAAGTTATCTTATTCATTAGTAATTTTAGTCTCTCTATATATATCCAAATCTGTCTATTCAAAACCGTTCTTCAGAGTGTACTGACCAGTGCCAATTTGTCATGCTTATTATTAGCCGTGTACTATTGTACATGTGTCAAAGTAGCATAGTGAATAATTGTTTAGTTGTTAAATCCAACTTTTATTCTGTTGGGGTAATTTTTTTTGTTTGTTTTAATCTGAAAAACAGTGCACAAAACCAATGGCCTCAGCATTTTCCTTTAACTCTAAGCCATCTTAGATGATGAGCTACTTTATCCGGAAGTCTCTAATACGTATAGTTAAATTTATGGATTCCGGTCCGGCTAATAGAAAATAGAATTATTATGTGTATTTTTAATTTTTTAAAACAGGTCTTAAAATAGAAAATAAATTACATTTTGTATATTCAGCATACATTTAATTATGGAATGGACAAAGAAAATGTTCAGTTATCAACTCTATTAAAGATTACTTTGGGTTAAAAAGAAATAAAGCTATGTTTCTACTGTTTTGCCACTGAACTAACTATACAATTAGATCTGATGTTTAGCAGCCATGGACTAACTAGGTTCTTCACTTAGTTCTTTTATTTTAAACATAAAACTGTAAATCTTTGGCCCTTCCCATTCCCTCTGAGCTTTTCATATCAGATAGGACTCTTATAATAGATCATGAGCTCAACTTGATATGCTTGAGACACTCTCTTCTGTAATTACATTTGTAAATTCCATTCGTATCTTTTTCTGTTAATTAAACATGAATAAAGTATTCAAAACTCCCTCAGTCTTAGTCTAAAACTAAAAATTAAGATTTTAAATATTAAGGAAGTGCCTGTTCTGTTCTTCCAGGGAAAAAAGAAACATCTGTGGGCCCAAGTGAGCATGGTTGTTCTAACTGAATGGTAGCTTTATGAAATGGTGATGTATGAAACTTCCCAGTAGACAACATATGGGAAACAGATCATTTTCAAGCCTCACTTTGGCAGGTGACAAGTGACTAGATAGCATCTAGATTTGTAATTTAAACTATCTAAAAAGCAATGAGATCTTTTAAAAATGGCTTTTACTGCTAGCAGCCACTTAATTTGCATAGTTGAAAATACTGTTTTTATAGTAAAAGATTTAAAGATAGTGTAAATCCTTTGCAGTTGCAGGAACTTCTCTTAACCTATTATTACCTTATTTTAGTTACATTGGTAAATAAAATAAAAGCACATCTGAACTTTTGAATATTCGTTTCATTATTGTCACTTACATGTGAACCAAGCCTTGCAAGCCATGTAACCCCTTCCTGTTAGAAGCTCCTTGTCCAGTAGTAATGGCTCCCCTGGGCTAGAGGCCACAGGGCCAGGGAGTGTTTACAGGATGTGAGAATAATCTCTTTTAGCAGGAAAGAGTTGCATGTAGTTTTGTGTTATCTGGAGACCTTTATTTACTTAATATAGAGTCAAAAAACTATCAAGGCAGTGGATTGACTTCCTCCATATGTAAAAACCTTTCTCTATTTCCTTCTATCTTGCTCTGGCATTAATGTTCTTCTGAGTTTTTGTGATGCTTAAAGAACCAGTGCAGCTCGGGGAAATGATGGCTAGATATAAACCATCTTTCTTCTCCCCCTCCCCAATTCTTCCTTTTCCATTTTCTTTTTTAGTGTCTAACTTTACAATGTTGCCTTTGTTTAATATAAATAAATGGGTGTCATAGGGCCCAGGCAAACCATGGGTAATGGTATAGAGGGTATTCAAATGCAGTTTCTCCCCACAGATACCATTCTGCACCAGTGGACTAACGGGCTAAAGTCTGAGACGAGAGGTTAGAGCCTAACATGCTAACATGCTTCAGGAGTAACAGCAGCAGCTAACATATACTGAACGCTTATTATGTATCAGATGCTGTTTTGTTTTTACTCATACTCTCATTTAATACAACAACCCTATGAGGTAGTTTATAGATGTAGGAACTAAGTAGGCCACAGAGAGAGTACATCATTCATTCAGTCAGTGGGAGGCAGAGCTAGGACTTGAGCCCAGACAGTCCCCTTCCACAGCCCTTCGTACTCTGCACCACAGTGAATCCAGAGTGGTATCAGCACTGTGTCAAAAATTGATGTTTATATACTGAGCAGACACATGTGAATATGTACACACACACACACACACACACACACACACACACACACACACACACAAACCCCTACCCTACATTTGTCAAGCAGAAAGCAAGGGGGAGTTTAGTTTCTTACTCATATAGTATATACCATTTTGATACCAATTTGTAATAATATATTAATGTATTTGCTTGATAAGCATTAAAAACTGCCTGTAAGAGAAAGGCTGGAACTTATGAGAAGCGCATTCAGATGAGCTGTGAGAAGGGTGTAGAATAACCGCATAGGAAGATGGCGGGAGCTCGGCGGGTCGGGAGGGACTGAATAAGTTAGGTGATGAGACCAGTGACCTGATGGAAGAAACGGGTCTGGGCTACAGGAGGAAGCAGAAACGTTGATTGCACAGTTTTGAAAGTAAATGAAATTTGACCTCAGTTCTGATTGAGAAGTGACATGAGGTAAAGACATCTTATTTTCTCAATTGAGAGAGAAAGTGTTAAAAGGGTGGATGGGGTAGAGGTAAGGCAACCAGAACAAGGATTATGGTTGCGGTTAGTGGGCATGAAGGAAGGGGCCCTGAGGTCTGCGGGTAGAGGGTGCACTAAAATAGTAAACGAGCTTGTAGAGTCCAGGAAAAGTTTGATCTATTACGGAGTGGGAGAGTTGTGATTAATGCTAAATAGACAAACAACTACTTGAGTTTTAATGCAGGCCATTTAACATGTAAGACATATTACTGTCTTAGTTGATAGATCATGCTCAGTGCACCAACAAAAGTAGGTCTTCCTTGTTCGGATGCTTGATCAGACAACCCACCTTAAGGTGTGGAAATTCCCACAATGGCTAACCAGGCAAGCGGTAAGCCAGCCTTTCCTCAGATGATGAATATATTACCTCTTGACAGCTGTTAAAAAGCTTTTCCTTGTGGCTTCTGACCACTGAACCCACGTCTCTCCGGAGCCAGTCTTTCTTCCAGGCATTCAGATACGGCTCCACTCAAGCCTCCCTCCTCTCAAGCCTTTCTTTGCGCTTCCTCTACTCATAGAAACGATGCATGGCACCCCCAAAGGGCGGTCCCTCCAGGCTTGATGTAGATATTTTCATTTTCTTAAAATAACATAGCTCTTATTATGGTCTGATTATATTTACAAGACAGTTCAAAACCCAATCAAAACCTGGTCCTTACCCTTAAGTAACTCCGAGTAAAGGAGACTGACAGTAAGCATTTACAGAAGGCTTAAAAGATCATTAAAAAAGAATAAGTACAACATAATAGGTTCAGTAGAAAGGCGTAAACAAAGTGAGAAAGTAAAATTGCTACATTTCTTTATTATTAATATCAGGCTAAAATTTAAATAGAGTGAAATACACAGGTCTTAAATGTACTATTTGATGTGATCCATGCCCTAATCAAGATATAGACTGTTTCTGTGACTCAGATAATTTTCTCATGTTCCCTTCCAGTTATAAAAACCACTGTTTTGATCTGTCACCACAGATTAATTTTGTCTGTATCATATAATGTTGTAACAAATCAAATTCCACATTAGAAGTTCTCACTGAAGAGAACAAGGCACAGAAGAAAGCAACATTCAGAGACTGGGCACCAACACGCTGCGTGCCCTTGGGCAAAAACTTAACCTGCCTGGGCCTAGTATACGGTGTTCAATGATCCTCATGGTTCCTTAAGATCTAACACTCCACTTAGATTTCTGAACTTAAAGGCCCTACCGTCCACTCAGTACCATGAGCCAGAAACGAGCCTGGGCTTATTCCACCTGATTCTTCCATAGCCACTTGACCACTCTGTGTTGTCAGGTCTTCCTTATGTTTTTTTAGACATGTCACATCCTTCAGCCCCTACCCCCTCTTATTTCTTGCCTTTCCTGCCTTGTAATGACCATCAAATTACTCCTCCTTCCTCTCTTGTGCCTGATTCTCTTCAAACCATTCCTGTCATTGCCCCTGAGGTAATCCTTGCTAAAATGAAACAGCCTGATCCCTCCTGTTAAAAATCCTTCAGTGGTTCTCGACCAGTTGCTGTGCTTCTCTACCACCTACAGAACTGAGTTCAAAGTCTACAGTCTGACAATGAGGGCCTTTCTTGGAGGCCTCCATCCTACTTTTAGCATTCTCAGCCCCACTGTGCTCTACGTTTTTACGTATATCCTCTGGTCTGTTTAGGGCCATGTGTGTGCCTATCTCCCCGATTCTGTTGTAAACTCATGAGTAAGGTTAGGGACAATGTTCATTCAATCATGAGAGTGCCAAGGGTGACGTATCCTGGGTCAGGGTCTTTCTAGGATTTCAAGTTCAATTCTGAATATCTCTTTCCAGTAGCTGTCATATAATATTGGGTTAAAGGTGGGAAAGTTTGTTTTTATTTGGAAAGAAAGGTATGTTAATAGGCAATATCAAAGCACTGAATCCTGCTGTTCTAAAAGCGCTGGTCCTGTGCTCTTTTATTTCTTCTCAGATCTGACTTAACATGCTTATCCATTTAGTTCTAGAGTGGCAGATTACTGTTTTTAGGAATGAAGATAATTTTTTTCTAAAGGTCTTTGTGATTAACAAGCAGATAAATGAAGTTACTGGTAAATATTGACCCGAGTGCCCCAAAACACCAGTATTTATAACCCTTGTTTGTTCATTGTGGTTCACCCTGTCGATTTTTTCCTGGTTTTGGTTCTGCCTTCCAGTCTGAGTCCGCACTGCTGCCTAAATTGACTATTAATTTGTATTTTTATCTTCTCTAAAACCTAGGTAAGAACCTCGATGCTGTGCATGACATCACGGTGGCATACCCTCACAACATTCCTCAAACAGAGATGCACCTCCTCCGTGGGGACTTCCCCAAGGAGATCCACTTTCACGTCCACCGGTACCCAGTGGACACCCTCCCCGCATCCAAGGAGGACCTCGAGCTCTGGTGCCACAAGCGGTGGGAAGAGAAGGAAGAGAGGCTGCGCTCCTTCTACCAGGGGGAGAAGAACTTTTACTTCACTGGACAGACCATCGTTCCACCTTGCAAGTCCGAGCTCAGGGTCCTGGTGGTCAAATTGCTCTCTATACTGTACTGGACCCTGTTCAGCCCTGCAATGTGCCTGCTCATATATTTGTACAGTCTCATTAGGTGGTATTTCATAATCACCGTTGTCATCTATGTACTGCAAGAGAGAATATTTGGTGGACTGGAGATTATCGAACTTGCATGTTACCGTTTTTTACACAAACAGCCACATTTAAATGCAAAGAAAAAAGAGTAACATAAGGTTCACGGCGTAACAACCTAGGGACTATTTTGGAAATGTTGTAAGCTTTTGTAAATGAGATGCGTTTTTGCATGACCACGTCGAATATTTCTTACTACCATCATTATTTGTTAAAGATATTTTGAACTTAGTTTTGTGGGAAAATATTGCTACACGATTTTTTTTTTTTAATCTCTGAATGTAATTTCGAAACACATAGCAGGGAGCAATCACTATGAAATAACTCGGGCTAGAGTTTTCTTAAACAATCATCAAGCTGTTCACAGACAAGGTTCACACAAAATTTTCTCCAAGGCCCAATCCAATTTTCTAACAAAATTCCCAGGCAAGAGACACATCTGTGGCTCCTGAGCACTGGCCCAGCTCAGGTGCTGTCATGACTGTCACGGTGAGGGCCCCTCCTCCTGGCTCCCTCCCTCCCAAACTCCTCTCTACGCCAATCAAACCACTGCATTTTTCCTTAAGACCAGAAAATGGAACTCTCTTGTCAGACTGACCACACATTTTGATAGTAAGCCCTTCACTGTTCATAACATCTCAGCATTTAACCTTGCGCTGACCTGAGCATCAGAGACCACCTGTGCCCTTTTCACGTGGACAAATAGACCTGGACATGTCTCAGGGAGCAACCACAGGCTCTCCACTTAGAAACTGTAGTCTGAATTTTTAAAGATAGAAATAGTTAATTTCTTCACTTAATCTTGCATGCTTAGTGCTGGTTTCTTTATAGCCTGTTGGCAGGTGTAGCATTTTCTGTGTTAAAAACAGTAATAAGTCACTTTTTTAAACGAAAGCGTAGAACATTGTTATTGTAGTCAAAAACTCTTTTGAAGTAGTGTCTTTTGAAATTTATTTAAAACTTGCCCCAAAAAAGGACAGTTAGTGTATTTACTACACGTGCATGGGTCTGTAACTTCTGCCATTAAAACAACAAACAACACTTGTAGACAGGGCAGTAATGGTTTATCCTAAATTATTTAACCCTTGCATCCTTTACAAATTTTACTCTTAAAACAAAAATGATAACACAAAAATGAATTTATTTTTCTAATGATAGCAAGGGAGGGAATCTTTTTTAGTCCCAGGCTTCCTCTTTCAATAGTAGAATTTAAACCCATTTTGACCTATGGTTCGTCTAAATATTCCTGTCATCAACAATCAATGGAAAATCCAGCAAACCAACAGCACCTTCTTCTGAGGCCTAAAAAGTGTGTGGTCATTATTTTCACTCTACTGAAGCTGTGTACTACTTTGTCATGTAATGAGGATACTGGTCAAAGCAGCAGAAAACACGCAATTAAAAGTCTTTAGCCGTTAGCAAACTTGTCAGCTTTACTCCTGTCCCCGAACCAGCCTCAAGAGCTATGTATTGCTTTATGTACAATTTGGGCATGAATGCCCAAATTAATGACATCTCATTTTTGCTCGACAGTGACTTTTACCCAACCGTGGAAACATACATTGCTGTGAAAGGCAAGCCCGCCGTGAGCTGAACTTACCCAGCAGCTTCTTTCAGAAAGTGCTAGTCGCAGCAAAACACGATTGACACGTCATCCCTGGTGGGACAGGACTAACGAGCACTGTGCCCAAATGCACCAACCTGTATAAAACGCTGCTCCCTCAAGGCTGTTTTTAATCCTGCTGGGAGCTACTTACTAGTTTTCATGTCCATCTGTTACGAACCTAGCTGTATAACTCTAGTTTTTAAGGTGGTCTCTTTTTTTTTATTTTAATTTTTTTCTTAATAAGGGAGGTGTCTAATTTAGGTTTCTCTTAAACGTCCTTTGGTTATATCTGGAAGCACAGAAATGGTCTAACAGTCAGGACTGCATTGTTTTGTACCCCACAGGTGTTTATAGGGTAGCCTCTCCACCCTACCCCCAACTTCTCTCGGCTTATTGTTCGAGGTATAACATGTCCCCTTTAACTCTCTAAAACCTGTAAAAGGGGAAATCTTTTTTCTTTTTTTAGAAAAATATTTTCTTTTTATCATAAAAAACAAGTTTAAGAGAAACTGCAAACTTTTTTTTTTTTTTACCTACCCCAAATTCATAAACACCAAAACTGCGGAAAAACGGAAAAAAATGTTGCCTATTTGTGTTTTCCTGCACACTTGTCTTTTTCTTCTTTTATTAAAAAAAAAAAGATAGAGAAATATATAGTTGATGATCTGGAATTTAGAGTTATCTAAAGTTGGTAACGAAATGTCAAGCAGACATTAATTCAGCTTTAGTACTGTGGCCTCAGGAGTGTTCCCTCCACACCTTCCCGCCTCATGGCTGTGGACTCAGCAGCTGCTAGACACATACCTAATGCCCTTTCAGTCCTTTGATGGTAAACTCAATGGACTTTGAAAAGTTTGCAGTGCTGTATGTCCGGTCGTTAAACCTTTACCATTCAGAATCGTCTTAAAGCAAGTATGGTTTATATAGGACATGAACCATTCTGTTTAAAATAGGAACCCACAAGGATAGACAATGATTAGGTCCTAAGTTCTTCCACCAGACACCTTTGAAGAAACAAGCCAAAGTAACTGTGACATCCAGTAGAAGAACATAGTAAAAGACTAAAAGAAAAATAAATGTTCAAGCCAGAATTTAAAACTCCTAATTTAATCTTTTCTTGTTCGTTACACTGTTAAAACACAGATTAGGGGGGAAGTAACAGCTTCCACCTGAGTCACGTGGAGGTGAGTTACCTCCACAGTACCACGTCAGAAACTGTTCGTGGGAGCCCAGTCTGAATTCTGCCGAAAGGGAGACATTCCCGTCCACTTGGACTTCCAGCTCCGGCCCCGACCTCCGTGCCTGCTGCCCCGCTACAGTAGCCACTCCCATAGAGGGAGCCTGTTGGTAGTAAACTGTTTACATTTCTTTATATAAATAATGTGCTTTCAGTGCCTTAGTTACTGGTCCCTTTCTTTTCTTATTCCACGAATCCTGGAGTCTGTTTCTTAGGGAAAAGTCTTCTTCCCACTCACTATCGGTCACTGTGGCAAACACCACCTGTGATGACATTTGGAGAAGAGAGCTTGGTGCTGAGGCAGCGGTTGCCTTAGAGCCATTATTTGTGCTCTAAGGGACAAAAGCAGTCTTTGTCACATGATGAGTTTCAGATTAGATATGTCCCCAAAGTTGTAATGAACTTAAATTTTTATTTTAGAAGAGAATCTTGGTCTTGGTAATTTAATTTTTAAAGATCATTACATGCAGAACACCATGTTTTAAAAATAACTCACAGAATAGCCTTAGTTGTCAATGTCCACTGGTATGTTTGTGAGTTGTATAAACTGTAATATAGATCCCAGAATAAAGTGGAGTGAATTAAAGTTTTCATGTGTGTTATGTTTCAATTTTTGCAGGAATGACTGGGTGCTACTTTGTTCTCTCACACTGTTCTAGCCTTATAATACGTAATAGTCAGGAAGAGCTGAGTAGTTAGAATTTCCTTTCACAGATGTTTAAAAAAGGTCTAAGTAAGGAGGAAGTATACTGCTTGCATAATTGAAAAAACCCAGAGGCCACAGGTGAATTCGGGATTAGCGAATGCCATCAGAATTTGATTTCCCCCCATCTCTCATTCAGGCTGGAGGGCAAGCCAGTCTCACCAATGTGGCGTTCTAGCGGGTAATTAACACCTCCACCTGTAAGAGGTAAATGGAACTCCACCCCCAACCCCCCATGATCAGGGACTTTATCTGTGAAACCAAATCTTGGACCAAAACCTGATGAATGCATAGAAATGTACTTATTTAGCACACAGACACACACACAAATGAAAATCACAAAACTGAAGGGTAGCAGGACATGCCACCCCAAAATGTGACTTCAGGGGTTCAGGACACGCCACACAAAATATGCCATTTTGGCATGTTGATGATTTTGAGCTGTAGGCACTTGGGGAACAGCAAATGCAGGGGAAGGCTTTCTCTGAACTCTGCTTATCTGCCTGGAAACAGGTCCTCCAAAAGGAACTCAACTGCCATAAATTTTCTTCCTTGGGAGTTTCATCGACCAGGAAAGATTGATTCTTGTCATAAGAAAGGAGACTAGAAGTTGACACTACACCCAGACAAACTCACAGACTGTCATACCTCTCATCTGTTCTAAGGGCCAGTTGATCTTTCCCAAAAGTCATTTACCCTCCCCTAAGTGGTGTGCTTCCCCCTTCCCCTTTCACTATTAAGATGGCATTTAAGCCTCAATTCTAAGCCGCCCTGGGGAGTTACTCATTTTGGGGGGAGGGAGGTTTTTCTCTGTGTACCTGAGGGATACACATTAATGAACTTGGTGGTTTTCTCTTGTTAACCTTTCATTACAGGGGTCTTAGCCCAGAACGCAGAAGGGTGGAGGGAAGTTATTCCCTTCCCTACAGAACCTATTCCTGGAAGCTCTGCACCGCTCCACTCTGTCTTCAGCCTCTCCAGTGAGAGTTTTAAAAGATTCCGTCTGTGGGGAGCCTACAGTGTCATTCTCAGAAAGGGGCACACAGAGCCGTGGAGACCTTGAGAGCTGGTCTCGAGACTGGTGGGATTTCTACATTCTGTTTAGACGAGGGGTGGAGAGGAGAGCATAGTCTTCCCAGCCACCCACTGTCTACTGCATTACTCATTTCTCTGATAAATTATACACAGGGCTTAATGCACCCTGCGAGGGGTGTGGATTTCTGATGAGGGTGCTTCAGATGCCAGCTTTCCTGGCTGTGCTGACGTGACTCTCAGGATCCACATGGGGGCTCGATGCCCGCAGTCTCTTCAGCCCTCCATCCTCTCAGGTTCACGTCCAGTGGGAAAGAGCCAGAGGGACTGCTACCTCCTCGGCTCAACAAAAATCCTAAATTGGGTGTCAGCGCTCATTCCTGAACCGCTTGCATGCCCAGAAATGTGATGGTGCAAGACGACTGTTTCTGAGACGGAGATGACATGATGCAGACGGCCAGATGTCCACCTCGGCTGTGGAACTTCCCAAACCTACCAGTGGAGTCGGGAGCCAATGTGCGTGGTTTCCAGAGGGAGCCCCTGACCCCTACACAGCGAGACACACAAAGAGGCTTGGGGGCCTTCTCCGCCAGCAGCAGGGAGCCCCGGCGTTCCCCGTAGCTGAGCACGGACACCTCATCACCGATGGTCCTTAAGTCATCTCCTCCGCACGGATCACCCAGAGGTAAGCCATGCAGTATCGCGAGTGTTTTTCCTTCTGTGGAAAATCCGTTCGAGTATAAATACCGCAGTGCTCACGTCTCTCCCTGTGGGCTGAAGCACTCCTCGTTCTTCTAGCATTGCAGGCACAGAATCTTGCAGTATTACCCATTTCTCTCTCACCTGCCTTGACGGTCAAGTTGTCGCCCACTTGTGCCTTCCCCTTCGGGGCAGCCCTTCCTTCCTATCGCACTGGACCTGGTGAGGCTGAGAACCTCCCGCTCTCCCTGCTCCCAGTTCTCAGTATGTAGGACCCAGCTGACATCACTACAGCCCCAGTTTGGTCACAGAATCCCCTTCTCACAGCCTGATTGTTTCCCACTGACGGTTGTAGAACAGCCTAAACCTACCCATCCTAGTTCTCCCCAGCCCAGCCCAGGCTCCCACGGAGGTGAGCCTTTCTGTACCAACATGGCTGGTCACCCAAACCTTGTTGATGCCTCAACTCCACACGTCCCTTGCTCTTTCCCATCTTTGCTCATATCTTGCCCATGTGAAAGGCACTTCCTTCACCAGCCCAAATCTAGCCAAATTGCTCTGTTCCATGAAGCTTTCTCCGATCAGCCTAGCCTGAAATGTCCTCCTGTATGGGTGATATTTCTCTGCGACTCCCGCTTGACTGTGTTACATACTATCTTATGTGAGTTATTTTTCAGTTTTATCATCTCAGCTAGACTATAAGCTGGAAAGCAAAGATAAGGATGTCTCATGTTTCTCTTATCCCAAACAGTATTCAGTCCAGTATCTTATCCATTCTTTTTGCACAATAAATTCTTACCAATGATTCACTGGAATCATTCAGAAAGGATCCTGTTCTAAACTAAAGCTGTGTGTAGAAATTTATAAATTTAAAATAATAACAACAACAAAATGAGATACATCATCTACCTCTGGAAAATAATTAGATCTTTTTTTTTGACAAGAATCAAGTCGTGTTTGACTAATGATACTATTTATCAAAATATATTAGTATTTGAAGTCTTAAAAGCAGAAAATTGGCTCAAAATGTGCTTTATGCTTTGTCCTTCCTGCCCACATTCATGCTTTGCTTTCCAAAAATACTCTACAGTTTAGAAAGCACCACCTTCTAGTTGTAAAGCCAACCAGATAGAAATGAAAGTAAATGCAGAGAGGACATTCTGTCCAAGGCCTAGGCTTACATCTGGTGCCAATACGTAGGTGCAGGCAGAGCTGGGGGCTCCCTGAACACAGCTGGCCAGCAGAGGACACCAGCCCTGTGACCATGTTGTCCACTGTGCAGGTCTGAGTAGGTGTCACCATAGTAGCTGGTTATACAACTTTCAGAAACTGTTGTAAAATGACAAATGATCACAGCCCACAGTGGGCCTTTCCCATCCCTTTGGTTTGCTGGAGAAAGGGTCTGTCTTCTCTTCACATCCTCCTTCTGTAAGATCTCAACTCCAACTGGGAAAGAACCATTGAGTGTGACCAGCACTTGCCGGGGAATCAAACAGCAGACCCGACTGGCCTCTATGGGTGCAGGGAGTGGGTCAATGAAGGGGCAGATTGCTCCGAGGGTGTGAGTGCACCGTGACAGATTTGAGGTTGGGCCGGCAGCCAGAAGCCAGCACACACTGCTTCAGAGATGGCTTCACTCATTCCGAAGAGACGCAGGGCTGGAACGCCTTGAGCCTGCCTGTGATTCTACGTAAAAGAGTCACCAAGGATGAGAAGTTGGCCGTGGGTCCTTCTAAGGAGGTTGCTGGGGAAACAATAGGCAGAGATGAACTTGAGTTCTTGGGCTTTCATTCACCTGGGCAGTGGCACAGGGCACCGCTCAGAAGGGTCCCATTCTGGGTTCAATGCTCCGCTGTCATTGTTCTGAGGATCTTCATAGACTTATGAACAAGGGGACTCAGATTTTCCCTTCACACTGACCTCCACGAATTTTGTTGCTGGTCCTTGCTAGAGGCCATGGAGACGCAAAAAAGTCTAATTTAGAATCGTGCTCCTCAGCCCTGGCTTCACATGGAAATCACCAGATGCTTTTTCAAACTATAGGCAGCCGGCCCTCACTAGCCCATCCCTCCCCCAGAATGGAGGAGGTTTTGTGCACAGCCAGGCTGGACAAGGCTGATTGTGAGGCACGTTCTGCCAGGCTCTTTCCTGTGAGAAATCCTGGCTGAGATGGGGGCACCTACTCTCAAGGGAGGCATCACCAAACTGCCCGGAAAGCCTCGCTCCTTCTGTCACCCGTGAGAACACATGTACCTGAGAACACATGTACCTGAAGGCAGGGACTGGATTTCATTCACCTTTGCACTGGACAACCAGGTGGTGCTCAAGAAACTTTTGTCCCTTAATTCATTTGAAATAAAGCCAACATGAGATCCACATTTTTATCACTGCCTCTTTAAACCTGGGGCTAAAACACCTCATGGCTCACCAGCACCAACTGCTCCTACCTGCTGGAGTGTGGAATGATAAAGAAAGGCTCAGTCTCCTGGCTGGAATTCATTCTGCTCTCCCCGAGATCCGGCTACAACTTGAGAATGACATTTGAATCACAGCCTCTTCAAAGACAAGTTTCCTTATCGGGTATTTTCATTATCCAATTACTTACCATAAACTTATAAAATTATCATGTTTACTTTTGAAATCTCCATTAATTTCACATGTGAGGCACACTGCTTTTTGCCTATGTGTGCTCTGGGAAGTCCTTCTGTTTATTTTTTGTGGAAATCAGAGGTCAGGAGCCGGCGTCCCTGGCCCTGTGTCAGGCAGGGCGTGATGGAGCCTTTCAGAGACTCCAGCAGTGCTCGAGGATTTGAAGATGAAGCCAAAAAAAAAAGGGTTTTTTTAATCGTTGTATCCTATTTGATCAAAATATTTTAGAAAAGCAGAAAACCATTTCTAGAATATTCTAGAAAAACGTTTGGTCCTGAGACCTTTTTATACTCTTAAAAACTGAGAAGTCCAAAGGACTTTATATGGGTTCTATTAACATTTATTCTGACAAATATTTAAAATATTTATTTATTAACTGATTAAAATAATAGACATATTTTAACATATATAATACATTTTGTATGACAAATAACTATATTTTCCAAGAAAAACATTATTGAGAAGCATGGCATTGGTTTATTTTGCCAATCCCTTTAATGTCTGGTTTAATAAGAGACAGCTGAATTCCCATCTCTGCTTCCGTAATCAATATGCTAACGTTACCCATCATGTAAAATCTATACACTTGTGAGAGAATAAGAATGAAAAAGGTGAATGGTGTCTTTGGTGCTGTTCCCAGACACCACCTAATTAGAAGGCAGGGTGTATGGGAGGTGATGTAGTTTTGACCTGAAGGACCCTCTGGAAGGCCTGACAGGGGTGCCCACATGTAAGAACCACTGTCCCGAATGTCCATTTTCTCTGACATGTGATTCAGCAGCCAAGGCTGTGAAAGAGTAGGAGGAGGAAATCCAGGCCTGTAAACCCGGGGACAGGGCTACAGTCTTAGCCTCCCGACTCAAGAGCTGTAACTCTAAGCAAGTCACTCCTCTCTCTGAGCCTTAGTTTTTCTCATCTGTAAATGATGACATTGAACTACATCTATAGGTTTCAATCCAGGCCACACAACAGAACCCCTGGGAGGGCTGCATGAACGTCCGAAAGCTAGGCCCCACTGCAGAACAATCGCACCAGGCCCTCTGCCCGTGGAGCCCGATGTCGGCGTCTGAGTTCTGACGTGGCAGGGGAAAAGGACACAGGAGTCCATTAAAAGGAGCATCCAGATGCCGAAGCTAGAACGTGGGCAACCAGATAAACTGATAAAAATGCATTACAGCCCATGAAATAAATATCCATCAGTTCATACTGATGTAAATAATTGAATGCACGCATAAATAGGAGAGATGAAATCGCTCATCTTTACAGCAGCATTCCAGTTAATAAATGCAGAAGAAATTATGGAAATAGCCAATTAGCATTTACACTCCACAGTAAAAATTGTTGTAGGCAAGAATCATTGATGGATACTAAATTTAGTGCATAAAAGTATATGATGAGAAGCAGGATATCTACAGTCTCACAGCTCTCTCCCCAGAAGGTGGTGATGAAAAGGAAGAAAGCAACTTCATAGTAAAGTCTGGCAGACACCACCTTCACCACGTGATCTAGGTCACTATTGCCAGGCCGAAGGCATGCAGGCATCAAGCACCCCCTGGGAAGGGCACAACATTGTTTCTGCCCCAAACGCACAACCTTAATCTAATCACAAGAAAACCTGACAGACATTTTACACACTCACTCGCTAGTGCTGTTTAAAAGTGTCGAGGTCGTGAAAGACAAGGGCAGACTGAGGACCCGTCGCAGAGTTGGGGACCTAGGGGGAGACCAAGCAGATGTGCCAACCAAATGCCAAGTGGGATCCTAGAAAAATTTGAATATTCTCTATAAACCAGTTGATATTATGGTATCAGTGCTCATGTCTTGGGTTTGCTAACTGCTCTCTGGTTAAGATGGAAAGTTTCAGGGGAACTGAGTGAAACACATACTCCTGCCTCAACATTCTTTGCCTGGTGGTTTCTTCTATTAAACGCCTTTTCCCCAGATAGACACATGGTTTGTTCATTCATTCCCTTCCTGTCTTTACTCACACACATGGAGGCCTGGGATGTCATCAGTTTTTCCATTGTAGGAGAATGTCATTCAACTAAGTCATGTGCTCCCCATTTACTTTTTAGGAAATATTCCCACAATCTTCCTGTTGAGACCAGGAAAGAAAATATCAATGGTGGGAGAGGCTGGGCCAATGTGTCATCTTTCTTGGCTGGATGAAAGGAAGGTCAGGGGGTAGGAGCCATGGGCGGGCCTGCAAGTATCCAAATGGGTGTGTTGTTAGGCAGAACAGAGAGCAGCTTCTGCACAGGGCTCTCTCACCACTCTTCTGCACAGGGCCCAAGGCCAGAATCGGGCCTGGTCAGTATAGGAGGGCACTTTACCAGGGTAGCAGCCAAGTTCACTGCAGACTGCCACAAACCAGGCTAGTGCAGATAGGAACTATCAATGTTCTCACTTTGCAGATGAGGAAACTGAGGTTTAGAGGGTTAAGTGACTCAGCCAAGAGTTACTAGTTGGCAGAGTCAGAACTGAGGCTGGAAGACTTGGTGGGTCTGACTCCAGGGCCCCTGCTTCTATCCCCTTCTGTATGGACTGGTTGTCTATAACACTGCCTGCCAGCTTCCATGATGCTGCTGAGCCCCTCTCCTTACCCATCCACCCAGCAGCCTCTCTCTACTGACTATAAAATTCTCCCTCTGAAAGCATCTTTCTCTCGTACCTGACAGTGAGCTCAGATGCCCTCCCTCCATCTCCTCCTCCTCAGCTTCCTTCCTGCTGTTCTCTGGGCCCTAGAACAGTGAGACTGTCCTCTTTGGGGCTCTGTTCTCAGAGGCCCCTGGAGGCAGCAGAAGTTTGGGTTCAGCTAAAAGGCAGCCATGGAGTGATCGGGGCTGGGCTTCACCCCATGTGGGGTTGCAGCCCGTCAGGGGCCCAGAGGAAAGTTGAGGCCCCATCTGGGGGCCCTCTGTGGCTGCTGTGAGTCCTGAGCGTCCTCCCCAACTTTGCAGCCTAGGCTCTATGCCCACAGGAGTCACTTTTCCTCCCCAGGGTTTAAATGCTCACTGTGTCATGACAGGTTGGGCTGGACAAGCCCCTTTAAGAACTTCTAGCTGTTGACAGAAGTGAGTGGGAGTTTGGCCAAAGCTAGTTGAATTGTGAAGAATTAGACATTTCCAAAGTGAGGTCCTTTTGTTCTATAGGAAATTGGGAAAGATTGAGGGGCTTCTGCACAGCAAAAGAAACAATTAGCAAAATAAAAGGGCAGCCTACATAATGGGAGAAAATTGGTAAGTTTATATCCAGAATACATAAGGAACTCAAACAACTCTAAAAAATCTAATTTAAAAATGGGTGAAGGGCTTGAACAAATGGACAACAGGTATGTGAAAAGATGCTCAACATCACTGATTGTTAGAGAAATGCAAGTCAAAGCCACAATGAGATAACACTTCACTCCTATTAGGATAACTATCACTGAAAAGACAAGTGACAAGATCTGGAGAAAAGAGAACCCTTGTGCGCTGTTGGCAGGAATATACATTGGTGCAGCCACTATGGAAAACAGTATGGGTTTTCCTCAAGATGTTCAAAACAGAACTACCATATGACCCAGCAATTCCACTTATGAAAACACTGTCTCAGAAAGATAACTGCTCCCCTATGTTTACTGCAGCATTATTTACAACAGCCAACAGAAGTGTCCATCAACAATGAGTGGATAAAGAAGATGTGAGATGCATACACGCACACACACACCATGGAATATTATTCAGCTATAAAAAAGAAGAAAATCCTGTCTTTTGTGATGACACAGGTAGACCTTGAGGACATTATGCTGACAGAAACAAGTCAGACAGAGAAAGAAAAACACTGTATGATTCCACTTACATGTGGAATTGAAAAAAGCTGAACTTATTGAAATAGAGCGTAGAATGGTGGTTGCCAGAGGTTAAGCATGGGGAAAATGGGAAGATATTGGTCAAAGGATATAATCTCCCAGCCACAAGATAAATAAAATCTGAGGACTAATGCCCAGCATGGTGACTACTATTAATAATACTGTATTATGTACTTGAAAGTATTTAGGAGAGCAGATTTTAATGTTATCACTACACAAACACACACACACGCAAAATCATAATTATGTGAAGGGATAAAGGTGTTAACTAACTTCATTGTGGTAATTGTTTTGCAATATATACATTTTGTATATCTGATACATATGTTATATGTCAAAACTATCTCAATAAATCTAAGAAAGAAAAGAAAAGACATGATCAAATCAACAGCTCACGTTGGCCTGCTCGCTCAGTTAATCAGTCAGCATCGATTGAGTCTCCTCTGGGCCAGGGTGTGGATGGAGCAGTTGTGGGGCGGTGGTAGGAGGGAAGGAGAGGCAGGGCTGGGTCACGTAGGGCCTTGCAGGCAACAGCATCACATGCACATGGCGTGTTGTTTGCACACTGCTGAGTTGTCATGGGGAGGAACATAATCTGGTTTACGTTTTAAATAAAAAGATCACTATTGCTGTGTGAAAGATGGGTTGCAGTGGTTAAAAAATAGAACTGTGGACATCAGTTTATCCATTCAGGGGAGGCCACTGGGCTGAGGCATCTATTTACCATATTCAAGAAAGGCCAGCATCTCATACTCCCCCAAACTCTGCCAAACCTGCTACAGAATCAATCCCTTAGATACCTTGCTCTGTGGCCTGGTGACTTCACCCATCCTCCCAGCCATCCCACCAAGTCCCTGCTATGTGTCAAAGACCTGCTATGTGCAGACCCAGGTAAAGGTACAAGCTGTCATCAGGGCTCGCAGGCCCCAGACCCTGCCCTCACACCCAGAGCTGGTCTCCACCCCACCAATGCTGGTAGACATCTTGGGAACAACACACTGTGCCAGTATCTCTGAAGTTCTGGGAAGCCATGGGGAATTAAAAGGGAAAGTTGTGTTCGCCTTTGCAAAACTTCTCATTACAGAGCAAAGCCTTCAAGGAGGCCAAGAGGTACCACAGAGTTGGCTTCAATGCTGGCTTCTTTCCCTGCTCCTTCCTCAAGCCACTAAAGATAGGAGTAGAGCCCTAATGCTCACTGATTAGCTAACACAATGTGATGAGCTAATTCCAGCTCTGCTTCTCTGCCCCTCATTTGCACCCTTGACCATTCACCATCAGGACTCATCCTCTGATAACTAACAGCCCCCGGTGCTGCCTGGTCAGTGAAACTCAAGCTTGAATGACCCATCTTGAGCAGAGATCCAAGGTCATTCTGATCTGTGGGTGGGACTTTGAACTTTTCTTGCAGCAGCCTGGTGCTGTGGGGAGAACATAAGCTCTGGGCACAGGCCAGTTTGGGTTAACTTCAGCATCATCATGGGCCCACAGCTTGAGACTGGGAGGAGCTCAAAGCTGCCTAACCTTCCTGAGCTCAAGGCTGCCTAACCTTCCTGAACTCAAGGCTGCCTAACCTTCCTGAGCCTGGATGATAATACCCAGCTCAGGGCCATTGTAAAGATGATAAAGTGATGGATGTAAAACACGTAATACATGGCAGATGATGTAAAAATGTCGCCTCCTATCCCTACCTTTTGGTAGCTCCCATAGGCTCTGGATATACCATCTTGCATTCCAGATTTACTCCTATAATTAACACTTGGAATGGATGCATTGTAGAGGTCAGTTTGAATTGCACACATGCATTGTTCCTTCCCCCAGCCTTCCAGCACTACCTCTTCTTTCTTACATGCATCTTTGTATTCTCTTCCTTCCCTCTTTGTCTTCTCTATTAGCAAAAGCCAGAGCTGATGGCAAAACTGGCACCCAAAAAGAGCAGGTGACTTGTCCAAGGACACACAGCAGTAACTTTTATTGATCTTCTACTGTGTGCCAGGTATCCTGTCCTTAGCAAATGTCACACCACCTCTTGCTGGGACATTGCCTGTTCCCACCCCACACATCCTGCAGGTAGAACTGTGGTAGCAGGATGAAGGGAGCCTTCCAAAGGCTGCCAGAGATGCTGAGAGCATGTCCTCATAAAGAATTTCCCATCAGTACCTTCTAAACTAGAGAAGTTAGGGTCTTAGTGATGAGAAGTTAGGATGCATGACAGGTAAAAGGTGGTAAAGTGAGGAAAAAAAACCATTAAAGTTATGATTAATAGGGTGTGTGTGAACGTGCTCACCAAGAGAGTGTGAAAAGGAAAGAGAGAAAAAAGCTCATTTCCATGAAGGAGAATAAACTTATGGAGCCTATCATGCCATATGGTCAACCAGGCTCAAACTCTGAATGCTCCCAGATCAAAGAAAAGTAATGAAGAATGGCTCCTTTTATTTGAGGCCCCCAGGTAGATGGATAATCAGGCCTTGGTATCATCCAGAGAAAGGTCCAGCCTAGAACCGCAGTTTTTTAAATTTATGGTCCTGGATCAACTAAATCATGTGCAACCCAGATATTGAAAAGGGGTACCTGTGAAGACCATGCAAACAGCAGGAAGGTGGGGTGGGGTGGCTGGTGATGTCAGGCGATGATCACGGGCAGCATGCTGAACCTCCCAGAATCTCGGTCATACGCAACTCTGCACGGGGAACACTCCAGTGTCCCTCACTTCTCTGAGATTATAGGGGACCGTACTGAAAAGCACTTGGACTCTCTCAGATGTGCATGTTCCAAGGGGCTAGTCATTCTTATGAGCAGTTGTGCAAAAGTATGCAGTTGATCATAAAAGCAGCTAATCTAGATCTAGAACATTCTTAGCTTGAAAAAAGAAATCTGCGTAGAAGACAGGCCTCCTCTGAGCTGACAACTCTGGTACTGGGTGAGTTAGTTCAGGACACATGAGCTTTTGGTAAAGCTTTTATTAGTGGAGCTGGGAGCTTATTAAGTAAAAGAACACAGATGTTGTTTGAATCATGAAGCTGTTCCTCATCAGATGTGTGGCCTTGGGTCAAATTCGCGCCCCATCTGCCAACTTGCCCAAAAATTCTGGCATGAGGTGAAGGGCGAGAAATTGGAGGGAGAGCTGAATTTGCATAAACCTCCTGGGCCTCATGGGAACAATTGGTAAGCAGTCTTTGAAGGAATAATTAAATCCTCTAAAGCTAGGATTAAGGATCCCTTCCGAAACTCAACAGAAGTCAGACCTTTAACTTCTGGAGAAGAAAAATTCCAGAGAAGACAGGAACTCGTGATGAGGGGGTGGGGGGACAATGGGTGTGTGTGTGTGTGTGTGTGTGTGTGTGTGTGTGTGTGTGTGTTGGGAGAAGAGGTACCTGTGCCTCACCTTATTCAAAGCCATGATTCCTAATTATCCAAGAGTAATTGGGTATGTTCTTGGGGTGTAGCCAGGGTCTTGGCCCTGAGTAGAAGGCATATTAGAACAATGCAGGCAGATGCCCGGCTCCCATACAGAAACATGACTTTTCAAGAAGTTCAAAGATTCTCTGGACACCAGATGATTATTTGCTTGGGAAAACCTCCCCCTTGGCAACACCGAGACCAGCGTCATGAAGGAGGATCCTCGCAACCGACCATCTCCTGAAGGAGGGCTGCAGGGCCCGGCCTTGACTCTCGGGTCAGCACCCTAGTGCCGAGGGCTTGGCAGGGTTGGAGTCCCAAAGCAGATGCTTCATTTATTCACGACCGAGTTGTGATTCCACACAGCAAAGAAACAGCCTCTTGGTCCAAAAGGAGGAGACCCCCATTTTCATCAGCCAGCTCTGTCTGTGACTATTCAGGAACTCCCACCAACTTTCAAAGTCAGAAAGCCGTGGGCCAGGTGTGCTTGAAGAGGCAGCCTTCTTCTGGCCTTTCTTATGTGCTCAAATTCTGCCCCCCACTTTTCCCCTAGCTTCATCCAGTCATTCTGCACCCTGCTGGTCAACCCCCCTCCCCAGTATCTGCAGATGAAGCTCAAACTCCCTGTCTGCCATTCTCGTAGGTGCTCTCCCTCCCTTAGCTCCTTCCTATGGCTATATTACTTACAGTGATGTGCATGTTTTCTCTCTCCCAGTGGACTGCAAATACCATGTGACAGGACTCCTGGCTGGTACCTTTGTGTCCTGTAGAGCTTAGTGCCATGCTCTGCACACAGGAGGAACTTAGAAAGAGCTTGTTGAATGAAAAAAATCTGAACATGGGCTTGGAATAAGAACCCTTGTTAGTGGGTGATGATCCCTTCGCAGGCTGTCCTCCTTCCCTTGGGAACTCTTCACCTATGAGTAAACCACCCAGGGCCCATCCAGCCTTTCTGTTGTCCCCATGACAATCCTTCTCACCTGAATGTGAACCAAACACAGGTAAAAGGGGCCCTGCAGGGGACTTGCCCTGGTGGGCGGCTCTGTGCCCTTCCAGATGCCCACATCTAAATGGCCCAGGCCCACGTGAATGTGCCAGTGGCAGGGGTCGTGTGAGCAGGCTTGTGCGCAAAGAAATGAACAGAGCCGCCTCCTCTTAAAGGCCTCTTGGGTTCCTCACAGAAAGCCTACTCGATGCTCAGCTTCAAACTTTAGGGGACCTCTCAAATGCACATCTGGAGGCCATTTCATATCCAGCTCACACCTCCCGGAAAGTCGGCCCACATTTTATTGTGTTCCATGTCCTTCCTTGGCTGCTCTGGCCCACAGTCCCCACTCCTCGAGGTCAGAATGAGAAGCGGGCTCTCTGACTCTCATGAACTCATTTGCTCTCTGAGTTCCTCTGCACCTGCTCCCTCCTGGGCCGTAAAACCAGCCGTTTCCACAGCAAACAGTCATAAACAGCCGGAAGGGGGCCAGGCCTTCAGGTGCAGGAGGAGGGGTGGGGACTAACTGCAAACACTTTGGCAGGGCCCTCGTTCATACAGATGTTTTTATCCGTAAGCCGGGGGGAACCGCAAAGCAAGAAGCGGGCCAGGTTACTAATGACAAGGCCTGTGAAGAGCATTAGGCCGAAACGTGGATGTTGACTCAGAACTTCTGCAGGTGCCCGTCTCCGTCCTGACAGGCTGGGTTGGGGCTAAGTGTCAGGGGGCCTGGGGACATTAGGCGTGCAGCCCAGGAAACTATGCCAAGTTGGGAGTGCAATGGGTTTGGGACTTCAACACCCCAAGTTCCCAAACTTGCATTTTGTTGAGGTGTCAGTCCACTTCCCTCATTTATAGTTAGCACGATTCCTGAACTATTCGGAGGTACCTACCACGTTCGCAGGGTCTGCAAATAAGACACAATGTCCATATCTAAGAGTCCCCAGTTGTGCAAGGCAGATGGGCATATTCATAGCCGATAATGCAGGTCAACAGTGTCTTGTATTAGGACATGAGAAGCACAAAGTCAAGAGGGACAGAGTAACTAGACTTGAAGCTAAGGGACAGCAGAGAGGTGACCCCTCCTGAGTGGGTAAGATTTGGACGGACATCAAAGGGAACGCACAGGGCAGTGTGGAAGATAGCATCCGCAGGGCATGGAAGTGTGACCGGCAAGGCCAGTCCTAGGAGTGACAGTCTCATGTCCTGTAGTGTGGCATGGCTGGGCCATAAGCAGGGAGGACGGCTGCTCTAGGAGATGGTGCTGGAAGTGTAGGCAAGATCCAGTCAGAGGAAGGTTAGAAATGCGGAAATAAGAAAATTTTTTCAGCGTTTCAAATGTGAATTATTACCAACGTTTATAAAGTAAGAGGTTTCATAAGCAAACCTGGGTTCCTGTGAAACTCTGAGAGGTGTGGACGTTTGAGGTCTTGGCTCCCTTGTGGTGCACTTAGCTGTGGCTGGTTGGGGGCCACCGCTAAAGCATTCTCCAATCTGCCCAGGTCTCACGACCCGCTACGGCAGCCCTTACCAACTCACCTCACCATCGGCCTGCTTTCCTCCTTTCTGGCGCCTGCCTACCCTCCGTGGGCCTAGGAGAAGCCAGTGGAGGGTGGGGAACCACCACCAAATGTATTTAGGAAATACGTCGAGAACAGTGAGAAGTCTGTAGCCCAGAGTCAGTGAGGGCCCCCCGAAATGGCCCCTGTGGAGCAAAGGGCATGAAAGAAGGCAGAAGCAGAAGAACGGAAGGAAGAGACAGACTGGGATGGATTCAAGGACAGGAATGATGGAGCGAACTCCAGGAGTTCCAGGCCAGGGTTTAGGGCAGAAGGTGGAGTGAGTCAAGGAGGAGACGCAGGAGACAGTTGGGCTCTTGGAGGGTGGTGAGTTCTGCTTGGGTGTGTGGAGTTTGAGGTGGAGCAGGGACAAATGTATGCATGCACCAGCCTGGGCCTTGACACATCAGAGGACCTGGGACCCGGCTTTGGGACTCTCTGCAGAAAGCTGTGGTCAGGGCGGGCCCCACGGAGGCAGGCAGTGGAATTAAGCCATAATTCCTCACTTCTCCCCTGGCAAGCTCAGCTCCTGCCTGGGAAATTAATCACTTAATCACAGCTAGTGTTCCGAGGACCCGTGCCAGGGAGGGACGGTCACTCCACCAGCACCTCCCTGAAAAGATGTGTCACTCAAAGGCTAGAGTAGTGCCCACCACCGTTGTTTGAAGCAGGGAGGGAGCCGTGGACGTGAGCCAGGCCAAGCTGTGCCTCTCTCAGCCTGAGTCACATGGAATCATTTTGTCTCTTGTTCCTCTGAGGCACTCCTGGGGGACGGGGTGGGTGGGGGCCGTGAGTCATGTGAGCCCTGTGCAGCAGATGGAGGGCCGTGAGTCACAGCTCTGCTCTTAATCGGAAGCATATTAGAGACCTGAAGAGAAAATGTTTATGGCCAGGTCTGGGGCGCCAGCTTGCTGGTGACTGTCCATTAAACAATGAAAGATGAGATTGTCACCTGCTGTGCTTCTTGGTTCAGATGTTCACATCTATTTCCTCACTGGATCCCAATTCCTAATTATACCTTCATTTGTGTGTTTTGGGGTGATTGTCTGGACCCACCGCCGGACTCCGTGAGAGCAGGGACTGGACTGCATCCTCAGCATCTGGTCCATTTAAAGTGAGCGATTGAATGAAGAAATGAATAAATGGCTCCATTTGGTGTGAAGGTCTAATATAATGTGTGAGTGTGGATATGTAATACATATATATATACATATATGTATATATATATGTATATATGTATATATATATATATGTGTGTGTATATATATATATTACTTATACACACTATTTTATATATGGGAAAATGGTGGGAGAATAAGAATTCACAAAACATTAATAATAGAGCTTGCTTCCTGGGCACCGAGGCTGGGGATAGGAGTCTGGGATGATAATACATTTTCAGTCTCAGTCTGTCTGTCTGTGTTTGTGTTTGTGTCTCTCTGCTTTTGTCTCTCTGTCTGTCTCTGTCTGTCTGTCTCATAATAAGCAAAATCAGTTTACAAAGTGGCTCATACTATTCGCACTGGCCCACAACTCCCTCTCAACATGTGGAGGACATCTTTTATGTCTGTCTTTCTAGCCTTGGTTTTGCACCCCTGTGGAGCTGCTGTCCCATGTTCTGGCTCTCTTGGAGTCTGCTCTCTTTTGGGTGGACTCCCCACATGGATTTGGAGTGCTGGTATGACCCCTCATCTCTTGGGTATTATGTCAGGTTACTGTGGAAATTAAGCTATGCCTGGTAGCCAGCCGAGATCTAGCCCTAGAAGTAGGCGAATGGAGGAAGGAGCAGAGCTAGTGCTGTGCCTGAGAGGGGACCCCAGGCAGATGGCAGATGCAGTCGGGGCTGAGAGAGGTCAGAGGACAGTCTGGCCAGAGAGCTATGGTATGGGGTGCACTGTGAGCTGTGGTGTCTTCTTCTCTTGCCAGTGTGCTAGCCAATCCTTGTGGGCAGGGCTTCCATAAAGAGGGGGAACCTTGCCTGGCTACATCGTTTTGTCTCCTGGGATAATGATAGATGATTTATTTCACTGTCTCTACAAATCCAGAGACATCCCTTCCTGCCAGTCTTCCCTCCTGCAGTTTATTGTATGTAAACTATATCTCAACAAAGCTTTAAAAAAAACAAACTGTGTCAAATTAAAAAGCAATGTATATATAGATATAGAAAACAATTTTAAGCTCTGATGGAAATGAATCTGAACATGTCAACCATCTCATTAAATTGAAATGGATTAAACTTGCTGGTTTAAATATAAATTGTTGGATTGGTTGAGAAAAACAATATCCTGTTGGCAAGGAACATATAAAAAAAACAAGGAATCCAAAGAAACATATTTTAAAAATAAGAACTCTAAAGGACAAAGGTGAAAGAATGAGAAAATATATACCAGTGAAACACTAGCAAAGAGAAATCTTATATAATTATAGTACCACCAGAAAAATAGATAGCCTAAGTATGTAAAAGAGGAACTGACAAATCTGTAATCACAGTGAGTTACTTTAGCACATTTTATCATAATTGTTAGGTCATAAAGGTAAACAACCAGTAAGGATATAGAGGATTGAACAGCACCAGTAACAAATTTGATTTAAATGCAGAATTGTGCACTTACTAATTAGAGAACACAAGTTCTTCTCAAATACACTTAGAATGAGTTATACTGTTCTCAGTTTTCTTTTGTGCTCTTCTTTCCTCCTTTCCTTCTCTCTCTGTCTTCTCTCTCTCGCTCTCTTTCTTTCAGCTATCCACCTATTTACCTGTTTATCCACTCATCTATCCACCCATCCACCCATCTGTCCATCCATCCATCTATCTATATAGAATATTTACAAAAATTGACTATGTATGAACTAATCAAGTCTCAACCACTTGGTAAGGATCAGTGTCATACAGATCATATTACTTGACCACAAGATAATTAAGTTGGAAATCAAGGAAGAAAACATAACAGAAAACCTCTCATGTATCTGGAAATTAACAAACATACACACACACTCACTAAATAAGTCGCACGTAAAAGAATCAAAAGGGACCTAGAAAAGTATGACTGACTGTAGTAAAAATATTACATCAAAAACTTGTAGAATGCTGCTAAGATAAAAATTAGAGTGAAACAGTATTTATATTAGAAAACTAGGGAAACTGAAGGTTAATAAGCTAATATCCAACCTAAGAACAATAGAATGAATTCAAATAGAGAGAAAAAGGTAAAAAAAAAAAAAACAGCATTAAGAGCAGAAATTAATACAATAGAAGACAAACGTATGGTTGAGAGAACCAATCAAGCCCATTATCTGGTTCTTTCTTTGAACAGATGAATAAACATCTCTAGAAAGATTTATCAAGGAAATAAAAGAGGCAAGCACAAATGAAGAATATAAGAAAAAAGGTTAAAGGTGAACACATACAATGCAAAACATATATGACGTAATGTTGAAAAAAATGTTCCTGTCATAAAAATAAATAAATTTAGCCATATGCAAATAAAAATAATTATAAATAATTTTACATGAATAATTTAATTTAGATGAGACAGATAATATTCTAGAGAAAATATTAAATATTATTTAATGAGAAATAGAAAACCTGCATATCTGTATTATATATACATATAAATGTATTAAATTTAATACATTTAAATAAATTAAGGTGGTTACTAAGTAATGATTTAAAAAAAAAGAAACCCTTAGATAGGTTAATAGGCTAGTTCCTCACCACATCACACACATACAAATTCCAGGGCTAGATGCAGATATTGTTCTAGAACTAAGATGAGTTTCTTAATTCTTTAATGAAGCTGATAAAACTTTCCATCAAAACAAGAAAATAAGAAAAGAGAATGAAAAATTATAGTTCAACATCACTTAGAAACACAAGTGCAAGATTCTTGAACAAAATATTTAAAAATTCATTAATATGCAAAGGAAATTATACTTCATTACCAAGTTCAGCCCAGGATTGTAAAGATGAATTAATATTAGATAAGCTATTAATGTAACTCATTACACAAAAAAGATGAAAGAGAGAAAATATGTTATTATTTCAAAAAGCATTTGCTTTGATTCAACACCCATGCATAATAAAAATTACTGGCTACCTAAGAGAAAGGAAATAACTAAAGTTGTACAATATCTCATAGGCAAGAAAAGTCAATATCCTCACAATGTGATCTTCGAATTAATCTGTATTTTCAGTACATTCCTAATGCCCCTCCTTTTTCATGAAACCTGATAACAGATTGTAAAATCTAATTGGATGAGCAAAGGACCCCAAATTGCAAAGGTACTTGGAGGAGGAATGGGTGAATTCATTTGGCTAGATATCAAGACTTATGAATCTGTAGTAATGACAGCAGTGTGGTATTGGCACATGGATAGATCAATAGTCAAGTGGAAACTAGAGATATTTCAGAAATATCATCACAAATCAGTGGCAAAAGGGTGAAAAGATTTGGTTACTTGAATGGAAAAAATATTTACTTCTTACTACAACAAAAAATAATTCCCAGATGGATTAAAGATCCAAATGTGAAAAGCAGAACTTTAAGTGTTATCATTTTATATTAAACTGAGACAGGAAAGAATTTCTTAAACAAGTCACAGAGAGCATGAGCTTCAAAGAAAGATCGAGAATTTTGACTATATTAAAATTAAACATTTCTGTTGCTCCAAAAACACCCAAATTAAGGCAAAATAAAAGTTATATGTTAGAAGATGATATTTACAACTCATAAAACTAAGAAAGGATTACTATCCAGGAAAAAGAACTTCCACAAATCAGTAAGAAAAATATAATTTTTCCAAATGAGCAAAAGAGGAAACCCAAATTGCTGTAAGCATATAAAAAACACAGACGAATGCAAATTAAGACAAGATAATCTTTTGCATCAGATTAGTAAAAATTTAAATTCTGCCAGTTCCATGTGTGGGTGAGGGTGTGACGGAAAGAGAACTCAAAAACACTAATGATGGAAGCATAAATGGCTGAAAAAATTTTTGGAGGGCAATTTGGTGTTATTTTATAAAATCAAAGCTTCACTTCCTTATGCCCTGACCCAGCAATTCTAAGGATGGCTCCCAAAGAAGCTTGACACCTGGATATAAAGAGACATGAACAAGAATGTCCCCCGCAACAGTACTGCAAAAATGGAACCAACCTAAGTGTTCATCACCAGGAGAATGGATAAATTAACTGTAATAATTTGTTCACTGCAGTGAAAATGAGTCAATTATACCACTTTTTAACATGGATACGGCTTAATAACACAATGTTGAGTGAGTAAAAGCGGCAAGTGAAAGAAATCATTCTGCTTCAACATCGAATCCACCGTCAACTCATTCCTGTGTGGCCGGTTTCATGTCTCTTGACCTGCTCCTTTCATGGAAATAGTGGGGTCACCATATTCAGTGGAAAGGATATCTCAGGCTGCAAAGCCTGGCTCTGCCACTCATTAACTGATATATAACAATACCCCTTCAGAGATCTGGTATGAGGATGAAATGCATTAATACCTGTGAAAAGTTTAAAACAATTCCTGGCACACAGTAAGTGCATTCTAACAGTTTGCTGTTATTATCACCACCTTGAATAAGCCACCTCACCTCTCTGAGCCCCAATTCCTTGCCTGTAAAATGAGGCTCTAACAGTCCGCAGGTGGAATTTGAGAATTAGTTGAGATAACTTTCAAAAAGCACACAGTGAGTGCTGGATAAACACAAGCCCCTTCTGCTATCGTCATTTAAGAAGGACTTGCCTTTGTCATTTCAGAAGGACACTCCTTGCAACCACAGGGGTTGTCTTAGGTGAGCAGGAGGCGCTGTCCCTGGAAAGCACTGTGCTAAGCAGACCAAAGTAAAGGCTGGAGCAAGAACCGTGTTGCCCCATGGAACCCAAGGGGGAAATAGTGGTATTGCTCCCAGTGCCTTCCCTCTGTGTGGGGTAAATCCTTGCCAGGGAGGCATGGGTTTTGATTTTGGCCCCGGTCAGCCTGTGAACCACTGCACAAGACTGGGCAGGAGTCTGAGGCCTGTTTCAGCCACTGTGTCTTGAGAGAGGGGGGCCAGGTGATGTGTCCCTCAATTGGGCACCAGTGACTCCCCTCTGGACCCACCCATGGCCCATTCTCCCTCTCTCTCATCAATGTTTCACCTTGATTATAGTTTTTTTGCTCATGGCCTCCAGAATTGTTATTCTCTGGCATAGCCTGGCATAGTCATTCCTCCCAGATGTACTTATCCACTCTGCTGGGAGAATGGCGATGAAGTGACATCTCCATGGAAACAGATGTTGATCCCACAGTTGCTTAGTGACGTGCTGCAGGATGATGTCAGCCATGCTCTGGTTTCCTGAGGGGCTTGGCATCCTTTGATGTGTCTGCACTACTGGGCTGGGATGAGTAGAAGGTTCCTTCACTTACTTCTATCCTTTTAATGTAAAAGTAAAAAGCAAAAAGAACTGGAAATTCACCTTCTTTGGGAGGAATGCTATTGTAAGGAGAGCAAAGTGTTGGGAGTCTGAGTTTGGATCAGAGGTAAGATGACAAAGGTGATGTGTTCCTTTGGAGGCCCACAGCCTGAGGGAGCCTTGGAAACTGTCGGGAGGGGGAAGCTGCTGGTTGAACACAAGTACTCAACTTCCCCACTCCACTAAGAGTCACTCACTGCGGCACCTTTCACCTTGGCCATCACTGCTCCCAGGCCATCCCTGCTCCCACCTGAGCAGCCCTAGCACTTGCTGGGCCTGGGGCTAAAGCACAGGTGGAGAACACACACCATCTCACTAAATACTTATATATCAAGTCAACAAATGGTTCAATAAGATACATTCTATCCTTTGATTTGGCAACTGTGGTGGGCAGAATAGTGTCCTCTCCCACCCCACAGATGTCCATGTCCTAATCCCAGAGACCTATGAAGATGTTATGTTGCATTAAGATTGTAGACAGAATTAAGGTTGCTAATCGACTGACTTTATGATGGTGAGGTTATATCACAGATGGTCTGTGTGGTTCCCATGTATTTTCCAGGGCTCATAAAAGTGGACGAGGGAGGTGGAGAGAAATTCAGAGTGGTGCGATGTGAGAAATATTTGAGCAGCCATTATTAGCTTTGAGGATGCAAGAGGCCACAAGCCAAGGAATGCCGACGGCCTCTAGAAACTGGAAAAGGCAAGAAAATGAATTTTCCCCTAAAGCCTCCAGAAAGGAATGCAGCCCTGGTGGCACCCAGTGAGATTTTTGACCTGTGAACTCTAGATAATAAATTTGTATCTATTTTAAGCCACTAAGGCTGTGGTAACTTGCTATGGCAGGGAATGTTCCTGCCTGCATCTAAGGGCAGAACAAGTCTTACCACTGGAGAGAAAAAAAAGTCATTTCCATCCCTTTCTCTCCTTCAATAGCCCTTTCAAAACAAAATAAAACTAAGAAAAAGCCCAAGGAAACCAAGCCAGCTAGCCGAAACCTGAACCATAAAGCCAATGCCAACTCTAACTCAGTCAGTTGGAGAAAGGGTAGTTCTTTAGCATTAGAAAAGACCTTCGTCCCCACTGGGCTGGGTCCCCCTTGCTTATCTGGCTTACCCACTAATAAGCCATGCCCTTGTGCCTCAGGGTCTTCACCTGCGGGGTAGAATTCAGTAAGGACACCAGGCAAGGATGAATTCTCTTTTCCTTTCTTGGCTGTCTTGCAGTTTAGCAAATTGTCTAGCTTAGGTCTGAGGGGTGTGTTCTAAGCAGCAAGGAGTCACAAAAGAATCGATGATGAAAGTTCTCCCTCTGTTCCATCTTCCTACATCCTGCAGGTCTGGGGCATACCCTGCCTCCTCCAGAAAGCCCTTTCTGACCTCTGCTGCCCATGCTCATTGTAGCCCTTTTAAACCCGTGTTTTCTTCTTTGTGTATAGTGACACATTACGCATATTTTAGTATAAACTCATTCGTTCAATGACTGTTTCATGCCTCCAATCCCTAACAGGAAGCACGACGTTAAGCCACATTGCAGGTCTCACCAAATCATTGTTGGTTAGTTGATTATCAGTTAAGGTCTTCAGGGCCCTGGGCAGCTGGTTACATGGTCAAATCAAAGCCTGATTTGCAACGCTCGGGATTAACTTCTTTGCTGAGTGCATTGGCTTCACACTCTCACAGCCTCCCAGATTCCTTCCTGGGACCTCTTCTTAATCATCTTTGTGAAGGCTCATCCCTGCTGTGGTCTCTGGGTAGACTCTTTCCTAACTTGGGAAGAATTTAGAGTTCATTGGCTCAGGGGCTTTGTCTTTGAGACAGCCTACGTGGGGTCTATCTCTGGCTTTGATCTTAGGTCTACTAACAGGCTTTATTCTGGTGGCCAAGCCCTTCCTCCAGCTCCTCTTCCTGTTGTCATCTGGGCCTTGACAATTGGCCCAAGGTCTGTTTTCTCTGTGACTTAAGCTGGCTGCTCCTGAGGCCCTGTGTCCCTCGTGTAACCTTCTTGAGTCTTCGGCTCTTGGGACAGCTATTGACCTGCCTGCTAGGATACTCACTCCCCACCTCTGGCCAGGCTTCCCTGTCACAGCCTCCCTCTTGTCCTGTCCTCTCTGTATATATGGTGGTTTCCCAATAAGATTGGCTTTATCCCCCTGCCTGTTCTAGATCTGCCCTCACACACCTCACCTTACCTACTGCATGTATATAGCCTTCAGGTGCCAGCTCCCCTTAGCTTGGCTCTGGCTTACATTTCTCTCCATTTCTTCCTTTATTTGTCCACTTTGTCACTCATCCATTCAGCAAACACGGGCTGAAGGCGTACTTGGTGGCAGGCAGCATGCCTGGGCTACGTGCTCCAAACCTACACCAGACTCATATCTGAGGCTTCACCAGTGCCCCTTCCTGAGGCCTCAGGCTGAGGAACGATCTTGAAAAGGGATTTGATTGTGGCCACCTGTAGTGCTGTTTGTAACAATTACGCTGGTAAACAAGGCAAAACGATGGAGATTAGATTAGATTATAATTCTAATCTTGATGGAATTCTATGGTGTGAGAAGCACTTGTAATAAATAAATTAGCAGACTTAAGCTACATTTAATTTTTAGTTATTTAATGTAATGTATGCCATGAGTTTTTCAAGAAGTCCTGGTTGAGACTTCTTTACATCCAGTTGTTGAAGAGGAATTGTTTTTATTCAGTTATAGTTCCAAAAAAAAAAAAAAAAAAAAGGAAAGCTTGATAGCCTGGATGGCACTACCATCATGAGCAGCCTATACAGGCATGTATAGCCTTCAGGTGCCTCCGAAGTGTGAGTGTCTGGTGAGTATCATAAACATGTACCACAGGGAGACGGTGGGAGCCATCCCAGCCATCCCACAGAGGGTGGTGCTAAGACATTTTTCTTGACTGAAAAAGTCCACTTAGACATCTGAATATTAACATTTTAATAACAAAAGAGCAGCATTAATTACACATTTAAAATAGAATTTTATAGTTATTATTGCATCTCAAATGGTATCCATGATAGCAATATTTGGCTTTAGCTCAGTGTTTAACACTTGGCCATTTTACCCTGGGCCAGGATGGGTATTCAGTACATCTCTGAAAGGATCCCTCTGAGTCTTTTGTGTTTCTTTCCTTGACGGATATTTTATGGCAGTTAAAAATAGTGCCTCACACAAGAGATGAAAACAGGTTTCTTTAATCACTTCCTTAGGCTGGTTCTCATCCTCCTGCTGATGCATCATTGTTGAGCCAGTTCAGTGAGATTTCACAGAGATGCATGAGAAATGCCACATTTTCTCAGGGACACTGTCGGTGGGCACCTATCCCATTGAAGTGGAACTGGACCAAATCGGGTGCTATCAAGCCAGACGATGCTACCCCTTCCAGAACCACCTGCCTGTCTTCCTCCATCACAGAGGAAGGACCAACCACAGCTTTTGTCCTGGTCGAAGGAAGCCTGTAGTCACTCCTGGCTCTCTACCTAGCCACGGCCCATTAACACCTGAGCCCTTGGCTTCTCTCCATGTTCTGGGCAGAATTTTGAACTGTGGTGACATGGTTCACACATTGTGCAAAAAAGCAGAAGAGCAAGCAGTGGCGACAACCCACAGGGAGGACAAACATGTACAGCTGGAAGATTCAAACATCCTCACAAAACCATGGTACGTGGGTGATCTATATTTTCAAGTCAGTCTGGATTTCAAATGTCTAGTGCCACCTGCCTGACGTGTTCACAGCATTCTTGTGAGCCCAACTGTCCCTCTACCTGGGACTCAGAAAAAGTCCCAACTGCCTACAGAGCCTTCAGCTGAGTGAGGGGACAGGTCCCTGAGCCCACTGGAATTGCTGCAGAGGCATTCCCACACTGCAGGTAATAATGCCATCAAATGAGTTCTCCCCACTTTGGAAACCTCTTAAAGGGACTTGCACATGTACCCCTGGCCAGCCAGCATTTGGCCGCATGTGTGTTCCATGTCTTCATGATAGTTTCCATCTTGGCACATTTTGGTAAGTCGTTTCCTGGGTTTGTCTGTCCAACAGAATGTCTTGGTTTTAGATCATAAATAACTTCTTTCTAGGATTTTAAGACTTTCTTTAGAATTACATTTTATATTTTCCATGCAGTTTGCCTTTCTGGGGGAACATTCTTGGGGATGAGTAACTTTGGTCACCTTCCAAATTTTAAGGATCCCTTATTCTTATTCCTGCCCATGTGCTCTTGTTTCTTCTTACGAACTGTCTGGGTGAAATTTCCTTGTTTGTCAGAGTAAGGTCTATGCAATACCCAGGTTTGCAATCGGCCTGCTTCTGAAAAAATGTAGCCTGCTGGGTCTGCTTGCAAACACACCGACTGGACATTTTGGTGGGGCAGGAGGGGGCCTGGATCTGCATTTTCCACAGGCACAGCATGCCATGTTGTACACTGGAGAGTTTGAGAACCACCATCCCAGCTGAAGGAGCAGAGTGACCTTCTCAGATGTCCTCCAAGGCTGCCCTTCTCATCACATCTCCTCAACCCACACTGTGAGGAGGGTCCCAGGGTTGTGTCTTCTTCAGGGTTGAAGCTTTCAGGAACTTCCGTATCGTGCAGAATCTTCACGGCCATTCTGAAGGTAAGCTGCACACTTGCAGCTGGACTCAGCAGAGGTGAACCGGACCATGGTGCCTAGCTTGGGTCTGTGTGGGCAAAAGGGGACACCTGGGAGATGAACGCTTTCTCCAATTTCCCACATGAAAGCAACATAAAAAATAATGACATTTGAATTGCATATTGAGATTAACAAATGAGGCTTTCTGAGGCTGCACAATGCTAGATTAGAGGCTCCAGCCTGCCCAGGTCTGGTCTGGTCGCCAGAGGGCTAAGGAGTTAGAACCCTCAGCACACCTGTACCTGTTTGTTTGGGAGCCCTGCATCAGATGTCTGTGGCTCTTTGCCAGATAAGAAGTAGATGCCGGCCTGCAAGAAGAGAGGAGAGATCAAGGCAGCAGATGAGGGTGGGAATTTTAGACTTATCAACTGATTCGACGTGGGGGAAGATGGAAGGGGGATGGTGTCAGAGGCTTGGGATGTAGAGCCACAGACAGAAATAGTGGCAGAGCCTGCACTTAACTGCTGCAAGAGCTGTTCATTCACTTCTCGCTTCTTGCCTCTAAGTCCTGGCTAAAATCACATGTTTTCCCCTGGTCATCTGTTCAGGGGTTACTCCATGAGGTCTGAGGCTGCAAAAGCTGTAGGGCTGTGACTCCAGGTGTTGGGGAAGATGGCTGCTTTCTCCTCCTCAGCCTCGGTGTCCCCGCTAACAGTGGTGAGGGGAGTATTTTGTGTTTTATTCTTCAGTTGAGTAAAGCCCACACAGGCTATGTCCCTGGTTCTGTGACTTGCCAGGGGCTAAAGCAGAGAGTTTATCTCTGACTTTTTCATCTCTAAATTATTGTTTGTCTGTTTTTGCTATCAGCACTGACACTGTCATCTCAGCACCTGAAAAGATAACCCATTTGCTCTTTATACTAACCTTGTGCTGCATTTTATGTGTTTTTTTTAAAATTATTGACAAATAGTTGGCATACAATATTATATTAGTTTCAGGTGCACATTGTGATTTGACATTTATATACCTTGCAATGTGCTCACCACACTAAGTCTACTATACTAACCAACTGTCACCGCGCAGTTACTACAATAATGACTATATTCCCTTTCACCTCGTCCACCCACCCCTCTACCCCACTTCCCTCAGCCAACCCTCAGTTTGTTCTGTTTGAGTCTGTTTTTGTTTGTTTTGATTTTTAAAATTTTACATATCAGTGAAATCAAGTGGTATTTGTTTTGTGTCTGACTTATTTATTTTATTTAGCGTCCATCCATGTTGTCGCAAATGGCAGGATTTTATTCTTTTCTATTGCTGAGTTGTATTCCATTGTATATATGCACCACATCTTTATCCTTTCATCCATCAATGGACACTTAGGTTGCTTCCATAAAGTTGCCCATTGTAAATAATGCAGCTGTGAACATAGGGATGCATATATCATTTTAAGTTAGTGTTTTCATTTTATGGTGGAGGACTCTTTGGATGAGGTTATGTTGAGGCACCTAAGTGTCCTGGCCAGCAGGTGGCAGCACAAGGAACTCTGACTCCTTGAGGACCCCAAGTCCTGGGCTCTGATCTCTTCCATCCAATCACCAAAGTCTTTAATGCACAGTGCAGCTCCCCTGTGACTTGCACTCCCAAATTTATATGCCAATTCTAAATGGCAACAATAGACAGGATCAGCCTCTAGGCAGAGCCAATTTTGTTTTAAATCCAGGGGTGGATTAGGTTTTGTGAAGTTTATACAATTTCATATACAGTTTTGCAGAGTGTCTTCAGGGGAAAAATTAAAAAGGCAAACATATAATACTTTTCGCAAATTTCACAGAAACACAGGACTGTGCAATTGAGGGACCCTGAAATTTATGCTCCATTAGCTCCCTGATAATCTGTCTCTGCTGAAACATGCTCAGGACTGTTGAGGGCTTGCAAAACCTTGGGTCACTTTTCCCTTCTGCTTGTATCTTGCCTGGCACAGGTGCGAAATTACAATATCCTTGCATTTGAAAACAGCACTGTCATCCAAAGGCCCTCGAGGCCCTTTATAAATGTCAAGCTAATTATTAGATGATTAGATAATAGCTACAGTGTGTGCCGTCTGGGTGAGCTGCTGCTGCTACTGAAACACCCCGTGAATGCCAAATGACATGTTTGGAAAGATGGGAAGGACTAAGTGTTTCGGGCCTGGACAGTGAAAACAAGCTCCCAGGTCACTTCTGTCAGAAGCAAAGGATGGGGAGGGGGTGTGTGGCAGGAGGAGGCTGTGGGAAGTACCAAAATTCTTCCCCAGAGAAAAGTATCAGATTGCAGAAGGAATTTAAGGAGCCAGCTAAGCTCTTTATATGCATTTGTTCCTTTAATCCCTCAAACAACCTTTTAAGGTGGGGGCTATTACTATTACTAAGTAACAGATGAAAACTGAGGCCATAAAGCTAGAAAGTGGTGGAACCAGTATTTAAACCCAAAGCTTGTGGGGCAGAGCACCCTGGGCTAGGATCTCCCCTCTCCCCTGGCTTTTTTCACGTACACATAGGAAGCCTCACCTTGCATTAATAACTTACATCCCCCCTGCCCCCACCCCAGACTGTCTCTGGTCAAGACTCCCCTGGGCAGGGCAGGATGGGAGGGTGTGCCATCAACGAGGTGAGACCTCAGCAGGCTCCACTGGTCCGCAGAGAGGAGTTGTGTTAGGCTGATGATTTGCAGACTTGCTCTGTAGAAACCTAGGACGTTCATGGGCTTTCCTGGGAAGAGGGGATGGAGGGTGAGGCTTTTGGGGAGCAGGGGCGGGTGGAAAGATAAGGCAGATCCAAGAAACGCCCACTCCCAAATCCAACCAGCACAGCCCCACCTTCGTGTCATGCACTGGGCTGGACTTCCTTATAGCAGTTTGTTTGAACAAAGGGATTTGCACCCCCAAAGTGTTCGCAGGACCGTATGGTCTCTTGGCCCTGCACACAGCATGCTGGCTGGTTGGCTGGGTGTATGATGCCAGGCAATGCAGGGAAAGTGGATCCTTAACTCCTTTTCAAAGGCGAAGCAATCTGGTGAAGTTATGAACCCCTCCCCAGATATTTTTAAATGTGTAAAAGAGAATACATCGGATTACGAACACTGAAATGCAGTTACCAAAATATTTTTTAAACCCTCATATTTGTGATATTGTATTACACATTCAGCAAGATCTAGCGACAGGTCTAACCACCATCATAATTCCAAATCATGACGAATTTAGACACTAATTTAAAATATCTGTGACCAGTACACTGTGACATGTACTGTGACCAGTACTGGTGACAAATCACAGACAGATGCTGCTTCATGTCTGGGGTCCATTACTTATATTCATAATGACAAGAAATGCTAAAATTTGGCTGAAGATTAGTGAAAATAAAGATGTAAAATTTTTTTCCCATCCAGATTCACAGACCCCTTGAATTCTGTCAATGGGCCCCTAATGTACACCTGTCAGCACAGTACATGTCAACCATTTGAGTTCCCATCCTTAATTCCTGTTGTTGTTGGGATATTCTGGACCAGCTCCTTAGCGCTCACTTCCTGCTCTAAGTCCCGGTGACCCGCGAGGGGGAGCTTCTTCACATCTTTTCTCTCTGGGATGTGATCTGAGGGCCCTTCCCCACAAAGCCTGTCCCTTAATCCGACCCTCCCCCAGGGAAAGCTGCAGAAGGGAGGCTGCGGCATTCCCGCCTGGGCCCGCAGGGCTTTATCCAAGACCTAACGCTCACTCCAGACCCACTCTGCCCTCATCCTACACTCATTCCAGAAGGAACCCCCAGGTGGCCGCCTCTGCTCTGTCAAAACAGCAGACCTTCTGCATTGCCAAAGCATGGGGTTAGCAGTGGGCGGAGCTTCAGACAGTGAGGCCCAATCACCTCTCAGGCTTCATCTGGAAGATAGAAAACGGGAGGCCGGACGAGCCCAGACAGAGTCGAGAGTATCAGAGCTAAGAGAGAACCCAGAGGGCATAAAGCTCCACCAGGACCATTGCCCAGATAAGGAGCGTGAAGCCAGGTCCCAGCCAGTGGGTCAGAGCCAACGCTGGCAGCCTTCATCCCCTCTCCTCTGGCCTGACCTAGTCTGAGCCTCTGGCTGATCCCACCAAAGGGCTCAGTGAACCCTCTGGGCTGGTAGTAGCTTCAGTCTGGAGTCTGTAAACAAGGGAACCACAGAGCTGCTGCCTGCAGGCTCTCCTGCATCATCGGTCAAATCGGAGTAACAATATTCCTGCGATGTCCTGGAGGCCCTTCTCATCCCTGTCCCAGAACCACCCAGAGCCAGTGCATGGAAACAGGCCCCTCTCAAGGATGACTTGGCCTTGAGGCTTAACGGGTTTGGGGTGTCCCTACGTGGACAGCCCTGTGCCTCTCCATCCTGCGTTTTTCAAACTTGCAGGGATCGTCCTGACTCTTGCTCCACATTTCTCTTGCACAAGACGCCCGCCCCGTCTCCAGGCCTTAACTATGGGCCATCTGTAAATCTCTGCAAGTCTGCTCTCCGCAACTCCTTGGAGACAGAGAGCAAACTGCTCGTTCTGACCCAGCCCAGGAGGCACCTCTGGTGTCTCTCCTGCCCTCTCCATGCTCCTCAGATTCTCCACGTTCTCAATGATTTGGGAGTAAACAATAAAAAAAAAAAAAAGAAAAGATATTTTCTCTCAACCTCCCCTAGCCTCTAGGGTGAGGCCAGATCTAATGTCCATGTTCAGTTCTCATCCATGCTGAGGCCTAAGCCACCAGGGTGTGGGGCCCAAGGCAGACAGCCAGGCCTCCAAGTTCTCCAGGCCAAAGGGCCCTGGCACATCAGGGGGATTGTTTGGAGGCCCTTGTCTCCCTGCGGGCAGCCCCCAACTTCAGGTGCCAGTGTCTTCACACCTTCCCTCCCCTGTCCTGTGAGATCCCCTCCCATGAAAGCATTTAAAGATCTTTCACCCAGACCAGAAATGGCCAGCTCAGCTCAGAGTGTTCCCAGCTCGGAGATCGGGGATTCCCAGGGGTCTGAATCTTACGCTGAAAAAACACAAACCCCCACCAGGGAGTGGGGAAGGGGTTTGGAGCCATAGACTCACCAGAGGATGAGGCTGGGGGTGGGAGCTGCTGCCGTGGAAGCAAGCCTCCCACACAGAGCTGTGAGGGTAGCCAGGTGGGAGCCCCATTCTAGAGCCACTCGAAGTCCCGTGTCCAGACCTGGACCCCCAGTGGCTTCACAAGGCAGTTACTGAAGGCGTGGTGAGGGTGGTGGGCCAGTATGCTGAATCTCGGGTCTGGGTCCAGTGCGTCTTTCTTACTGGGGAGCGGGGAGGGCTGAGAGAGCCTCTCTTTACCTAAACAGCTCACAGTGCCTCCTCGCCAGCCCTCCGGTCCCTTTTCTCCTCTCAGGTTGAAGATGCGTGTAGAAAAGGGCCTTCCAAGGGGGCCCTGCAGGTGGGGAAGACGCAGGGGCAGGACTGACCACGCCCTATTCCTACCTGGAACCTCCGCAGCCAGCCTCCCGCCCAGCACCGGCCTCCTCCCTCACTGCTCCTTCTGTTCCCTCCTGACTTCCAGCCATGGCTTCCAAACAGGCCACCGGGCCTTGGCACATGCTCCTCCTCTGCTCTGCTCTCTTCCTCTGCTTGTCTGCCTCCAATGGCCAGCCATCCCCAAGCCCAGTCCAAACTCTCGCTGCTCTGTAAACCATTTCCTGCTCTTTGAACTCCCAAATCCTGCCATAAAGCTGAGCTCAAAGTATGTGTTCAGAAAATATGTACTGGGTGACTTGTGGCTGTGCACCATGCCCTTTGCACTGTCCAAAGCATAAATGTGCTTAGTCTTTGCAACATGATAAGCCAGGTAGAGAAAACAGGATGCCAACCCTGCCTGACAGGAGAGGTACTCACTGAAATAGACACACGAAGAAGCACGCTTCAAGAGACAGGAAGAGCAATGAATGAAAGTGTAGTTTATGCGACCAAAGGCCTCCAAAGCGAAGCGTGCCCTCCTATTCATTGATCCCAACGCAGGATCAAACTATTGATCTTCTATTTATGTTTACGTATAGCCTTTTACTTTTCTATATTCATATTTTTTGCAAGTTTTAATGTGCACAGTCTCTTTAAAGGATCTTTACTGTGCATAGTATAGTAATTTATGCCATATATTTTTTTAAAAATGCGTTTATTGGAGAGCATGCTGAAAGATGTTTTACTAAGAGGATTGGATTAAAATGGGTTTGCACTGTGCTGGCGAGAGCTTTCGGTGGAGGGAGCATCAGCTCCCAGGGGTCTGCCCCCTCCCCGTTCTGTGCCTCATCGTTAAGGACCCAGCCCCCACAGTTCTCTGACTTCCTTCCCAGAAGATGGGGCTTTCCCATCCGTGTTCCTGGACTTGCCGCCTGCTGCTCCAGCCCCTGTCCCCTGGAGCCATTGCCCTTCCAGGCCCCGGCAGTGAGAGAGGACAGTTTCTCTGGGGACATAGGTTTTAGGTTGCTCTGCTCCCTTGCCCAGGGCCTCACCTCTGCCTCCAGGGTCGGGAGCTCAGCCGCTGGAATGGGTCTCAGCCGAGCTGACCTGGGAGAGCAGTTCCAACATGGGGAATGAGGATGAGATGATTTTCTGTTCAGCTTTCCCAACAAAAACCACTTGGAATTTATGTCCCTGAACATACCGTTCCATGTTTTTGCTCAAATTCCTCCCACTGCTGCCTAGCCTTTAAATTTGCAAACAACCCTGCCCCGGCATTTGGGAGGTCAGAGCCATCCATCACCACTGGCATTTTATTTCAACAAGGATTCTTTAAGTCCCCACTGAGAGCCAAGCCCAGGGACAGGCACCAGCGATTCCAGAGAAAGCAACACAGACACAGAGGAGGACAGGGACCACCTTTTCATGACTCCAGATTCAACTTTGTGCCAGGTACGGGCTAGGCAATGCGTAACATAATTCACCCTCGCAGCAACCGGTGAGGTCCAGATTACCAGTCCCACCTCACAGGTGAGGAAATTAAGGTGTGGTAGGCTGAATCATGCTCCTCTCCCACCCCCGCCAAGATGTCCTTGTCCTAATCCCCAAAACCTGTGAACAGGTTCCCTACATGGTGAAAGGGGCTTTGCATATGGGATTGAGGATTTGGGAATGGGGGGAGGGAATTATTGTGGATTACCCAGCTGGACCAGTGTAATCACAGGGTCCCTTATAAGAGGGAGGCAGGAGGGCCAGAATCAGAGAGAGAGAGAGAGAAAGAGAGGGGAGGGAGAGACAGAGAGAGAGAGAGAGAGAGAGAGAGAGAGAGAGAGAGAGAGAGAGAG